>CM036769.1:24115394-24622894 GCA_020796225.1 Arion vulgaris
GACACAAGTGGATTAGTTCTCCTATTGAGAAAGAACTGGAGAGCTTTAAGGCCATCAGGATGAGGTATAGAAGTGTACAATGAGCACACATCAAGGAGGAAGAGACGGTAGGTTCTCTCGGGTAGCAACTCAACGGAAGAAAAGACAGACAAAGCGTGGTTCGTATCTTTCAAAAATAACAAAGTACTGTAGTTTTACAAAATACAAAAACAATGACAATACACAGCAACGTTTCGACCATAAAGGCTTTATCAAGCAAAACGATACAACAAACCTGACGGATAACTCAGAACATCAATTTTCATATCTCTTTACTTATATTTTGGTCTTCCTCTGTTTCTCATTCTCCGTTGTTTCCAGACATTTTCCATTCTCCGTAGCAATAAACTTAGTAGCTCGACAATGAAATTGGGTCCTACAAGTTCAAATGTGAGGAAAAAAGAAAGAAGAATAAAGAAAAATAAGATATAATTACTTCTCTGTATATTTTCTTATATAGCTAATTGTCTGCTTATGTGTATGTTTCCTTGTAGAGCTAGTTATCTATTTGTGGCAGGACACTACCCAGTGTACTCTGTGGCAGAACATGGTCCCACAGATTGTCTTGTTGAACAACTACAGCCAATGTTGAATAACTACATGGTCAATGGTTATATGTCAGGACATGATCACAATTTGCAAGTAAGACTAGAAGACACTTAAATGTATTAATTATTTGGGGCCAGATAGTCCGTAATTTTTGGGGCCAGATCCTCATTCGGGGTGGGGCTACACACAACTGCATGGGCTTTTAGCAGTCATCTACTCATAGCTGACTGTTAGCGTTATGGTTAGCGTCGCCAGTGTGTTGCCGGGGCCTGCAATAGAAGCAAAGAATAGTAGCACTGCGACCTACAAAGCATGTCGTAAGAGGCAACTGAGGTAGGGACCTAGGGATTCTACCTTAGTGAATAAAAAGCGTCACAGAAATCGGATGTGCTGGCCCACTTCTAGGTGCATAACTGGCACAACGTACAATCGCTCTTAGGCTTGGATCTCATACAAATCACCAAGTCGGTTAACAAGTGGTCGATGTGTAGCGTTTGAAGAAGAAAAATGGTCAGTGTAAGATCCCCGTGCCAACAGCAATATGAATACCAAGAAGTCTGGCTCAGTTTGTTGAGATTGAGGAGCTAACGTGGTACCCAAAAGAGACAAAGCTTAAATCGGATATGTCAGACCAAAAGGTGCAGATACCATAGCTCATGCTGAAAACTGTGACACAATGCATTTCATTCTCCAAACTGCATCCTATAACCAGCGTGAGTATGAGAACGAACGAGGAAGAAGTACTAATTATTGTTATAATCTGCTTATCTTCTTTGAATACTCCATATCGACTGCTTGTTAAATCACTCTGTGATTTGTATGTGATCTGAGCCTTAAAGTGATTGTACATTGTGCCAGTTATGTGCCTGCAAGTAAGCCAGCACATCCGACTTCTGCTATGCTTTTTATTTAATAAGGTAGCTTCCGTAGGTCCCTACCTCTTTCGCCTCTTACGACATGCCTTGTAGGTCATAGTGTTACTATTCTTTGCTCCCCTTGCTAGCCCTGGCAGCACACAGTTGATTATTATCTTTCTTTCTTTTGTCCTTCTCTGCTTTTTGCCGCTAGACGTAGCAGGTTTAACTGATGATCAGTTTGCGAGATAATGCACGCTCGGTCCCTTGATATGGTGTGGTATTGTGGAGTTTTAAGATGTCTGTAACTCCATCAACCCATCTTTTCTTGGTCTGCCCTTCCTCTTGATGATTCCATTTTCAGGTTGTATGCTCTTGCAACTGGTATATTCGGGTTCATTCTGACCAAATAGCCAAACCATTTGAGTCTCTGTTTTTCAATAAATCTAATAGCAGGTGTTGTTCGACTGTTCTTCTAATTTCCTCATTTCTTATATGGTCTCTTCTTGTTTTATTTACTGCTTTCCTCAAGCATCTCTTCTATGCTGATGATAAATAGTTCCTCTGATACATTCTAGGGACTAAACTAATCAGCGGCTTAGTTATTTGATAGTAGATCTAAGAGAGTTTTGTTTCAGTAGATTGCAAACAGATCTTCAATCTTTGCATAATTAATAATCTTCTAGAAACTGGTATTGGGAAAGGGTAGTTTGTAGGGATGGAAAAAAGTGAAATGTGATCTAAAACAGGGGACGAGATCACCTGTGTGGTTCCAGGGTCAATATATATATATATGAAGAACCAGTTCTCATGCCATGAGATATATTTGGAATTAAGTGCAATGAGTGATGTGGTCAACATTACACCAGCCATCTTTTCATCTCAGTGTTTCTTTGGTACCCAATAGAGGATGGATTGATCTCAAAGCTGATATGATTGGAAAAATTCCAATCCAAAATTGGGAACTTGATCCTGGGATTTCTGTGATTCCTGGGAACAATTCTGCTCTAACAACAGAGTTATATCCTTCCTTCCTTTCATTCGCTTGAAATATTGTCTATATATTCAATGTTCTCTTGTATAAACTTCACTGTCTTTTGTAGCTCACAGAGCTATATAAATAGTACTAATTTAAAAATGGTTACAACTTTTTATAATTTATGTTTTCTGTTAGAAGTAAAAAATGTATCCGTTTTTTAATGTGCTTTCAGCATTTACAAGTCAAGTCAAGATTTGGGAGCAACATCGATTACTTTGTGTCTGGTATGGCAAACTTCGTAGATAATAGTACAGCCCACATGAAGTATGTGCCTCATGGGTCCTTACAGTTTCATTATGGAAACATTGTATCAAAAGGAGGCTTCCTGTATGCTGAAGCCACCGCTAATAACATAACATTCACATTCATAAATTCTGAAGGGCAGAGGTTATATTCAACTATAGTTTATCCACGAAAGCTTTAGATAGTGAAGAATTAACAGAATCAACTTCACTATTTTCCAGACATATCAATGTATGCTAATTTTGTCTCTGTAGATTCTGAAGGTTTGCATGCTTATGGTCTGCTGGTATTTTTCTTCTTCTGTGATCAACTTCTGCTATTTGACTACTCAGACTGGGGCAGTCTTGCAGGATGTTGTCTGGGGACTGCTTTGGTGCTCTACAGGTGTAGGCAGCCGAAACCCTGAGACCCATTCTATGGAGGTGTGCTCTGAGACTACAGTGCCCCGTTCTAAGCTGAAGACTGTGGTCTGCGCTTTTCTGTTTAGTGTCTGCTGGTGTAAAACTATAAGTACACAAAAATGAATATACCATTAAAAAATACTTTAGTACTTAACTACCAAATGCCGCAGATTGTGTCACGATTTATTTCATTCTCAAATTAGCTCAAAATTTACTGTAGTGCATTCTGATTGCTACTGGTTCTTAATGTATTTTTTCACATTCTATTAGATTGTGATTAAAGTATGTACACAAATTGGGGTGACATTTATCAAATTTTGTTGATAAATAAACATATGACAGCTTAACTTACGTACATACTAATACTAACATACATACTAATTGCAAAATGAAAAAGGGGGGAAAAATTAATTTGGCCACAGCCTGTTTTTTAATGCAGTAGTAAATTTGTTAATTTATGTTTATGTTTACATTTCATATATGTGATATATGCTGTGCCTTATTATCATCATAATCATCAGTCTAAGGGCACATACAGCATAGAAAACAAATTTCTACTCAAATTTTATTTTGTGCCTTTCTTTCTGCTTCAAACCTAGTCATATGCATGTCTTTGAGCTGTGCCTCAAGATCCAGGAAGCTCATGTATAAAGTAGCATTCCATTTCAAAGCTTATTTTATGATGCCTTATTATAAATATATTATTTGGAACTTATTTTGCATAGCCAGGTACAAACTCAAGGATTTTTGTTTCAGGAATAATTTATTTAACTTCTTTATTGTTCTAAGCCATGTGGCAATTTTTAAAAAATGCATACACTGATTTGGAATGTGAAGTTATCCAGAGTTAAAAAAGCTATCCAAGATTCTAAAAAATGTTCCCAATTTAGCATTCTGGAAATACGCAAACTCAAGGTATACAATTTATTTGGATAATGCTTAGTGATCAAGAAGTACTAATACTTTCACTGTTTATCACATAAAATAATCAGCCCCGTTAAGTACATTAAATATTTGTTTCTGTATTTTATATATATATATAACCAATAACCAATAACCAATATATATATATATATATATATATATATATATATATATATAAAACATATATACATCATCATCAAGGTGCGTATCCTTTATAGGACGTTGCTCTCTTTGCAGCACATCTGAAATTCACTCTGTTTCTTGCCAGTTCACCCACTTCGTCGATGGTCATGTTCATGGTTTCTTTAATATCTTGTAGCCATCTTCTTCTTGGTCTGCCTCTGCGTCCTGGGACCCTGCCCTCTAGTATTGTTCTTTCCAGTCCATCGTGACGCTTGATGTGACCAAAGTATGTAATTTTTCTGTATAGTATGTTGTTTATCAGCCAATTCTCTTTAACATTTAGTTCTTTCAGCACATCAGTGTTCTTTCTTTTTTCTGTCCATGGTATTCGTATATATCATCATCATCATCAAATAGCTTGTCCTGAACAGAACTTTTCCACCCTAACGGTCCTTCAGAAGTTTTCTCTCTCTCATAGGCCAGATGGTCTGCTTCTGCAACCATCATGCTCAAACCATCAGTTACATCTTGAATCAATCTTCTCTGTGGTCTTCCTTCTTAGTAAATTAAAATGTGTAGCAGAAATCGGATGTGCTTGCCACCCTGTTGGCGGATAACTGGCACAATGTACAATTGCTCTTAGGCTCAGATCACATTAAAATGTGGCATATCCTTTACAGGACGTAGTCATCAACCACAGTAAATGAGTCATTGATTTTCTAGACACCACTTATATGTTCATTAGGTTGCCATTGCTTTCGGAATGGTGAGGAGAAGAGAAGAGATTGCTTTCGGAACCTCTCGTAAAAATCCCACTGTAACGAATATACTTCCAGACTTGCCCACCGTGAAGTTTGAACCAGGTATGCTTGGGTTGTGATCGAGCTCACTACCGCTTAAACTACAGACGCCCACATGCAAATCACAAAGAGTGGTTTAACAAGTGGTCGATGTGGAGTTTTCGAAGAAGAATATACGGATGTAAATCATGGACCATTACACCAATAGTAGAGAAGCAAATCAAATCTTTTGAAATAAAGTGTCGGGAACGCGAGAGAGAAATAAAGTGTCACAGAAAAATTTGTAGAACATCCCGGACAAAGAAGTGTAAAATTATAAACATCTTTGAAGACCTTAACATCGAGGAACATTAACCAATAAAATCATATCTTGAAAACTGAAATATTTTATTCACATTAAACACAAGTGAATTAAATAGAGCAATAATGGAAGGAGGCATGGTAGCTGTTTGACGGACAGCAGATCAAATCTGGAGAAGGACAGTGGAAATGAAAGAGAAAACTAACATGGAGTACTATGGGTAAAAATGGAGCAGATGTGCAGCAGTGATCACTTGTGAATACCTTGTGTGTGTCAACTCTGATATGAAGAGGATATGGATTGATGATTCTTAGAGGACAAAGCATGGGCTGATCAAAATGATGATGGTAACAGAACATTAAGGAAACAAACTTGATGATGGAGGAGGTGAGAGAACCGTCTAGAGATCAGAAGTCTTTCAGGTGGGCTGTGATGATAGTAACATTGTGCACTTACATTCAAAACTACATGGCACTAGAGATGAGCTCCAGACAACAGTTGACTTCATCATAAGAACGTGTCTAACAGCATAATCATCAAAATAGTGATCGCAAAGAAGAAGCAACATTATACAAAGGACATGCTACATGACAAGTATCCTTTAACTCTTTCCACGCCCATTTATTTCCTCAATTTTTAAGCAGCTAATTCAAGGGAAGTAAAAAAAAAATGTTTTTAATTACGATCCCAACTACTCGTCAATAAATAAACATATATATATTATTATATACTAAATTGAAGAAAACTGGACAACCCAATAGAATAACAAGGTTAAAAAGTACTATAAGTAAAACAGTAGAAGTAAAACTAGAAAGACTTCTTATAAGGGAAGCAACTCTATGGCGCAGTGTGCGGCTTAAAGCGTGGAAAGAGTTAAGCGAGGTTTTTTTCCATTTTAAAAATTATGGGGACACAAATATGCCACACAAATATATAACCACACAGATTGTAAATAATTTTTTTTCAAAAGTTGCTTCAGATATAAACCACATATTGTATTTTTAGACAATTGATATTGAAATCACCTTTACCAATCAATATAATCCATGATCATGTTATATGGGCAACTTTTTCTAATTTTATGATTAACCACATTACAGTAACAGGTTTATGTTATTGGCATTTTTATGTCGAGTGTCTTGTCTCACCTAATAATATTGGAAGATTTTTATGTAAAAAGTTTTACTTCACTGAACAATATTGTAACATTTTTATGTACAGAGTCTTGTCTCACTGAACAATATTGTAACATTTTTATGTAAAGTCTTGTCTCACTGAACAATATTGGAACACTTTTATGTAGAGAGTCTTGTCTCACTGAACAATATTGTAACATTTTTATGTAAAGTCTTGTCTCACTGAACAATATTGGAACACTTTTATGTAGAGAGTCTTGTCTCACTGAACAATATTGGAACACTTTTATGTAGAGTCTTGTCTCACTGAACAATATTGGAAGATTTTATGTAGAGAGTTTTACTTCACTAAACAATATTGGAAATTTATTATGTGCATCGTACAAAGTATGAACTCACTATCTCCAGCAACAATCCTAAGTGATCTCCAGGTAAAAATGCATTCATGAACCAAAAAACATGGTCTGGATTCCAACCTATGATCTTCAGAACACCCCAATATAAACTCAGCTTAATAATAGCCCTTTATAGACTGAATTAAAAAAATTGATATTTCACCTTCATTGCCTATCACATTGGCATTCATGACTGATAACGGCTACTATTGCTAATTTACTTAATATTGGTACAGCCTGAAAAAAACGACATACCAAGTATGCAAAAATATTGATTAATCAACATTGAACTGGCGTGTTGGGCCGCTAGACACTGCTGGATTTATTGAGTCAGGGATCAAAGCACCTATTGTTATGTCCGGAGCGCTGTGATGATAGTCCTCTGATAATTGATACTTCCATACGTTCAGCTGTATATTGTACTAATATGAGGTTTAAAACTTATAGAACTGTCTTTGATATCATGTATAATGCAATATATGGAAACTACTCTCTTGTCTTTCAAAATAGAATTTCTTCCTTTTTTTCTGTTATGAATCATATATTATTCATAACTATTTTGAATCCGAGTCACCTTTTTGTAAGATTTTATATTCCTTCATTATTTGAATCACAGTTATACTGCAATCCAACAGCTTCCTCAGTTTAAAATGTACAATGCATTTTATATTTTCACATTTTACTAACCTATTGCTTGCTGTATATGGAAGGACAAATTATATGTTTTTAAAATATATATGTATATATAAGCAATAAAATACTGGAAAGTATATGACTGATTTTTGTGTGTGTTTGTATAGTCACTGATCACAATATCTGCTACTATTGCTTACTCTACACTCAGGAAGATATTAGCTCTTACTATACTCAATAATTCAGGAAGATATTAGTTCTTACTATACTCAATAATTCAGGAAGATATTAGTTCTTACTACGTTCAATAATTCAGGAAGATATTAGTTCTTACTATACTCAATAATTCAGGAAGATATTAGTTCTTACTACGTTCAATAATTCAGGAAGATATTAGTTCTTACTATACTCAATAATTCAGGAAGATATTAGTTCTTACTACGTTCAATAATTCAGGAAGATATTAGTTCTTACTATACTCAATAATTCAGGAAGATATTAGTTCTTACTACGTTCAATAATTCAGGAAGATATTAGCTCTTACTATACTCAATAATTCAGGAAGATATTAGCTCTTACTATACTCAATAATTCAGGAAGATATTAGTTCTTACTACGTTCAATAATTCAGGAAGATATTAGTTCTTACTATACTCAATAATTCAGGAAGATATTAGTTCTTACTACATTCAATAATTCAGGAAGATATTAGTTCTTACTATACTCAATAATTCAGGAAGATATTAGTTCTTACTACGTTCAATAATTCAGGAAGATATTAGTTCTTACTATACTCAATAATTCAGGAAGATATTAGCTCTTACTATACTCAATAATTCAGGAAGATATTAGCTCTTACTATACTCAATAATTCAGGAAGATATTAGCTCTTACTATACTCAATAATTCAGGAAGATATTAGTTCTTACTATGCTCAATAATTCAGGAAGATATTAGTTCTTACTATACTCAATAATTCAGGAAGATATTAGTTCTTACTATACTCAATAATTCAGGAAGATATTAGTTCTTACTATACTCAATAATTCAGGAAGATATTAGTTCTTACTATGCTCAATAATTCAGGAAGATATTAGTTCTTACTATACTCAATAATTCAGGAAGATATTAGTTCTTACTATGTTCAATAATTCAGGAAGATATTAGTTCTTACTATACTCAATAATTCAGGAAGATATTAGTTCTTACTATACTCAATAATTCAGGAAGATATTAGTTCTTACTATACTCAATAATTCAGGAAGATATTAGTTCTTACTACGTTCAATAATTCAGGAAGATATTAGTTCTTACTATACTCAATAATTCAGGAAGATATTAGTTCTTACTACGTTCAATAATTCAGGAAGATATTAGTTCTTACTATACTCAATAATTCAGGAAGATATTAGTTCTTACTACGTTCAATAATTCAGGAAGATATTAGTTCTTACTATACTCAATAATTCAGGAAGATATTAGTTCTTACTACGTTCAATAATTCAGGAAGATATTAGCTCTTACTATACTCAATAATTCAGGAAGATATTAGCTCTTACTATACTCAATAATTCAGGAAGATATTAGTTCTTACTACGTTCAATAATTCAGGAAGATATTAGTTCTTACTATACTCAATAATTCAGGAAGATATTAGTTCTTACTACATTCAATAATTCAGGAAGATATTAGTTCTTACTATACTCAATAATTCAGGAAGATATTAGTTCTTACTACGTTCAATAATTCAGGAAGATATTAGTTCTTACTATACTCAATAATTCAGGAAGATATTAGCTCTTACTATACTCAATAATTCAGGAAGATATTAGTTCTTACTATGCTCAATAATTCAGGAAGATATTAGTTCTTACTATATTCAATAATTCAGGAAGATATTAGTTCTTACTATACTCAATAATTCAGGAAGATATTAGCTCTTACTATACTCAATAATTCAGGAAGATATTAGCTCTTACTATACTCAATAATTCAGGAAGATATTAGTTCTTACTATGCTCAATAATTCAGGAAGATATTAGTTCTTACTATACTCAATAATTCAGGAAGATATTAGTTCTTACTATACTCAATAATTCAGGAAGATATTAGTTCTTACTATACTCAATAATTCAGGAAGATATTAGTTCTTACTATGCTCAATAATTCAGGAAGATATTAGTTCTTACTATACTCAATAATTCAGGAAGATATTAGTTCTTACTATGTTCAATAATTCAGGAAGATATTAGTTCTTACTATACTCAATAATTCAGGAAGATATTAGTTCTTACTATACTCAATAATTCAGGAAGATATTAGTTCTTACTATGTTCAATAATTCAGGAAGATATTAGTTCTTACTATGTTCAATAATTCAGGAAGATATTAGTTCTTACTATGTTCAATAATTCAGGAAGATATTAGTTCTTATTATACTCAATAATTCAGGAAGATATTAGCTCTTACTATACTCAATAATTCAGGAAGATATTAGCTCTTACTATACTCAATAATTCAGGAAGATATTAGTTCTTATTATACTCAATAATTCAGGAAGATATTAGTTCTTACTATATTCAATAATTCAGGAAGATATTAGTTCTTATTATACTCAATAATTCAGGAAGATATTAGTTCTTACTATATTCAATAATTCAGGAAGATATTAGTTCTTATTATATTCAATAATTCAGGAAGATATTAGCTCTTACTATACTCAATAATTCAGGAAG
This sequence comes from Arion vulgaris, assembly GCA_020796225.1. NCBI lineage: Eukaryota > Metazoa > Mollusca > Gastropoda > Stylommatophora > Arionidae > Arion > Arion vulgaris. The sequence continues at coordinate 24,125,567 of CM036769.1, forward strand.
ATATTAGTTCTTACTATACTCAATAATTCAGGAAGATATTAGTTCTTATTATACTCAATAATTCAGGAAGATATTAGTTCTTACTAAATAATTCAGGAAGATATTAGTTCTTATTATATTCAATAATTCAGGAAGATATTAGTTCTTACTATACTCAATAATTCAGGAAGATATTAGTTCTTATTATATTCAATAATTCAGGAAGATATTAGTTCTTATTATACTCAATAATTCAGGAAGATATTAGTTCTTACTTCTTCACCTTTTGCCCCTAGGACAGCATAGGTCTGCAACCATGGACATCTTTTCCAGAACTCTCTACTCTCTCCCAATTTCTCACATTCCCATCTCCAGGTGTTATTGGGTCTTCCCTTACCTCTTTTATCCTGGGGGCTACTTCCTTGCGGGTCCTTCTTCTTCCTCGGGTGGCGAGCTATGTATTTAATTGGTTGTGGTTTCTGTAGCTATATAGTGTTTTTACGGGTGAGGTAGCTAGCCCCATGTCAAACCTCCTTAGTCGCCTCTTACAACATGCGTGGCAGGTAACTGGTGTTATTCTTTACACCCCGAATTTGGGCCCTGGTAACCTCTCTCTACCAATTATTTCTTACTGCGCTCAATAATTTAGTACAGTACTTGTGTGCTTACTTTACTCAATAATTCATGAATGTTTTATTTCTTACTCAACAAAATAATATTACAGAATCCTCTTGATCATCAAGAGGAAGGGGTAGACCAAGTAAAAGATGGACTGATGGAGTTACAAACATCTTAAGACTCCACAGAATATCAAGTGACCGAGCATGCACTATCTAGGAAACCAGTCATCAGTTAAACCTGCAACACCTAACGGCAAAAAGCAGAAGACAAAAGAAAAAAATAGAATTAATTAGAGTACTGGTTCTTACTTCACTCCTATATTTCAGGGATGTCTAAAAGCCAAATGATTAAATTCATTGCAAGGGATTTACCCCATATGGCTTGGTCCCTATCCGCAGATATGGCACACCATCTTCTGAGAGTATTACACAAAGCACAAACTCTATAGCTCCAGCAACCATCCTAGAGGTCTCTGGAAAAAATGCACTTGTGAACAGAACAGCGTGATCCGGATTCAAAACTACAACCTTTGGAATGCAAGGCAACCCCAAGTTCAGTGATGTGTTAGTGCTTATAGGCTCAATAACTCTGGAACATATTTTGTGTTTTAATGTCTGAATTATGTTAGAATTACAAGAATCCCAGACAGAGGGAGTATTCAAGTGTCATCTACTTTGTGCTAACCAGTGTCATATGTCAATGGAATATTGAAGGACACTAAGGCAGTGACTATCTACCATGCATAATGCCAGTGTGCAAATATTCTGGTAGGTAATGTCAGAATCTTCATTGCTTTCACTACAGAATCAGATACCCCATCGTCATATGTCGCCTACCTACACAGTGGGGCTCGAAAGTGGTTGGGATGAAATAAGAGATATTCAGCAGCCACCATGGTACAAAATATGTAAAGCATCAGCTTCTAAATCTAGGACCACCAAATAATTTGGGAAATGGCATAAATATTGAGCAGAATCTCCAATTACCAAAACATTTACTTAAGACCTCAAGTAGTAGCATGTTCCTTGTGGAACGTCACTTTCATCACAGCCAGCTGGAACACTGTCTCTTGCAAGTTTTCCTGGCACTTCCAGCAACATGTTCTAGGTTTCTGTGATGTCCTGCTGCCACCTTCGTCTTGATCGTCCCCTGCCTCGTACTTCAGGAACCATACATTCCATTACTGTTCTCTCCAAAGCACTGTGACGTTTAACGTGGCCAAAATATATCATCGTCCGGGGCATGATATTATTCATGAACCAATGCTCCTCGATATACAGGTCTTGTAGGATGTCTTTGTTTTGATCTCTTCTTCTTTGAACGCTCCACATCAACAACTTGTTAACCACTCTTTGTGATTTGTGTGTAATCCGAGCCTCAGAGCAAATGTACGCGGTGCCAGTTATGCGCCTACAAGCAGGCAGATTTCTGCAACATGCCCTGTAGGTCAATGTTACTATTCTTTGCTTCCATTGCGGGCCCCGACAACACATGGGTGGTTTTTTTACTCTTCTCTGTCCCGGATGTGCTAAGAAATTTTCTGAACTTTACTTATGACCACAATGAATAAATTAGCAAAACCGATTAGGATGTATGAAAATGAGTAAGAGTAAGAATCAGATATGGGAGAAATTGAAAGTGACAGATCACTTCGCTTCCCAATTAATATTTCACCTTTAGTGTAGTTTTACAATCTATCGATATCCTCTTCATGTCCCATTTGACACATAGGCTTCCACAAGAATGTTGCCATTCTGTCGCCTTTCTCTCTCTCTCTGCCTTTTAAACCTGGATTGGGGCATAGGTCCTCAACCAACTCATGCCAAGTCTTTCTATCTCTAGCTATCTCCTACAGCTCCCTCCAGTTCTTCTTTATATTGTTGATCTTTGCTTCCATATTCTTGTCTCCATGTATTTCTAAGCCTCCCTTTCTTTCACTGTCCCTGTGGGTTCCAGGAAAGGACCCTTCTTGTTATATTCCCCTCTGGTTTTCTCAAAGTGTATCCTATCTAGCGCCACTATCCAGCGCCAACGGTCGCATTTCTACTGTTTCCCATATCAGCCCAAATCTTTCAACTCCCTGTACACAGTTCTTCTCCATGTTCATGTGGATGCTCAGCCTTCTTTTCCCATCTGCCGCCCTATTCCATGTCCCTGCTGACATACAAGATCAATCCACCTCTAAACTTCATCTAAGACTCGCCCATATCACATAAATGAGCGTGCACCGCATTGTCTCTGTCCATACTTCTGCCAGCTTAAGTCAGGGCATTGTTTGCAAGAAAATCAGCTCGTTCATTGCCTGCACTCCAGCAGTGGTTTTAGTGAATATGGATAAGGGAATGTACTCAAGTCACTCCTCCGAGTGAGGCAGAACAACAACCCAATATACTAATACCTCCAAAAAAACTAGCAGAAAATAAATAAAATTCAAACACAATATTTCTTTCAACAATCATTATCATCAAGTAGCTTGTCCCTTCTGAAACTTGGCTCCCATGACAGCAATCTTGAAAAACTCTCTATTCTGTGCAAGTTAACCAGTGTCAGCAGCAGTCATTCTTAGATCGTCAAAGACATCTTGCACCCATCGTCTTTCAGGTCTTCCTCAATTCTTCTTCCAGGCACCATTCCCTCCAAAGTTATCTTTTCTAGGCACTCATGTCATTTTATGTGTCAGAAATATTTAATTTTCCTTGATTTTATGTTCTTTAATAGCCAACTCTCTTTAATATTAAGCTGTTGCAGAACAGAAGCATTTGTTCTTTTCTCTGTCCATGATATTCTAAGTACTCTTCTGTATCATTTGTATTCAAAGTCATTAATGATCTTCTTCGCCGCTTTGTCAATGGTCCATGTCTCAGCAATACAGAACATCAAAAGTTTACAAACAATAAAAAAAAATGAAAAAATGATTATATAAAATTAGCTTTATTCATATAATTTTGAAAATGGGTGCCAATTGACTGAAATGTTATTTTGGGTGCGACAATTAATTATGTTTACATAACAAAACAAATATGGCAGGGAGCATTCATTATAACTTGTAAAGCATAAAGATATAACTATCTCATAGACAATATTCGGGAATAGGCTGTAGCTCTACATGTAGAATTATACTAAATGAGTATAACAGTCGGTGATCTTAAAAATGCTTATACAAAGATAAATCTTTAAACATCTATGTTGCATGATTTATTTTGTCAAAAAATGATGTTTAGAGCTGGATAAAAGCTGACCAGATTGAGAGAGATGGGTGTCAATATTGGTGCAGCCGAAAAGAACAACATACCAAATATGCAAAGAGATTGATTAATCAACATCGAACTGGCATGTTGGGCGCTGGATTTTTAGGCGGAGATCGGAGCACCTATGGACGTGTTCGGAGTGCTATGATGATAGTCATCATATAACTGATAAGTTGTCCATAGCAATTGATAATGACAATAGCCTCAGACGCGTGTTGTGGCAGATCTTTAGGTGTGGGAGGTGACTGTAGAGTCTAATCTAGGAACAAAATCCCCTACCACAAGGTGGAGCATACATGATTAAAGTTGGACATTTGACTGTTGTGTGTTCTGTCTTTTTGGACAGCTCATTTTCTTGCATTTCAACAGTGTGATAAAATTCTGATTCTCAGCTATGTGAATTCATTTTGTGCTGTTACAGCGTCACGTGAACGATCTTTAAGAGTACCTTAAAGTGGTTTCTTCTGTCCACCAACTGATCCTCCGCCCCAATGAAGTTCGCCATACATCAACTGTTTTGGGAAGCGTTTATCAGGCATAAACGCAATGTGACTGACCCATGTTCTTCTTAGCGATCGCTATTTTTATGATTATACTGTTAGACACGTTCTCATGTTGAAGTCGACTGTTGTCTGGAGGACATCTCTGGTGCCATGTAGTTTTGAATGTAGTGTTGGGTTGTAGGGCCAGCATTCCTTTCTAGGGAGGACATACTTATTTGCCCATTTCACCTGGGCCTTCTGCAACAGTGTAAACACTTGGATAATATGCATACACTTTGACGAACATTTACACCTGTGTGTTGCAGGCTCAAGGAGCAAAGAATAGTAACACTGCAACCTACACGGCATGTTATAAGAGGCGACTGAGGTAGGGGCCTAGAGAAGCTGCCCTAGTAAATAAAAAGTGTCACAGAAATCGGTTGTGCCTGCCTAATTTATATGTGCTTGTCATAAATGCCATAGAGGCCTAACAAGGCGCAAATCTTCACATTCTCATCACAAACAACCAAGATCACAAAGAGCGAGTAACTTGGTTTATAAGAACAAACGTAAACAAACAGCAACAAAACAGACCAAAAAAGGAGAGATTAACCAAAGCAAACCTGGAGATGGACAATCACAAAGGAAATGAATGACTGTGGCCTGACATCAGATTGCCACTGTGTTGCCAGGGCCCACAAAGTGAGTAATGAATAGTAACACTGCGACCTACAAGGCATGTCGAAAGAGGTGACTGATGTGAGACTTAGGGAAGCTATCCTAGTAAATAAAAATTGTAGCAGAAATCGGATGTGCTGGCCTACATGTAGGCGCATAACTGGCACAGCATACAATGGCTCCTAGGCTCAGATCACATACAAATCACAAAGAGTGGTTTAACAAGTGGTTGATATGGAGCATTCGAAGAAGAATGACATGATATACTATTGTAGAAAAATGATAAACTGGCAGCAATGGGGATCACTATTGAGGTCTTTTTTGTGTCAGCTACAGCATGAATAGAATATAGAATAGAATATAAACAGACAGAATTGGTTCTCATATTCACAAACAGGAACCAATTAGTTCATACAGAAAAATTGATGAGATATATACGAATATAAGTACAGTGGGCAGTTTAAATGAGGCAAGGACAAATGAAAATCAGTATACCAAAGTGTCACACAAAATGACTTCATCAGGGCAACAAAACACACATAATTTAATCTATAACAAATAGTAAAAGTGAACAAAATCTTCCCTTTCTAAGCAGATAGTATCTTTAATAATTCCTCTTGTACCTTTATACGTTACATAGGGCCTGTAAGTAATTTCTCTATACTGCTCTATCCTGGGCAACTCGCTTTCAATAATATCTTTACAGTATTCTTATATTTTTGCCAGAGTGGTTACTAGGGCCCAAATTAGGGTGTAAAGAATAGAGCCACTGTTACCTGCCACGCATGCCATAAGAGGCAACTAAGGAGGTTGGGCTTGTGGCTAGCTACCCCACCCGGTAAAAATCACTAGATAGCTACAGAAACCACAACCAGGAAAATTCATAGCTTGCCACCCGAGGAAGAAGGACCCAGCAAGGAGGGACTCATGGCAAGAAAATGGGAGATAGGGAGAGATCTGGAAAAGATGGCCTTGGATAGGCGGGCTTGGAAAGCCTTAGTTGGACCTATGCTTCCTAGGGGCAAGGGTGAAGTAGAATTCTTATATTTTAGTATCATCAGGCTGACCTACATGTAACTCTCTCTGTATGCAGTTATTTCCTCAGTTTTACACAGTTAATTCAAGGAGGCAAAAAAGCACTTTAATAAAAAATAATTAATCGTAAATAAATAAATATATATATCTTATTTGAAGAAAACTGAACAACATATTAACAAGGTTAAAAAGTAGTAGAAGTAAAACTAGAAAGACTTCTTATAAGCGAAACAACTCCAATGGTGCAGTGTACGGTGATTGGCGTTCAACAGAATTCCACTGTGGCGCAGTGTGCGGTGATTGGTGTGGAAAGAGTTTTTCTTCTGCGATCAACATCTGCTATGCGTCTACTCCGGTATGTGTCATAAACAGGGCAGTGCGCTTGAGGTCTTCAACGGTTCCCCCATAGTTTGTCCTGTAAGGTTGTTTCTGTTGGCCAGATCTCCATTCTCACACTACTCAGACTGGGGCAGTCTTGCAGGGAACTGCTTAGGTGCTCCACAGGTGCAGGCTGCCGAGTCCCTGAGACCCATTCTGGAGGTGTGCTCTGAGACTGCAGTGTCTCATTCTGTCTGAAGACTGTGCTTTTCTGTTTAGTGTATTTATACTGTCATGCTCTGGGTTGTATCCTCCGTTTGTTTTTCTATAGAAAGAGTTAATCTTGATAGTCCAAACCTTACCCACACAATTGCCAAACTGACAAATTTCATTTGGGAGGTTACACACAGTTTGTAGTTACCACAAACTATTTGAATAAGATAGGTTGTGATAGTGAAGTCAGTTCAAACTTTTTCAGCAATTCAGTTCACAACTATGGTGACCTAGACACATCCTTTATTTCCTGCACTGAACATCTTTCAAGTGTTTTATCAATTATAAATAATGTATAATCATCATAATAAAAAAAAGTTCAATAAACAATATTTGTAACTAAGGCTGTAAAGTGTAAATCATCATTTTTTAACAAGATGGTACCTAAGGCTGTGCACACTAATTTTAAAAAAAGCTAGTTTCTACCTAACGTGATTTTTCAGGATGTAGACATCAAAAAAAAAAAAAAAGTAAAATGATGCCGCCTAAATGGTTAATTGGTTCATAGTTTGGCATATGTGTGTGTTTTATATGGTGTACAAACAGTGTGTCCAAGTTAAAAAAATAAATAAATAAAAGGGGGGAGATATATGATGCAATTGTGCTCTTTCCTTCTGTTCCTGAACTTGAAGAATTTGGGGGACACCTGGTCCCCCATAATCTATCTATCTATTGTCTAATCCTGTTTTACGTTTTAGCGCCAGGTCGAAAAGGAGACACCTGAACGAGTCTTTCTATGCGCCTTGTCTTTCTTTCTCCAGTCCTGATTTGCCTCACAGCTTCAGGGTAAGAAGAGATTTATAGAACAGACTTTTGTGTGCATTTCATAAACAGTGCCTTTCATCGCCTCCGTTATCTCTGAGGTCAACCTTTTTCGTGACCTGCCTCTTGTTTTGTATCCACTTTATCAGAGTAACATTGTTCTTTGTGGCACACTGTCTGTTGGTAATCTGCTTATGCATAATACAGGGGACAAATCTTCAATCTCCCATAACTCTTCCAAATTTAAAGATCATAAATGTTAAGAAAAGTTGAATCACAATTTTTATCCAAAAGTATTATTATATATTAAGACAAAATAATATTAGAGATAAGGTACGCAGAGCCAAGCAAGAATCTACTGGGTAACTGCTTGTCGTGAAGAAGATGCGAACTTGGTACTATTGACAGTCATGAAGATCTAGCATGACCAAAAATCAGAGTACAGAAGTAACATGCTTCAAAAGATCAAGAATTGGTCTTTATTCTTGTGGGTCTCCAAAATATCTCCGCCAATCTTGGGAGTCTCTATGGTGACTCACCAATATCTTCATCTTCTTCTTTTTCTGCAATCAACTTCTGCTATGCAACTATTTCGGTATGTGTCATAAACAGTGTGGTGAACTTGAGGTCTTCATCTGTGGTTTCCTCTTAGTTTGTTCTGAAGGTTTGTTCCTGTTGGCTAGATTTCCATTCTCACGCAGCTCAAGCTTGGGCAGGATGTGCTCTGGTGATTGCTTTGGTGCTCCACAGGTGCAGGCAGCTGAGCCATTGAGACTCATTCTATGGAGGTGTGTTCTGAGACCGCAGTGTCTCATTTTAAGTTTGAAGACTGTGGTCTGTGCTTTTCTGTTTAATGTATTTATATTGTCATGCTCTTGGATGTATCTGCTGTTTGTTTTTCTCCATATCATTTTTCTGGACTGTTTCGGAAGACTTTGCTTCTGTAAAGTTTTGTGTTGGATGTTGTTGTGTTAGGCTCCCTCCAGCCCTAGCAGGTTTGCCAGTCTTTTCATTTCCTGGGATGCCGTGTGCTGGTATCCACTGTTGAACTAATTTTGATTTCTTGGACAGCAAGCTGATTTTATGTCTTAATATCTCTGCCAATCATGGAGGTCTCTATGGTGAGTGTCCCCAATATCTTCACCAATAGTGGAGGTCTCTATGGTGAGTGTCCCCAATATCTTCACCAATCGTGGAGGTCTCTATGGTGAGTGTCCCCAATATCTTCATCAATCGTGGGGGTATCTATGGAGAGTGTCCCCAATATCTTCACCAATTGTGGGGGTCTCTATGGTGAGTGTCCCCAATATCTTCACCAATTGTGGGGTGGTTTCTATGGTGAGTGTCCCCAATATCTTCACCAATCGGGGGTGGGGGGTTTCTATGGTGAGTGTCCCCAATATCTCTGCCAATCGTGAGGGTCTCTATGCTGAGTCTCACCAATATCTTATGGTGAGTCTCCCATGTGCATGTGTTAATGTCAAATTAATCTTCAAATCTTGCTTACAGTCATACTTATATTGTATTTGGCATATCTCACTAATAAATGTCAAATTAATCTTCAGAGAATGCAGAAGAAGAAGAAATTAATCTTCAAATCTTGCCTACAGTCATACTTATATTGTATTTGGCATAGGCTCACTAATGAAAACCAAATTAATAAAGTACAAAGTCCAGGCATTAGATACTATAACAGCATGGAAATCTCATGAAAGAAAAAACATCGGACAATAGAAGATAGAAAATACTGGACAGCTTAACATCATGGCATAGAGGAAAGTCAACAACAGAACTGATAAACAGAACTAAGAACAGGAAGTTGTGGAATTCCATGATCATCTATGCCAACCAGCATGTCATATTACAACGGGTTTTTTTAAAACATAAATAAATTTACACTCACACCCAGTTCTAAGCTTGTGTGGATATTCACTTTCTACACATTTTATAAAAGTCAGATGATTTTTTTTTTTGATGGATGAAGAAATGTTGGATTAGATTAAAAACTAGAAACCATATTTCATTGTATTGGCATGAGGGCATCAGTTCCATATAGTACTTCAAATTGCTTCACATACTGTTCACAGTGCTCTCCTGAATGGAAGTAAAAGAAATTATCAGACAGTTTTAAAAATATTTCTGAGTAAATAAATGATGTCTGATTAAAAATGATATATGGTTTTTCTTTCTCCAATCCTGTTTTGCCTCACAGCGTCAGGATAAGAAGAGATTTTCTAGAACAGGCTATTGTATGCGATTCACAAATTGTTTTCATCGCTTCTGTTTTTCTGAAGTCCACCTTTTACGTGGACAGCCTTGTGCTTTGTATCCACTGTATCGGTGTAGCATTGCTCTTTGTAGCACACTGTCTGTTGGTAATCTACTTATGTGATCGATTCATTTAATTTGTTGTTTCTTGATGAAGTTCAGTACTAATGTTGTACCCACTTTTTTCCTGATATCTTAATTTCTAAACTGGTCTCTACTAGATACTTCCAACATTTTGCGTAGATACTTCATCTCTGTCGTGTCTAGTTTTCTTCTGTCGTTTGATGTCAGCGGCCAGATTTATCACTGATAGCACAATGTTGGGAGAAAGATTGTGTTGAACATTGCTCTTTTTGTGTACAGATGATATATAGTACAGTTTGTAAATGAAAAAAAAAGTATATTAAACAACCATTTTTCATTTTACAAAGTATATAGGAAAATACAATGTTAGGCCAATATTTTTCTTTGATCAACAGTACTATATGGGTGATGTGGTTAGGCCAACATTATTCTTTGACCCACGGCACTATATAAATGATGTTAGGCTAATATGTTTCTTTTACCTGCTGTTTATTGCTGTTTAACTATATTTGATCCATTCACATAAATACGACAACAAGCATGAATTAGGAAGAGTCCTCACAAGAGAATCCAACATATCCCCAGTTCTTTGGCCCAAACCACATACAGGTCACAGGAAGGGATTTTAAAAAAGTGGTTTTCAATAGCAAACACAGAAAAAGAAGAACAACAGAATACCTGGGGAATATTGATAGAAGTAGCAACTAAAGCAAAAACTGCTTCTTGTCTAGAACTGATACAGTCTACAGTAATTTGAGGTGGGTTAATTGTTGTAAATCTCTTTCATTTCTGTCTGTTTTCAATTGAAAATAGTGCATTTCAATGGAATTCAAGGCACTGACCACATCAATGGATGATTGCAAAGGATTCTGCTGACTTACAAGGCACTGACCGCATCAATGAATGATTGCAAAGGATTCTGCTGACTTACAAGGCACTGACCATATCAATGGATGATTGCAAAGGATTCTGCTGACTTACAAAGAACTGACCACATCAATGGATGATTGCAAAGGATTCTGCTGACTTACAAGGCACTGACCATATCAATGGATGATTGCAAAGGATGCTGCTTTCTTACAAGGCACTGACCACATCAATCGATGATTGCAAAGGATTCTGCAGACCTACAAGACATTGACCGCATCAATGAATGATTGCAAAGGATGCTGCTGACCTACAAGACATTGACCGCATCAATGAATGATTGCAAAGAATTCTGCTAACTTACAATGCACTGACCGCATCAATAAATGATTGCAAAGGACACAATATGCATCCCTGTGATGTGAGAAAAAGAGACATATTTGACCAGATATTCTGATAGAAAAAAAGACACAATGAATGTTTCCCCCAAAAAATTGTCAAAAACAAATTTACTTCAATTATGAAGCAAAAGCCAGAAAACAAATTAACAAAATAATCTACCTGTTTGAAACCTTGGGTTTGATCGCAGTCTGTGATTTCTGTGTTCAAAAAACTTAAATACAGTGTAAAATATCATATTGTCATTTATGTTGAGTGCAGCTTCCAGAAATTTCCTAGAAGAGACATTGTCCACTATTCCAACGCTGCGGATAAACCTGTAAACATGAATAGTATCAATGTCAATATACAACAGATGTTACTACACAAACTTCAAACTGGCTTAGAACCAGAGATAAAGGTCTTCTGAGTGTTTGATTAATTGATAGGACCATCATCATTGCACTTCGGTGAGTAACCATGTGTGCTTCAATTTCCTTTGTACACAGGAAGATCTCAGCTGCAGTGCACGAGCTCCATAGCACCGGTGAGGGTCAACGGTGTAATTTTGAAGATGGTGAAGATATTTTGTATGAATTTTATTTAAAAATCTTTTTTCTAATGAATTTTGTCGGGACAGCAGTTTTCCAGCCTGCTCTTCTCAATTTTGAACTGCCAAGGGTTATTTTACGTCTAAAATTGAACATGGTTTTACGCTGTCTTCGATAGGACTAGGAACTCGATCTCACCTATACTGAGATAATCTCTGGAAAAAATTCCGATGGCTCCACGAGGGGGTGAACCTGGCACCTTTGGCATGAGAGACAAGCACCTACCTCCACGTCACATGTATAAAGCATCAAGATGAAACACCTATGATGGAGTCAACATCATAAATGTAAATTTTGTCAAGTACAAAATTTGGCATTGGCTTCAAAAGTTCAGCAGTTCTATCTCTCAACAACAAGAATGACAACAAATCATAATCTCAAAGTTTGAAAATATAATGGTATTACAACAGCGGATATGAAAGTCGATACATGACATAGGAATATGACCACACAGATCATCATAATGTACTTCTACTTATTCCTATCGCTCTCGTGGAGCATAGGGCCTCAACAGTTGTTTGCCCCTTTTCCTGGCCTCTGGCCGTTTTTTTTATGGTCTCCCAGATAGTTGAGCACCCTTCAGTTCCTCAAGAAGACTTCGTCTCCAGGTTTCTTTAGGAAGCCCTCTTTTCTGTTTTCCTCACGGGTTCCACTCAAGTGCTTGTCTAGTGACACTTGACTGTGTATTTCAGTAGGGTATGCCCACCCATTGCCATTTTCTCCTCTTAAGGGGGAACTCTGGTCTTGAAACTTTTTTCGTTGCTTTGGTATTAATGTAGAATGTGTATAACAATTTTGAAAGATTATGACTTAGAATAGTAGAAAAAAATTAGTAAAAAATAAAAAGTCAACGCGTTGCCATGGAAACAATACAAAATGGCCAGCTACACAAATTTTCAAATCCCTAAGGCTCTGAAGTTAATGAATATAAATGAATTCTGTTTTCACTCTAAGGTGAGCAATTGTAATATCTACAAAATTACACATTCTTTTAGGATATATCTTCTTCTTCTTCAGCGATCTCTGGTCATGCGCTTAATTTACTGTGGACCACAAACTGGGCAGACAGCTTCAGGTCTGTCAGGTTTCCCCAAAGCTTAGTTTTCAGGTCGACTGGGTGTGGCCACATGTTGCTTCTCAGCTCACACAGAAGAGGACAGTCTTGCAGGATATGCTCTGGTGTCTGTTCTGCCTGCTGACACTGGCAGAGAGCTGTTTGACTTATTCCTAGTCTGTATAAGTGTTTGTTGAGTCTGCAGTGTCCGGTGGGTAGTCGAAATATAATGACCTGGTCTGTTCTGCTTAGGTCTTTGAGGGAGTCTTTTCCATAATCATATCCAGTGTTTGTCTTCCAGTCTACTGCAGATTTTCTCTGTATGAGGGTTTTGACCTCTTGAAAAGACAAGAGTTGGTAAATGTCTCTTTGGCACTGCCCTTCTTAGCTAAGACATCAGCACTCTCATTGCCTGCAATGCCACAGTGAGATGGAATCCACTGCAAGTGAATTTCTGCCTTTTCTGAAAGCTGAGCAAGTTCTCTTTGTAGTTTTTGTACTGTGCTGTCAGTGGATTTAGCCTCCAGGGCTTGTATAGCTGACAATGAGTCTGTAAGAAATACCATCTTGCTTGCAGCTGCTTGCAGCTTATTCATGTGCTGCTGCCATCAGAAGGGCTATGAGTTCTGCTTTGTAGTTGGAACATATTCTTCCAGTAGGAGCCGCTAGAGACACAGTGGTAGCATCTGGGTGCTAATGTACACTCCTGCTCCACCATTCATGGTTGCCTCCATTGCCGATCCATCTGTGTAAATTCTTATCCAGCTGTCTTCTGGAAACATGTAATGGAGATGTTCCATTGTAATTGCTTTTTCACTAGATTAGGCTCTGCATCTTTGCTTAATAATTTAGGGATGGAGGTTGAGAAGTTTAGTGGTACTGAGTCTGGTTCCCAGTGATCAAAAAGCAATTCTTCAGGTATGGAATTATGATTTAGTAGTTCCAAGTATGACTTTCCTATTTCTTTTGCTTTGTGGTTTAGACTTGTGCGCTTTAGTCTGTTCTTTGTTCTAGCCCATTTTTCATGCAGTGGATGGTGAGGCATTCTTTGATCCTTTCAGTCTGTAGAATCACTTTTCTCCTTCTTCTGTCTTCCAAGGGCTGGATGTTGGCTGCCTTTTCCATTTCTACAATTGGTGTAGATTTCATGGCTCCCAAAATAGTACGCAGACACCTGTTTTGTGTTTTTCCAGTATCGATTTGTTTGAATGGGCTGCTGCTATCCATGTCGATGATGCATATTCGAGGGTTGGTCTAACTGCACCAGTGTACACCTGACTCAGGATTCGAATATCAGCTCCCAGGTAGTTCCAGCCAGCTTCCGCATCACACTTTGTTTCCTCATAGCCTTTCTGTTTGTTTTCATTATGTGATGTTTCCATGTCAGACGACTGTCAAGCTTAACTCCCAAAAAGGTTGGAGTATGGGAACGGGAACGATATCATCGTTAAATTTCAGTCTGAAGTGTTCTTCCTTTGTTGACAATGAGAAAAGCGTTGCTATAGTTTTGCTCCGGTTATTTCTAGACCCCATTTACTTGCCCACATTATGACGCTGTTCAGGCTGGCCTGGAGTTTAAAGATGGCAGGACCCAGAAACTCGGAGGTGTACCACACAGCTAGGTCATCAGCATGGAGAGAGTGTGATACATGTCTGGGCAGAGTTTGTGGCAGATCATTAATATATACCAGGAAAAGCAATGGGGACAGTACGCTGCCCTGTGAGACTCCTGCTCTTAATTTGAATCTGGGACTGTGCACTCCATCCAATTTTACAGATGCTTGTCTATGGGTAAGAAAGTCTTTATCCAATAGTACATTCTACCCCGTATTCCACTGCGTAAGAGCTTGAGTAACAAACCATCTTTCCAGACTTTGTCGAAGGCCTTAGACATGTCGAAGAACACTGTGAGGGTTTTCTTCTTTTCTTGGAAGCCATTTTCTATGTCCATGTCGAGGTATGCCACTTGGTCATCAGTGCTTCCATGCTGCCTGTAGCCTGTCTGGGCTGGATCCAGTTTATGGTTGGATTCTAAAACCACTGGAGTCTAGTGGTTATCACTCTCCAGCAGTTTTGCAGTGCAACTTAGCAAACTTATAGGTCTGTAGCTCTGTGGATCCTTTTTGTCTTTCCACTTTTGAAAATTGGGTGGATTGTGGCATTTTTCCAGATGTCTGGGACTCTCCTGTCTCCAACTATTGTTAAAAATCTGGAGTAGAAGACTCTGTGCAATTGGGCCTATTTGTTTGAGCATGTCGCTTGATACTCCATCTGGTCCCGGGGCCTTTTTAAGATTGAGCTTTTTCAGTGCTCTCTGCAGCTCAGTCAGTGTGATGTCTACCTCCATACAGGGTTCACTTGTTGCTTTTTGAATGTAGCATTTATCTCACTTCTGACTTCTTTTCCTTGCTCCTGACTTATTGAGCATGAGCTTTCTTGCTTGTAACACTGGGCCATCAGGGTGGCTGCTCGCTTTCCTGTGAGTTGTTCTCCTTGCTGGAGAACTGTTTTCCCTCTAGATGGGTTGTCATGCTTCAGGGCTTTTGTAAGTCTCCACAACTTTTGAGTATCTTTTCCATGTTCAAAGAGGCTGTCTTTTCTTTCCAGGATTTTCTACACTGCTGGTTTCTTTCTCTAACATAAAGGACCCTTGCTCTATTGTGTTGCATTACATTTTGGTCCGTTAGTGCGAGTTCCATTGTATTTCTGGCACTGCAAAGCGAGCTATGGAGAACTTCCATCTCTGGTGTCCAATATGGCTTGTAGTTTTTTCTCCTCCCTCTGGGTATAGCCTTTTTGCAGCATCTAAAATGGCTTTATTGAATGAACGTGCATCTCTGTCCACTTTTCCTGATTGATTAATTTCTTTACAGTACTTGTCTGCTAGTTCTTGGAATAGCTTCCAGTCTGCCTTTTGTAATTCCAACTAAGGGCAGAGTTTGTAAGTTCCTCCTTGTTAATGTTATTTATGAGGAGTTTCACTGGTCTATGGTCACTACCTCCAATCTGGTCGCAGACTTGCCTTCGGTTATCCTGTGAATGTCGTCTGTAGCAAAAGCCAGATCTGGGGTGCTTGTTGTGCGCCACCGTCGTGAGTAACATGTGTGAGGATCATCTGGGTGGTTGAGAATGGTGAGACTGTTGGTGATCAGCCATTCTTCAGGCTTTCACCTCGAGGATCTAGCGTGTCATAGCCCCAGCTTGGTGAGTGGCTGTTGAAGTCTTCTACTATAAGCAAGTTGTCATCTTGAACTTTGATAGCTTCCAGCTCAGTTTGAATGGAGGGTGGTGAGTATATATTGTATAGTGTCATCTTAGTGTTGTTGATAAGGAGTTGAACAGCTATGAATTCTGTGCTCATCTGATTGACCTGTGAAGTTCAACTGCGGTATGGAATTACGAACTAGTGTTACTACTCCACCCTTATGTCTATTTTCTCTATCCTGACGGAAGGTTTCAAATCCTCTAATGCTGAATCTATTTCCCGGATTAAGGTGCGCTCTTGGATACAGCAGATGTCAATCTTTTCTGCTCGCAGACGTTCCTCTAGCTCTCGTTTTTGTTGGTTACCCCTTCTGCATTCCATTGCATAATTGTGAGGGTGAAAGTTTGTCCTTGCTGCCAGTAGTAATACCCTGTCCTCCCTGGCTTTGCAAGAATCAACAGGGCCGCCAGTAGCTAAGGGTGGACCCCTTCGAGGCAGGGATCCGGTCCACCACCACCTGGCTGTTTCCCATGGTGGTGGCACCACAGTTATATAAATATTTGCGCATGGCCATTTGAGTTGTTCGTATGTGTCGATTCCTCCCCGCCAATAATGGCTGACACATTCCGTTTCTGAGGACATCTTTTTTTGAGGTTGTTCTCTAGACAGTTGCAGTCCCCTGCTGACGAGATCTGTCTTCCCGGGTTTGTCTGGAGTCGCCCTACTCTAGATGACTTCAGCCTTCTGTTGCCGGGCTCACCAACCCAGGCTTTTATGCAGGGTGTGCTTCCTGGACACTGTAGTTTAATCCCTTATGCTTAAGGGAAAGTGTCATAGAAGTAGAAGACAAGACAAGAAAAGGATGTCCTCCTCAAGGGAGAGAGAGGACAAGTGCTATTTGTCCCATAGCTGGGGGATGGGTTGGTTGCAGCCAGAGCATTTACCACTCGCCGGTGGGTTCTGCACTGTCACCTTATGAGGCCCCATCCTGCCCCCGCCTTTTGGTCTGGCCTTTCACCTTCAGTCTGTTCTGCTTGTTAGACCTGCCAGGAGTTAGACTCCCGCCGACATAGCCTGAAGGATCCTAAAGGCACACAAACCCTCCAACCACGATAAGGTAGGCTAATATGGAGGGCTTTTAGGATATATTAAATATTACATTTTTTAATGAATTTTTGTGTTAACACACCCTCCAAAAACAGCTTTTTTTGACAAAATTTTGAGGGAATTTTTACCCAAAAATTTATAAAAATTAAATATTTAATATATTCTAAAAGAATGTGTAATATTTTAGATATTACAATTCGCACTTTAGAGTGAAACAGAATTCATTTACATTCATTAGATTCAGAGCCTTAAGGATTTGAAAATTTGTGCTTGGTGGCCATTTTGTATTGTTTCCATGGCAACACTTTGACATTATTTTTTAAAAATTTTTTCTACTATTCTAAGTCATACTCTTTCAAAATGCTTATACAAATTTTATATTAATATGAAAACAACGAAAATAGATTCTTGATTTTCAAGACCCGAATCCCCCCTTAACCTGGGTCATATTGGGTTCTTGTCCTCATCTTATCCACAGGTCTGTGATTGTAACTCTGTCATACCATTTCAGTCTGAGAATCTGCCACAGACATCTGCTGACAAAGGTCTGAATCTTATTTATATTTAACTTGGTGACTCACCACATTTCCGAGTCATACAGCAACACATATTTCATAATCTAATAATATTCAAATACCTGAGGGCCGGGAGAACCTGCTGCTTGGATAATAAAACTTCAATAATTTCTTCATTTGCTGTTTGTATTCTCTGTTGGAAAACAAACACATAACTAATCAGATTAGTAAAAACCAGAGAAGCTTAACATTAAAAAAACATAAATAACAGAAATGTAAAATGAAAACAACAAAAATAATTTCTTGACCTGCATACCCCTGGATCCTCCCTTAAATCGCTGAATTTATTCAACATCAATTTTAGTGTCCCCATTCAACAGTAGGTTGTCATGAGAAAGAAGAACATTCTCCTTATCCATTCTAAACTTCCCAACAATCAATGCTTTTTCGATACAAGCCTGTCTGCTCTCTCGTTGCCGTAAACACCTGCATGTCCAGGACAGTAGATCTATGTGAGTCTCTGTAGGTTGGAAATCTCTATTGAAGACATTCACTCTTTCTGCAGCCTGCCATTCTGGATCTTCCGAAGCATACATTGCAATGTGAACTTATAAAAAATAACATAAATGATATGTAAAAGTAGTAGGGACAAAAATGACGGTTGGCAGTCACAGTAAATAAAAGTTACAAATATATCAAAGTTCATATGACAAACATACTATTAATGATTAGAGATAACAGAGGCAATGAAAGACACTATTTATGAAGCACACACAAAAGTCTGTGCTAGAAATCTCTATTCACCTTATCTTTCTTTCTCTTCTCCAATCCTGATTTACCTCACAGCTTCAGGATAAGGATTGGAGAAGAGAAAGAAAGATAAGGTGAATAGAGAGGCCTCCTCAGGTCTCTCCTTTTCAACCTGACACTGAAAGGCAAAACAGGATTAGAGAATAGATATAGATAGACTATTAATGAACTTTGCCAAGCAGATTAAATTGATAAAATACTCCTAATTAAACCAGCATAATTTTGAACACTGCATTCAGGATTATGGTTACATACCTTGAGCATATCTAAGGCTAACTGGTGAGCAGGTGGATAAACAGACTCCAAGGACAGCATCAAACATGCCTGAAATGAAATACAAGAAATACAAAAGTGATATGATATATTTAAATGATGGTCATATCCGCAAACACATGAACAGAAAAAACTCCTTGACCTTACTGGGGATCATACTCGGGTCTCACAAATGGGAGCCAGCGTTCTAATCCATTTGGCAAGACACTTTTCAAGAAACTTAAAAATGTAATATAAATAGGTATATGTGACTCCTCTCTCTCTCTTTAGCCTGTTATGCCCTTGGCATTTAGGGCAGCAACAAACACACACCATTCTTCTCTATTCATGGCCTTTCTCTGTATTTTGTTCCAGCTGTGATTCATTTCTTTCAGTTCTTGCTCTATCGTTCTCCTCCAGATTGTCTTGGGCTTTCCATGTTTTAATTTACTATCTATCTCAGTGCATTAAGGACTTCTGTTCTCATGAAAGTAGCTTTCTTTCGGTCTTCACTACTTCCAGTCATATGAGTCAATGACTCTGGTAGCCCTTCATGCCCGTGTATACACTGCGTCTTTGTTTCCATAACGTTAATAATTTTAACGGATGGGATTGTTAGTCCCAAGCCTAACCCCCAACCTGGAGGACCAGGAGACCATACTTCATTTGTTCCCTCCTCAGTGTCCTGTTCGGCTAGGTTGACCCTGCTAGGAACAGAAGTTCCTGCCATCCTACCCCACTGTATAATTGAAGCATGCAAGTCTCCCCACCACTACAAGGTAATGGCCTCATGAGGAGGCAGGTATATGTGATGATTTCAATCAAATGCTGTACCTTGTCTATCCCCAAATATACTCATTTGTCCTTGATTGGTTATTGAAATGACGTCATAGCATTTCGGGCAGACACATATGTGCTCGGTCTACTCAAGCAGATGTTAAAGGATATGTACATTGATGGTTTCCATGCTTGCTGATTAAACACACTACTCATTCTGCTTTACAGGCGTCCACTTCAAATTGTGCAATGTGTAACTATAAATCCCTTAAATCGCTGGATAGTATCAATATCAATTTTAGTGTCGTCCTCAAACAAGCGATCACCAAGAAATAATAGGACATCCCCCTATCCTTCTTCAACCCCCACGAAAATCGATGCAAGCCTATCTTCTCTCTCATTGCTGCAAACATCCGCATGCCTAGGACAGTAAATCCACGTAAGACTCTGAAGGTTAAAAACTTCAATAGACGACATTCACTCATAACGCAATCTACCATTTCGAATCATTGCCTGAGAGTCAGATACAACAACATCCCCAGTAAATGGAGTCCTAGAGAGCCGGTGAAGGGCAGCAGTAACGACCTCAACCGCCATCCTCATACTGGAAGTAGTTGTCCTGTAATCTGCACTTCACTCCGTATCAACCCTATCATGCGCGGCGAGGTAGCCAAGAAGCCCCAGTTTGACTTCTCACCATGCTGTACAGACAAATCTGTATAAACAATAGCATTGTTGATAGATAGATGTTATCACTGGTCAAAAGGTTAGGTCTTATGCAGTCTATTTTTTTTAAATTGACTGTAATAGTCTAATATAGCCATATATTCTCTTGCTAATGGTTCAAAAGATAGTGCATGACCACAAAACAAGAACAATAATAACACCAACCCCCCTGACGCGGAATAAGGATGCCTGAATGGCGAGGGACACTGGTGATAAAAAAAGCAAATCTTTGGACAAAAATCAGTCAAATCTGCCATATTATAGGCCCCGACTATGTTTGAATTCAGAGTGGGCAAACAAATGGAAAAAATAACATTAACAACATGATCAGTGACAAATTTTTCAATAATAATAGAATAGTAACAATATCACAAATAGTAGCAACAATGATAGCAACAATAACAACAAATAACATGACCACAAGACCAGCTGCACTTGACCACAAGATCGGCTAGACTTGACCACAAGATCAGCTACACTTGACCAAAAGATCAGCTACACTTGACCACAAGAACAGCTACACTTACCAAGGGTTTGGAATCGCTGAGCACATGGTACTGCAAGAACTGGTGCAGCTGGTAGAAGCAGTTGTTATGCACTAAGACGTTGATAATCAGCTCATACAAATAATGCTGGAGAATATACAAAGATAATAAATATCTTCAGCATGTTTTTCAATACAAATTAATGTTGGAGAATATCTATCTATCTGTATTCTCTACATGTCCTGTTTCTTCTTCTTCTTCTTCTTGCATTTTGTCTGCTATAAAGTCAGGCACAGTCAGGGCACTTGGTATGGCACTTCTGACTGATTTTTGCATGAAGGTCTGTTTTCCTATTTATGAGTGTCCCAGCAATACAGGCGTGCCTGCCGTCTTCAAGATATTAGTAGTTAGATCCTCAAGTCAACAGTGTGGTGCTGGGGCCTGCAAGGGAAGCAAAGAATAGTACCATTGTGGCCTACAATGAATGTCGTAAGAGGCGACTGATGTAGGGCCTAGGAAGCTACCCTAGTAAATAAAAAGCATTGTAGAAATCGGATGTGCTGGCCTACTTATAGGCTCATAACTGGCACAACATACACTCTCTCTTAGGCTCAGATCCCATACAAATCACACAGAGTGGTTAACATGTGGTCGATATGGAGCATTCGAAGAAAAAGAAGATCTTCAAGTAGTTATCTGTGGTCGGGGAACCTATAGTCCAAACCACTTGCTATGAGCTGACCGAAATTCCTGGTACTAGCCTTGTATCCTTTGAACTTCTACTAAAAGTGATAACTAATGAAGATTTGACTTCTCTATCAGAGAAACAGCAAATGCTTCAAGGAATATCCTGACAGATACAGCTGTGAACTACATCATCATGATGTGCCATGCCGGCTGATGTAGGTGATAATGGATCCCCACAATTCTCTATCTTTGGTGTTTGCTATCAACTCAGATGTTGATGCTCTACCGTGCCCTGAAGTCAGGCTATCCAAAATATTTTCTCTCTATCTTCCTCTGTCTCGTCTACCCTCGTTTTTACCGGTTGTCACAATGTGTTCTAAATCTGTGAACTACACACTTTCCATTACTTTAGGGATGTCTTTTCCAATAGTAAATCAGGACTGACTAAGGCCGCGCACCACCACCACAACCACCTACTACCACTACATCAACTACTGGTTGTCGTTGTGGCAAAGAGAGACCATATAAATAATAATCAACGTCTCATGGGTACAATGAGGAGGTGGACTTTGGAATGGCTGCTTCAGTGAATGCTGGAGCACCCATGAGGAATACTCAATGTACTATGATGTTGATCGTAGAACATAACTACAATAACATTGACAATGTATCTAGAATGTTATTGTATCTACTTTCATGTTCAGATGTTCATTAAAGAAACATGTGGGTGTGAAGCTGGACAAGTGTGGGTGAGAAACAAGAAAATGGAAAAACATACATGTGCTTTTCAATATAAGTATTACAGAATGAGCGTCTTTAGCTCAAGCGGTAGTGAGCTCGATCATGAACCCAAGCGTACCTGGTTCAAACCCCACCATGGGCAAGTTTGGAAGCAAATTCGTTTCGTGGATTTTACAAAAGGTAAAAATAGATTTCACTGTTCAGAAAGCAATGACAAACTATTGAACGTATAAGTGGTGCCTAGAAAATCAACAACTTGTTTACTGTGGTTGATGGCTACGTCCTTTAGGATATGCCTCGATTTTCATTTTTCCTTACAGAAGAGTCCTCCATATACCATAGGCAGAGAACAAATAGATCTACCCAGAAAGAACTCAAAAACAAAGAAAAATGGCTGATGCTACAAATAAGAAAATTGTAGTATTTTGGACATATAGACAAGAAGAGTTGGATAAGACAAATATGGAAGGATGCATTCTGGCACAGAAGATAAGAGGAAGACCACAGAGAAGATATGTTCCGGATGTAACTGATGATTTGAGCATGATGGCCGCAGAGCCGGGACATCTGAGAGAGAGAAATTCTAAAGGACTGTTAGGGTGGCAAAGTTCTACACAGGACAAGCTATTTGATGATGATGAAATTTACCTGTACTGGAATGTTGAACTGGTTGAGAGATCTGATATACTCTATTAAGATGGCCACCACAAATTTGTATTTTATATCCTGTAGAATAAAACCCAAATATAACAATTATATTACAGGTAAAAAGGAACATAATGACTAACTTTAGACTCACTGTCTACAACACTGCCAACTAACTTAATAAACAACCTTCTTCATGACAAAATAGAAGACAATTTGTTCGATAGGGTACAGTGGTCCAATTTGTCTACTACAATAAAATACTCAGAGAAACATACAACCAGTAGTCAAAAGATTGATTTATAGGGCTATCATCATTGCACTTCGGTGAGTAACCATGTGTACTAAGATCTCTTTCTTACACATGATGATCTCAGCAGCTATGCATGAACTCCGCAGCACATGAGAGGGTCCCCAATGTATTTTTAAATATATTGAAAATATTTTGCTGAATTCTTATTTATTGTTCTTTCTAATGAATTTTCCCTGGGCAGCAGCATTCCATCATGCTCATCTCGATTTTGTACTGCCAATAGTTCTTTTATGTTCTAAATTTGAACACAGGACGTACGTTTTATTGCCAGTCTCTGATAGGACTAAGAACTTGATCTCACCTACATTGAGATCAGGGGTCTGGAAAAATATCCCAGTGGCCCCACGAGGTAACAAGCTGAGTAACTCTGGAATGAGAGGCGATCACCTAGCCTCTACACCATAGAGACCACAAGAAGAGTTACAAGAAGAAATAGAAGTTCAGTGGTTTATTTTGTAACAAGCATACCTTATAGTCTTCAAACACAGAAAACACGTGAGTAAACATGTCGGACTGCTCAATAACCACTTTTCTGTTGACACCATTGGTTGTAGATTCACCTGCCTGCCAAAGGTAGAAACAATTGAACAATGTTAATCACAACTGTCCCTTATATTGAGAATACTATTCACCATTTTGCTGCAATTATTCGTAGTGATGTAGTTAGGTTAGAGTTAGTAGTTATATTTGTTGTATTTCATTTTAGGGCTGTTAGAAATTTAGTGTCTGAGTATATATGTTCTGTGCTGTGTAAGAAGTGAATTTCTTCATTTCTGTTGTATTCTTTGCTAGGTAAAGGCATTTTGGTCAAAACATTGCTGTGTATTGTTATTGTTTTTGTAAAACTACAGTACTTTGTTTTTACGTGTTCTGCCATTGCTACCTAGTTTTACTCTTATATCAACAATGTTAATGAACAATATTGCAAAGAGTTATCTGCTCATGCTAATGTATAAAAAATGTAAAATCAGGAGCAGATAACTGACAAAAAAAAAAGCAAGATGTAAAAACAAATATACATGTTTATGCAAGGATAAAATGTGAATTCAAAGAACTCAATTCTTGGTATCTGGAAAATATTTTTGGTTTAAAGATCCATGAAAGAAGCACTTGCCTTATCTTCTATTACTATTTCCCAAATATTGGCACAGTTCAGTTGGATTTGTAATGAGCTAGATGTGTGCAACAGTGAATGGAGTTAGTTTTCCTGTACAGTTCATCTTCTTCATCAAACGCTCCATATTGACCACTTGTTAAACCCTGCTTTGTGATTTGTATGTGATCTGAGCCTAAGAGTGATTATAAGTTGTGCCAGTTATGCATCTACAAGTAGGCCAGCACATCTGATTTCTACTATGCTTTTTATTTACTAGGGTAGCCTCCCTAGGTTCTACATCAGTCGTTTCTTATGACATGACTTGTAGGTCGCAGTGGTACTATTCTTTGCTTCCCTTGCGGACCCCGGCAACTCGCCAGGCGATGCATGGATACAATTTTGAATGCAAAGAACAAAACTATTGGTATCTGGAAAATATTTATTTTCAGATCCATGAAAGAAGCACTTGCCTTCTCCCACTAATCACTATTTCCCAAAGTTGGTACAGTTCTGTTAGATTTATAATCAGTTGGATTTGCACAACAGTGAATGGAGTTAGTTTTCCAGTACAGTTGATTACTGCAGAATAATAACTATTTATCCAACATTACTAACCAAAAGATGAATCTTTCTTTACTCTAATCCTGTTTCTCTTTACAGTGTTAGGATAAGAAGAGATTCTAAAACAGGCTTTAGTGTAATCCTCCTAAATAGTGCTTTTCACCGCAACTGTTATTTCTGAGGTCCACCTAATAAAAGACGAATAAAAGACGATAATAAGCTAGCTTACCGTAACTTGTGATTCAGAATCTAAAAACTGCTTGTATGTTACATTTAACATGTCGTAGACTTTGGCAAGAGATTGCAAACTGGCCTGCTTCCCTGGTACTAACATCTGAGCACAGACAGATAGGATGACACTTTTACTGTCGATTCGATACAGTAGAAATTGAATAAGTTTATCCTGTCACAGAAAGAGATATAGAAAATGATCACAAATTTTCATAGACAATTTTAACCGATACAAAACTACATTATAATAAACTATAGTCTTCTTCTTTTCCTTTTGTCATCACTCTGTTATCGGGTTGTTGCCAAGTTTTGTGGTTTTCTGTTTTTGTCTTTGCTGCTCTAGTGGCTTGTGTGATAGTTATTATTTGCTTTTAGACAGCATTCTGCTATGCTATCTATCCATCTTTATCTTGGTATTCCTCTCGTCTTCTTTCTTGATGTTTTGTTGTAGAAGACGCTGTATACAGTGAAGTTTGGTTGCATATAGTAAGTACAGTAAATAACTTGTTTTCAAACGATGAGGCATATTGAAGAATGCAGCATTAGACTCACATATTGCTTTGACCAATAGTTTAGTCGTCAGATCATCATCATCACTGCACATCGAACCTATTAGACCATAAGTGCTCCGATCTCCTCAGTATGTCTCTCAGAGTGTGGCAACTAATGGCACCAGTTCTTTGTTTAGTTTAGTCGTCGGATCATCATCATCACTGCACATCAAACCAATTAGTCCATAAGTGCTCTGATCTCCTCCTCAGTATATCTCGCAGTGCGTGGCAACTAACGGCACCAGTTCTTTGTTTAGTTTAGTCGTCGGATCATCATCATCACTGCACATCAAACCAATTAGTCCATAAGTGCTCTGATCTCCTGCTCAGTATATCTCGCAGTGCGTGGCAACTAACGGCACCGGTTCTTTGTTGGTTTACTATTCTTAACCAAGCAAACCAAAAAAACCATCACAACATGTCAACGACAAACACAAAGGAAAAACTTTATTACAGGAGCACAAACTCTGTAGCACCAGCAAATATCCTTAGTGAATGGAATTCCAATTTTTTTTGGGGCATAACTGTCCATAAGAGAGATGAAATTAACCACCCCCCTTACATGAAATATTAGTGTTGCACAAAATAATATATTGACATTCATCATTTTGAACACGATGAGTGATATGGTCAACATCACACTAGCAGTATTTACTTCCCAGTGTTTCTCTTTTATCCAGTTGAGATTAGGTTGATCTGAGAACCTGTGTATATATATATTGTACATATATACCTGTACATATATATATATATATATATATATATATATATATATATATATATATATATATATATTTATCCATTTATGCCTATCATGGGGGCATCTGACATGAGAAATGTGCCTTGTCCATTTTGCACAAACCCCTCTCTACCCTACTGTTTCATTCAAAGGAAAGACAAAGTCCATATGTTCGGAATCAAGCAGGGTTTGCAGGGGATGCCAGAAGATGTAATGGAATACACACAAAGCCATCAACTGCCGTAGAGTCCCTCTCCGGACTTGTGGTCATGGTTTACACCTCTAGCATTTTGCATAACTATATATATATATATATATATATATATATATATCTTCTTCTTCTTTGCGTTCGTTCTTTACAACCAATTTTAATCACTCTTTGTGATATATTTGATCTTTGCCAAGAACGTGTATACGTTGCACATTGGTTTGGTAGGCCCCTAAACGCATAAACTTCTACATGTGCATCCGATTTCAGCCAAATATATATATACATATACATACACACACAAACAATTAGCTATAACTTAAGACAAGAAAATGTGAAACAAGAATCCTGACCTTGTCTGGTATCATTGTGACCAAAGGAGCCAGATTTAACTGCAGTGTCCACAAACAACCTGTCCAAGTGCATATAATAAAAACTGGTTAGAATCTATATCACTGTATTTTGGTCAGACCCATAGGTGTTCAGTAGTTTTCAGCAGGACTATGTACATATATGGGAGAGCAATGGATGCTGTGATTCAGCACTGGAACTAATCTTTAAAAAATCTCATCATCATCATATAGCTTGTTCTGAGAAGAACTTTGCCACCCCAACAGTCCTTCGAAATGTCTCTCTCACAAAGGTCAGATGTCCTGCCTCTGCAGCCTGCCTCAAACCATCAGTTACATGCTGAATCTATCTTCTTCGTGGCCTTCCTCTTCTTCTCTTTGCCGGGATGCCTCCTCCATGATGGTCTTCTCCAGCCCTTCTTATCTCTTTATATAAAATAAACTTACATTGTAAAAAACATATTTCTAGGATATTATTGTCTCCTACTGCCACTTTTAGGGCCTCCACCTCTGCTCTGTAGTTGCTAGAGAATTTTCCTATCACTATTATCAGCTTCCTACATTCCAAGTCACTGAGTACTATTAGGGCTTCTCCTCCTCCATTTTCAGTTGCATTTGTTACAGGTCCATCTGTGTATACATGGGTCCACCTGCTGTTTAGGATGTGTTCCTTTATGTATTCAGTAGCCAGGAATTTTCTTAATTCCCTTGTCTGGTGGTTTCTGTCTGCTATTCATGTGATGTTCTCATTTAGTTCTGGGAATTTTGTATCTTTCCATGTCTGTCAGGTGTTGGTATATTTGAGTGGTTTGAGTTCAATTTCAGCACATGATGATTGTTTTCTCATTATTATCTTGGTTGCCGCTGCAAAGCTGGTTCATTTTAACCTACCCCTTCCTAGCCCATTCATTCTGTGGTACAGTATGCGGTTTTCTAGTCTCATGAACGTTTCTGCTTGTCTTATTGTTCTTCTGTCTCTTATATCCTCCATTTGATGGAAACAACACTCAAAAACATAATACTCAATAGAAAAAGTGGTCAAGAATGTAACACAAGGAAAGAAACAAGACATTTTGATGTCAATTCTTCTTTTTTCCACTTACCAAGTTTTGCATCAATGACAATATCAGGCTGGAAGACAATCCAATTTGCAGAGTCTTTGAGATGTTAACAAATGTAAAGATAACTTTGTTAACTGTAAATATAAATTATCCATACCGACCACTTGTTAACCACTCTTTGTGATTTGTATGTGATCCGAGCCTAAGAACAATTGTACTTTGTGCCAGTCATGTGCCTACAAGTAGGCCAGCACATCCAATTTCTGCAATGCTTTTTATTTACTAGGGTAGCAAAATCAGAACTAGTCTTACAGTGGATACCAGCACACTGTGGCATACCAGGAAATGAAAAGGCTAACAAACTCGCAAGGGCGGAGGGAGCCTAACACAACAACACCCAACACAAAGCTTTACAGAAGCAAAGACTTTCCTGAAACAATCTAGAAAAATGATGTGGAGGAAAACAAACGGAGGATACAACCCACAGCACGACAGTATAAATACACTAAACAGAAAAGCACCAACTAGTCCTCAGACTTAGAACAGGACACTGAAGTCCCATAGCACACCTCCATAAAATGGGTCTCAATGACACGGCTGCCTGCACATGTGAAGCACCAAAGCAGTCCCCAGAGCACATCTGGCAAGACTGCCCCAGCCTGAGCAGTGTGAGAATGGAAATCTGGTCAACAGAAACAAACCTACAAAACAAACTATGGACCGTTGAATACCTGAAGCGCACCGTCCTGTTTATGACACATACCGGAGAAGTCGCATAGCAGAAGTTGATAGCAGAAGAAGAAGACTAGGGTAGCTTCCTAGGCCCCTACCTTAGTCGCCTCTTACTACATGCCTTATAGGTCGCAGTGTTACTATTCTTTGCTCCCTTACGAGCCCGGCAACACATGGGTGAGAAAAACGTTCAAACAAGCACAAACTAGCAATAATTATCTCATAAATAATATAACAAGATTTTAAAAAAGGATACACAGTTCACAGTTGTATTCAGTTTTATCTGTTCCAGCAGGCATATTCACAGCTAATATGAAAATAAACAAGAATTAATACAAATTATGAACTAAATTTTAACAAAAATATTGATTGATTTCATCACTACAAGTAGAACATTTGGTGCTTTCACATCTTTTTCAGCAAAGTGTGAATGACATGCATGCTAATAGTTTACATGGCTACCTGGTTACACATGTTACTTATAAGTTTTATCCATGCATGTTCCCTCAATAATTCAATGAGTATGCTCAGGAAGATTGAAACAGGCTAGGAGACAATGGTTGGAGTTGCTGAGGAGGTCTAGGCTGACAAAAGTCAGTTTTATTTTTGTGTCAGGGCATGCAGGTGTAAGGAGAAATGAACGTGCCGTTAAACTTGCAGGTATGGCTACTGTAAAAAGTGGGCGAGCAATGGACCAAGCCGATATTCTGAATTCCCTATGGGAGAGAGGATTTGTAAATGATTGAAGTAATATTGGTGAATCTACAACCCTAACCAGACTGCAAAAATACCAAGTCAAATGTGATTTAGCTAGCTAGACAAGAGCACTACACTGGTAGCCAAAGAAGAATAGTAAGTCAACACAGAACTGGTCTCGTTAGTTGCCACACGCTGTGAGACATACTAAGGAGGAGATCGGAGCATTTATAGACTAACTGGTTCTTCTTCTTCTTCTTCTGCTAACATTCTTCACGGCCAATTTGATCATTCTTATTGTGATGTATAATTGGTCCACTGGCAAGAATGGAGTGATCTACGTCGGGACGATTGTGCGCCCATGGTGACTAGGCCCGCCCGTCCGTTTTCAGCCAGCTTTTGATTTACTAGGTGAGCTTTCCTAGGTACGATCCTTTCGGATCTACGCCTTTTCGATCAACTTTGCCGTATATTTGGGCTTTGTGATCTACGCCAAGACAGTGAGTTACGCTGCTTTACCCGTTCTGACTGAGAAATATTTCTCGGGCTTGTCAGCTTGTCCTCGGACGGCGTCTTACTCGTATAAAACACCGTGTAAAGTATCGGCCTTCGCCAATGTTCAGGACCCGGGCTTCCTGTTTGATCCGTACATTGTCGGCCTTGCTTTACCGTACATTTTGAGTTTGATCCGGGGAAGGAACATTCTCAGCCTTTTCTAGACGCGGATCGGTACGTGGCAATTTGCAATTTACCTCGAAAGCACTGGCATGGGGCCGAGTACAAGTAATGTAGAGGGTCGTTTCAGTGGGCACTATAAGCGTAACTGAGGATTTTGCGCTCGCCACCATCACCCGCCCCAGTTATTCCGGGGATGTTAGTTACGACTGCAATCGAACCTTGCCCAGTTGCCCCAAGGCTGGCAGTTCCGTTAGGCATCACCAACCTCAGTTCTTCCGGGGATGTTAATTTTAATCGCACAGTACCTTGCACGGTTTTCCCAGGGCGGGTAGTTTCGTTATGCACTAAACGCAACTTGTTCTTTTGCGCTCGGCAAACCTTGCCCAGTACATGTATCTGCACCAGGCTACCAATGCTGGGTCAGCTGCAATCTTCTCTCGCACCAACACGAGGTAGACTTTCGTTCTTACGGTCCTGTCTTATTTATTCTTGCCGACGGGCTGGCAATGTTTGCCCCTCCTCAGGGCTTCGAGCTTCGCCCTACGTGGGCATACGTTTGGTCACTGGATGCACCTCTCATCCATGTCTGAGTCGTTTCGTTGCTGTTTCTTTGCGTTCAGGGACTTGGGCAATATCTTGTTGGACATCGGTCAGGAGAATTGTGCATTTTATTTGTATGTATCTTTATCGTATTTCCGTAATTGCACTGCTACCACTACCAGTAGTTTCCTCTCCCGATCCCTGCCCCTCTTAGCCAGACCAGAACCAGAGTCTGTTTCCAGGGTCACCGCGTGGAGGTTAGGGGCAGGGTCTTGGTTAGCGCGCCCTGCTAACCCTGGCTCATGTTACCACCATGACCTCATGAGCCTTTTGACCCCGACTAACTGGTTCGATGTGCAATGATGATCAGAAAACTAGACTAAACTAAACATGTAACTTACAAGTGAATGCACTATAAAGTAACTCAATTCACAATTTTTGCATAGGTGTCTCATTGATTGTAATGTCATCGCCTAATACATTGTAAATTAGTGATTCTATATGTCCCCCTTGTATTATTTATCCATTATTTATATAAATATTTGCGAAGTTTTTCAAACCAAAAAGTGCTGCAATTTGGGAAAACCATACGAAAAACACCAGTAGAGATACATCAACCGTCACAGAACGGAAGTTGTTAGTTTAACTACACTGAAATACATGCTTAGTAGGAGATCAGAGAAATTATGGGCATGTCCGATGTAGATGATCTTAAAAAAAAAACCCAATAAACAATGAATAATGAACGTCCATTATTGCCACTATTTATCCCGAACATCCAAGTTGTCAGGAAGTAGATTCATGTTAAGTTTGTGGTATTTATAAATCACACCCACTATGCAATTCTTATTAGTTTTGGAACTTTCGAAGCATGGACCGAGAGAGAAACACAGTAAAAGCTTTGATTAATGAGATCCAACAGAATCATTTTAGGGGCTATTTGAAACCTTGATTTTCAATGTTCTACTTGAAGTTGCCATCTTTAAAGTTCAGCTGTGCTCAGCAACAACCCTGTCTCTCTTTAAAACTAAGAAGTTCAATCCTGATTTTCCATCGACACAGTACAGTTCCATGCAGTATATCTATATCCTCTTTATGTTTCATTTGACACATAAGGCGTACACAAAAGGTTTCCATTGTCGCTTAATTGTTTCCCACATCAGTCCACAATCTTTCCACTGTTCTTGTCCATGTTTCCTTTGGATGTGCAGGCTTTCTTTACCCATTCGTCGTCCACCGGAGAGTTATCCTAGCCAATGCCCCCTACTGGTATAATTGTACATGAATGTACATTCCACCTATATGTACAATCCAACGCCATCTTCGTCTCCAATGATGCACAGCTTTAAAACGTGTACTAATTTTCCCCTCTGATATACAGTTCTTATGTTCCAACATTCAACAACAGATGCAGATTTGGGTGATAGAAGGTTAGCAAAGAATGAAGAGGTTCAGCCACTTAATAAGAATGCAACCAAACTCCACTGTATACAGTCTTCTACAACAGAACATCAGGAAAGAAGGTAGAAATACATGGAGAAGAGACCATTTTGAAGCATAAATTAACGATATATAGAAGAGCTGGAAGTAGCTGTAAGATATAATTAAAGATAGGAAAACTTGGCATGAATTTGTTGAGGGCATATGCCCCAACCAGCGTTAAAAGAGGCACAAATGGAAGAGAGTCAAAGTCATCAGAAGTTGTTATCGCTAGCCTATTGAAAATACAGTATCTCAGTCTATTGTGACCTATGTAGAGCCTGAAAATAATGACTTGCTCTCTTCTGTTCAGCTTCTTATATGCACAATCGTATGACACAGTTCAAACATGTACAGCTAAAATATCCAAGACTGATCTCGCAGGAAGCAAGCTATTGCCAGATCATTTAGCAATTACAAACATCCTTTCATCTTTGCTCCGGGGCATTATAGGTGTCGATGGCAATGGGAGGGCAGACATGCTAAATGGCTCTGCCACAGTATCAGCCAATGGATAGAGCCGACATTCTGAAAGTCCTCGTAGAGTGTGGCCACAAAGAGGATTTTCATCTAATCCAAAACATGTTAATTGCTAGATTGCAAGAGCTTGGATTGAAGATTGTAGTGGCCAGACTGGTATGGTTAATCGCTGTTGGAGATATTTTGAAGGAGATCGGAGCACGTAAGGACATGTCCGGAGTGCACAGACAATATTCCACACTGAAACACCCTTTAAAAAAACCCTTTAACAAGTTACAAAACACTTACTGATACCTAAGTCTAACATTTTTTTAAAAACCTATCGTTACTGTCTGTAATACAGCTTTTTAAGGGAGGTATAGTACAGGAGGGACATGCTTCTGTGGAATTTAATGGCTGCATAGCTACTGCGGTCGTGCAAAAGTGTTCAGGTTAGGATTTTTCTTTGTGCCCCAGACAGAAAAACTCAGTGGCCTTACCGCAAATTGAACCCAGTCTCCCACATGGGAGTCGAAGCTCTAATCCATTAGGGTAGCTGGTAAAATCAGTAAAAGCTAGGTAATAAATATCAAATAAATAATGTGAAGTATTGATGAATATAACTTACAAGGCAGAAGCAATTTGAAGGGCTTGATACCAAGTGGAGATAACACTGGATAATGGTAGTTGACATAACCATCTGACTTGGCATCAAGGTGTATATCAAAGATCACAGATGTCTATATATAGAAGAAAAATTATATAAATTTTAATTACTGGTAAGACAACTGGTTAGCATCAATGTGTCTTCTTCTCCGAGCGCTCCATAATGACCACCTGTTAAACTAAACCATTCTTTGTGATTTGTATGTGATCTGAGCATAAGAGCGATTGTACGTTGTACCAGTTACACGCCTACAAGTAGGCCAGCACATTCGATTTCTGCAATGCTTTTTATTTGCTAGGGTAGCTTCCCTAGGCAACTACCTTAGTCGCCTTCTACGACATGCCTTGTAGGTCACAGTGTTACTATTCTTTGCTCCCCTTATGGGCCCCTGCAACACACAGGTGTGTGTTAACTTTGATGTAGGTCTTCATTTTAACAAACTGAAGTTGCGGCCCCATGCTCTGACTTCAGCAAAATATAAAAAAATTAGTTAGAATCTATGCCTCTACATTTAGGGCACCAAATAGGTGCTAGGTCTCTTTCAATCAACTAAAAGCTTTAGCCACAGAACACTACAATAGTTTCAGCGACAATACTGAATTTTTCCCAACAACTCAGGGTATCCACTTTCCCACTGGGTAGACTAGGGAAATCACAATGAATTGAACACATCTTTCTGCACAACTTCAACTCACTGTCACAATGTTAGATCCACTTCGAGCTTCAGCGAAACAAAAGAAAGATGACAAACCTTAGATGCCTGGTGATGCACCATGACCAGATTGTCAACAACATTGATAGCAAAACGTCCACTCATGTCCAGTTTTAGGACATCTGTCTTCCTAGCTGGACTTTCCCTACAGAAATATAAATAGAAATATATAATAAAACAAATGATAGTACAGTTTCTGGCTGCAACAGACTAATATTACGTTATAAAATAATATCCCGAAGCTAGCGTGGCTGGTCACTGAGATCAAACAAAATAATCAATACAAAATAGCGCAGTGTTGTTTCGATATGTATGTAGCTTGTCTCAAATGAAGTTTTCAGATATGTTATAAGTTCAAATTTTGTTATTTCTAAATTATAGATCTGTTTGTAAACGTTCGTTTCAAATAAATTTGTCGTCAATGTGTTCAAATTTCTATTTTGTGAATATATATGATTTGTTTAAATTTTTACTTTTTATAGAGTGATTGATTGATAAATCCATCGTCATTGCACTTCAGTGAGTGACCATGTGTGCCCCAAACTCTTACTTACACAGGAAATTCTTAGCGGCAATACACAAACTCTGTACCACCGGTGAGGGTTCCCAATGTAATTTTGAAGATGGTGAAAATATTTTGTGGAAATTTATTTCTAATCTTTCTAATGAATTTTGTCAGGGCAGTGGCTTTCCAGCCTGTTCTTCTCGATTTTGAACAGCCAATGGTTCTTTTATGTGCTCAAATTGAACACAGAACCTACTTTTTAATCGTCTATCTCCGATAGGACTAGGAATTTGATCTTACCTGCCCTGAGATCAGGGATCTCTTGAAAAATATCCAGATAGCTCCACGATGCAAGCACCTCTGGAACGAGATGTGAGTATCTAACCTCTATGACACAGAGACCCCCTAAATATATATGAGGTAATGATGAAGTATTTCCTGGGCCTGAACGTATATAACTTTGAATACATTTGATGAGCCAGAAAGAAACATGTCACAGGTCAAGTTTGGCTCGTGGACCAGGTGTTGCCCACCCCTACTCTAAGAATTCCAATAGAATAGACTTACTTCTGGAGCTGATAGAGAACAATTTCTGC
The DNA here is from genome assembly GCA_020796225.1 of Arion vulgaris. Lineage (NCBI taxonomy): Eukaryota > Metazoa > Mollusca > Gastropoda > Stylommatophora > Arionidae > Arion > Arion vulgaris. Next base: position 24,160,349 of record CM036769.1, read on the forward strand.
TCCGCTTGACGCATTCAGTGGATGCCGTAGGACAACAACATAGAAGTGATCATAACTGTTGGTATGAAACAAATGTACAAAAGATTAGAAATATTCTATAAAAACATCACTAACATCACTGTTTGCTTCTTTCTTTTTTCGTCACACTGTTACCGAGTTGTTGCTCAGTGTTGTGGTTTTGTTTTTGTCTTGCGTTTCTCTAGTTGTCTTGGGTGATAGTTATTGTTGATTTTTGACAGGATTCTCCTATGCCATCTAACCATCTTTTTAATGGTCTTCCTCTCGCCTTCTTTCCTGATGTTCTGTTGCAGAAGACGCTGTATACAGTGGAACGGAAGGGGATAAGCATAGTCACAAAGCTGAAAGTTTACCAGGCCATAGTGCTAACCACACTGCTGTACACAAGCAAGACATGGACAGTGTATAGCAGACACGCAAGAAAATTAAACCATTTCCACACAAGCTGTCTATGCAGAATACTAAAAATAAACTGGCAGGACAAAATTCCAGACAGCGAAGTCCTCACAAGAGCAAAGATCCCAAGCGTCAACACCCTGTTGCAGAAGGCCCAACTGAGATGGGTCAGTCACGTTGCTCGAATGCCTGATAAACGCATCCCAAAACAGTTGATGAATGGCGAGCTTGAAGGGGGCAGACGTTTAGCTGGTGGACAGAAAAACGCTTTAAAGACACTCTTAAAGTGTCTCTGAAATGCTTCGATATAGACAATACGTGCTGGGAATCCCTTGCGCAAGATCGCCAAATGTGGCGCTGTAACAACAAAAGACGAACCCGAATAGCTGAGAATCATTGTATTGTTGAGTCACAGAGAAAACGAGCAGCGTGAAAAAACAGAGCACACAACACGCACATGTCTAACCTTGATCATGTATGCCCCACCTGTGGTCGGGGATTCTGTTCTAGGATTGGACTCTACAATCACCTCCGCACACACCAGAGAAGTGCAACAGCACACGTCCCGAGATTGTTGTCATTATCGCTTGCGATGGACGGCTATTATACAGTGGAGTTTGGTTGCATTCTTATTAAGTAGCCAAACCACTTCATTCTTTGTTTCTCAATGTAATTCAAGCAAGGTTCTGTGCCAACTTTCTTTCTTATGCTGATGTTGGTGACTCTGTCCTTTCTGGTGTTGTTGGTAACTTTTCATAGGCATCACCATAACAAACAGTACAACAAATACTGGGTCTGTGTCTTCTCTGAAACCAAATCTGACACCATCCTATAATATAAACTCTTCTTTTTCTCTACGTTTGTTCTTATCAACCAAAGTGGCCACTCTTTGTGATTTGTATGGTTTGAACTGAGTTGCGATCCAGTTCATGCACTCATAACTACACATGTAGGTCAAGCACATCCAAGATGACTTTGGCCTAGTATAACTCAGTAAATATGGTACTATAAAGTGAGGTTTAATATTCATAAAATATTACCAGTAACCTTTCTATGCAAATTTTACGTTCTATTGTATAATATTCCTCCAGGATAATGGTCACTGCTAACAACCCAAATCTATAAAAATGATTTGTTACAGAAACTACAATGAAATCTGACATCATCATCAAGTAGCTTGTCCCTTCCGGAACTTGGCTCCCATGACAGCACTCCTAAAAACTCTTCTGTTCTGTGCAAGTTGGCCAGTGTCAGCAGCAGTCAATGACATCTTGCAACCATCGTCTTCTAGGTCTTCCTCTCATTCTTCTTAAAGGCACCATTCACTCCAAAATTAATTGATGTGCCCGAAATATTTAATTTTCCTTGATATTATACTCTTTAAAAAACTGACAAAGTGTTAGAAATAACTTTAGCACTATGTATCCAACATTCATCTATTGCCCAGAAAATTTAGCAGTTTATGGTAATGAACAAATCAAATGACTCCAAACTCACTAATCGTGGGTTCATTAGGTATGAACAAGGAGGACATAATGCAGCTAATCTACAATAATACCAGGGATGACACTTCAATAGATGACACAGATTAGCAGAGACTGCATCTCGGAAGTCATGCCTGTACATGGGGGAACACTGATAATAAGGAAAGCAGGCTTTCCCGCAAAAATCAGTCAGAACTGCTATATCAGGTGTCCTAATTATGCCTGAATTCATAGTGGGTGAGCGCAAGAAGAAGAAGAAACTGCAGGAATGTGTAATCAAGTGTGAGATGAGTAGGATGTATCACCTAAAAGGACAGTGAGTTTAGTTTAGTTGTTGGATCATTATTATCACTGCTCATCGAACCAATAAATCCATAAGTGCTCCAATCTCCTCCTTAGTATGTCTCTCTGCATATGGCTACCAACGACATCGGTTCTTTGTTGGTTTACTATTCTTCGTTGGCCACCAGTATAGTACTCTTATCTAGCTACACCACATTTGACCTGGAATTCTTGCAGTCTAGTTATCGCAGATTCACTACTATTACTTGAATCATGTACACATCCTCTTTCCCTTAGGGAATTTATAATATCAGCCTGGTCCATTGCTCACCCGCTTTTTACAGGAGCCATACCTGCAAGTCCATCAGCACGTTCATTTCCCCTTTTACCTGCATGCCCTGGCACAAAAATAAAACGAATTTTTGTCAGCTGTCAGCCTAGACTTCCTCAACGACTCAATCCATTGTCACCTAGCCCAGCCTGTTTCAATCTTCCTGAGGATACTCATTTAGTAATGTGTACAACCAGAAACGCTACACATACCAGTGGTATGCAAACTCTTCTCTATTTGCTGAAAGAGATTAAGCACATATCAGTTTTCTTGAAGTGCTATGAAGATGGTACTGTTAAACAATCTTTCTGTAATGTATTGAAATGTGTGGACGATGTACAAAAGTATCTTGCATGAGCCATGACGGCTGACAAAAGTAATAATGAGCTGCAAAATGTTCCTGTCCACATGTGGACAGGAAACAACTAAACAACATAACAAGACATGGACATAACTGGAACCACAAGGAAGAGAAGAGTGAAGCAGAAAAACAATACCTGACAAAAAACAGTAGAAGAGAAGATCAGAGCTGAAGACAATATCTCAGAATATAATTTGGTGACAGTTACAAAGCAGCCATATGCTCTATTGAGAAAAAGGTTTAGTAGCAGTAATAGTAGAAACAAGTCACAACAAAAATGAAGAGTCTATGCAGAATGTTGGGAGTATCAACAAGAGACCGGTTTAGAAATAAAGACATGGGGGAAAAAATGGGTGCACCATCAGTACTGAACATCAAGAAACAACAAATTAAATGGTTCGGTCACATCAGCAGATTACCAACAGACAGTACGCCTCAAAGAACAATACTATTCCGATACAGTGGATACAAAGCAAAAGGCCATCCACACAAAAAGTGGACCTCAGAAATAACAGAGGCGGTGAAAAAACTCTATTTATGAAGCACACACAAAAGCCGCTCTAGAAATCTTTTATCATAACGTTGTGATACAAAACAGGATTAGAGAAAAGAAACAAGTAGAATCTTTCAAACATTCAAACTTACATTACTGCCAAAGTGACATCCCTGTCTAGTAGTGACAGCTTCTGTGGCTTAGGGACTGATGGCAAATCTACTTCAAACTTTGGAAGTCTGGACATAACACCAGGTAGCTATATACAAGTAATGGAAACAAATCACTTTATTACAGATAACTGATACAAAATATTCGTCTATAGAAGTTTCTAACCTCCAGCGGCTTACGTGGATATACTGTCCTGGGCATGCGGGTGTTTACGGTAATGAGAGAGCGGACAGGCTTGCATCAACAGCATCGATTGTTGGGGAGTTGAAGATGGATAAGGGGATATTCTTCGGTCTCTTCGAGACTCTCTGTTGGATGAGGACACTAATATCGATGTTGAATCGATCAAGCGATTTAAGCAGTTTGGAGTTACCCGTTGTTCAAGTCGAACTGGATGCCTGAGAGGCAGAGTGAGAGGTGTGTTTAATCAGCGAGCCACAGGAACCATCAGTATGCATACTCTTCGATATCTGTTGGGGAGACTGAGCACCTATGGGTCTGCCCGGAGTGCAATGACGTCAGTTTAGTAACCAATAACCAATAACTGATACAGCATGACAGTTTTATAAGCAGTCTTCTTCTTCTTCCAACGTTTTCAGACATTGATTATTATACTTCTGAAGTAGTTAGTGGTCAACTAGAGTCCATGTACATCTCCATATAGCTTGTCTTGAACTGATTCGTTATTCATTTTTATTCACATATTTTCATTCGTTTTTAACCGTTATATATATCTTTGTTAAAGTCTATATGTAGTGTTCTGAGTTATTCGTGAGGTTTGTTGTATTGTTTTGCTTGATAAAGGCCTTTTTGGTTGAAACGTTGCTGTGTATTGTCAATGTATTTGTATTTTGTAAAACTACAGTACTTTGTTTTACATGCTTCGCCTTGAACTTACATGGGGATTCGCCAGGTATTTTCTCTCTGTTCAATGTATGTTGGACATTCTTGCAGCATATGTGTCTGCCATCTTGCTGTTGCGACATGTGTATATGTCAGAAGGGCCTATTTTATACTTGTTAAACAGATGGTACCTCAGCCTATTGTGCCCTGTTCGTAGCCAAAAAATGACAACCTGTTCTCTACTTAGTTGGTGGTATGCATCATTCTTTTCATGAACTGGGTGATCTCTCACCCATTTGTTCTTGTAGGCCATTTTTATCCATACTTTTGCTTTCTCATATGTCATAACACCTTTTCTATGCATCGCCATCTGCCTCAGATTGTAAGCCACGCCAAGTTTGTCTTGGAAGCTTGTGTAAGTGGGCCAACTCTTTTTTCTCAGGTCTGCAGGACATACTCTGTTGTCATACTCGCCAAGCCACAGGGCGTTGGTGCCTATCTTGAATCTAGTGTACAAGTGGTGTCTTATTCTGTTGTGACCCGTCCGGAGGCGAAGTATGATAGTCTGGTCCCTTCTAGACAGTTAGTAATATCCTTTGTCCTTTTTTTTGTGTTTTTCTCTCACTTTGCTTTGTAGTGCCCTCTGGTTGTGGTATTTGCTTCTTCATAGCTGACCAGGTTGTCATTTTTTGGCATTCCTACTCCTCTTTTAGCCAGCCTGTCAGCATCTTCATTCTAATCTAGTATATCGATGAGTTTGAATCCAAACCATATCATTTAGTTCATTCTTAGCTAAGAAGGGCAGTGCCAAAGAGCAAATTTACCAACCCCTGTCTTTTCAAGAGGTCAAAACCCTCATACAGAGAAAATCTGCAGTAGACTGGAAGACAAACACTGGATATGATTATGGAAAAGACTCCTCAAAGACCTAAGCAGAAAAGACCAGGTCATTATATTTCGACTACGCACAGGACACTGCAGACTCAACAAACACTTATATAGACTGGGAATAAGTCAAACAGCTCTCTGCCAGTGTCAGCAGGCGAAACAAACACCGGAGCATATCCTGCAAGACTGTCCTCTCCTGGGTGAGCTGAGAAGCAACATGTGGCCACACCCAGTCGACCTGAAAACTAAGCTTTGGGGAAACACGACAGACCTGAAGCTGATCGCACAGTTTGTGGTCCACAGAAAATTAAGTGCATGACCAGAGATCGCTGAAGAAGAAGAAGAAGATTCGGTTCATGAGTACATTTTTCCAGAAGTAGAGTGGGCATAACTTCATGCATCGAATACATCGAAAGATAACAAATGCAGTGGTTTGGACATTTAATGAGAATGAAATACAACCAACCACCAATAACAGCATATAATAAAAAGAGGTCGGGTACTAGAGCTAAGGGATGACCAAGAAAAGATGGATAGACAATATCAAGACCACACTACATAAACACGGATACAACACAACAAGGGCGACTCATCTAGCCCTAGAACGCAAATTAAAGCTCCCATCCCTACGCTTAACGGCAAGAGTGGACAACCAACTACATCTTCCACCTGGGAATAGACAATATATATAAAATCTTTATTACTGTATGGTTAACAGATATGGACAATGAACTTGCAGATGTAATTGACAGTTTTATAGTTATTGGTTACTAAGCTGATGTCATAGTTGATTAATCAATTTTTTACGGATATTTGGTGTGTTCTTTTCTGGCTGTAAGTATGGAAGACAGAAACATCCATACTTTGCATTTTATAAATATTAGTAAATACCCCTGAATGCTGTGTTTTCATTACGACAAGTTCCGATGCTAGTGCTAGAGTCTCTGTAGCTCGACCAGAAGTACAGTTTCACATTACAGACTGACTTAACCTTTGATCTTCAGCCATACAGCTTCTCAGCATGTGAACCCACTTTGAGCTTGGATTTTGTCCAGTTACCATTTAGAAAATAACGAAATCTCCAGAATAACACATTCAAATTCTAACGATTCAAAATTCAACTGACATCATGTCCGCACGGATATCATCTCATGTATGTTTATGATCAATAAATAGAAAGTGATCAAGTAAGGATAAAAGTAAGGGCTTCTGAACAAAAGTAAGGGTTTCTGAACAAAAAGTAAGGGCTTCTGAACAAAAAGTAAGGGCTTCTGAAATCCTTCCAAGTAAGAGATTCTGGACAAAAAAACAAAGTACCAAACACAGGATTCTAACAACAAACCTTTATTTCTTACAGCACCCATTGAATAGTTTCTTCTTCTTCAAACGCTCCATATCGACCCATTGTTAAATCACTCTTTGTGATTTGTTTATGATCTGAGTCTAAGAGCGATTGTACGTTGTACCAGTTATGCACCTACAAGTATGCCAGCACATCCGATTTCTGCGATGCTTTTTATTTACTAGGTATCTTCCTAGGCCCCTACCTCAGTCATCTATTACAACATGTCTTGTAGGTCCCAATATTACTATTTTTTTGTCCCCTTGCAGGCCCTGGCAACACATGGGCGATTGCCTAGGTTCAAATCCAGTATTTGGTAATTTTTTCATCTAATACTTGTTCACTGTCTATTTATTGATCATATTCATTAGCTATGGAGCTTTCCCTGGTGTTATTAAAACTCTGCATTCTCTTCTTGCATATTCATTAGCTATGGAGTTTTCCCCTGGTGTTATTAAAACTCTGCATTCTCTTCTTGCATATTCATTAGCTATGGAGCTTTCCCTGGTGTTATTAAAACTCTGCATTCTCTTCTTGCATACTCATTAGCTATGGAGCTTTCCCTGGTGTTATTAAAACTCTGCATTCTCTTCTCGCATATTTACTACATAATATCAACAAAAGAGACTGTTTCTATACGACAAATCATCACATACAAACCAAAGTTACCTTGAACTGAAATAAATGAAGTGTATTTCCTAAGGTTCCAGATGATATTAGTAATAAACTGCTGGAGGCCTGTACAATATGAAACAAACAAAACAAAGCCTTCAGGAGTGAAAGACATCAACAGATTACACTAATTTGTGTTATCAAAAATAATTGATAAGATCATGAATTCTGCTCATTTTAACTTGTCTATGATACAAATCTTAGTAGATATTAATTTTAAAATTTTCTTCTTGTTTTAGATTTTAAGTTCAGCTCTTTATGTCTTGTTGAGGAGCATGTGGCAGAGGAGTTAGAACTTGGACTTTGGCCTCTCAGCCACAAGGATGCTGCTTCAAAACCAGGTACAATTTTAGAAAGCGAACATAATAGCTATGGCAAGCGGCCTTTAATCCTCACCCCCAGAGCAAACCCCCAACTTATACTATCCTTATATTTATGTCTTGTTATCTGATGGAAACCTTTTTTGATCAATGCACTTATTTCCTACTTTTTTTATGTCCTTGTCTCAGTTTAACTGTCCACTACACTTATTTTTATAATCCATGATTTTGAAAATACAATTTAATTACAGGCATCAGAATTTTAATCAAATATAAAATCAACGGAATAGACTATGACTAATAAATATAAGCCATGATAGATAAAGATAGAATGAAATATCATGGCAAGAAAGTGATTGTGAAAGAGAGAATCTGGACATAACAGATGCAACAATACAAAATTAGAATTGTGCACTTGTGTACAGACAGTATGACATATCTGGAAGACTCTCTCTAATGTCTTTTGGACTACAATTGGGACATAGACCCTCAACCAACTCATGCCATATCTTCCCATTTTTAGCTATCTCTTGCAGTTCATTTCAGCTCATCCATATATCGCTAATCTCTGCCTCTAAATTTTTTCTCTATGTAGTTCTAGGCTTCCCTGTCTTTCGTATTCACTGTGGCTTCCAGGAAAGAGTCCTTGTTATATTCCTCTCTGGTTTTTCTTAAGATGTATTCTAGTATTCTATCCAGCTGCTACATTTCTTCCCCTCTTGGTTGACTAAGTTCTGTCTCGTTTTCTCTCCATAAGTTCCTCATTTGTGACCCTATCATACCGTCTCCTCCTATTCTACATAGACACCAGTTGATGAAGGTCGGTTAGTCTCTCCTAGGAAGGGAAAAAAAGCAAACTTTAGTAGTCTGCTGATGATCTGTAGAAAACAGAAGCCGACCTCTCCCACGACTTGAGAATTTTTCTTCTTCTAACGCTCCACATCGACCCCTTGTTAACCACTCTTTGCGATTTGTATGTGATTTGAGCCTAAGAGCGATTGTATGTTGTGCCAGTTATGCGCCTACAAGTAGGTCAGCATATCCGATTTCTGTGAAGCTTTTATTTACTAGGTAGCTTCCATAGGCCCCTGCCTCAGTCGCCTCTTACGACATGCTTTGTAGGTCATAGTACCACTATTCTTTGCTCCCCATGTGAGCCTCGGTAGCATACGGGCAAAGATTTGAGAACAACTTACAAGAAAGACATTTACTACATCATTACTAAAAAAACTGATAGTTAGCTACATATATAATATATACTCACCATCCAGACATACCAGTTGACCTGTAAACTTAATGTTTTAAGGCTCCTCAAAGTCCTTTTGTCAGGAATAACCTGAAAATCGTAGTTGATTTTAAATTACAATGATCATTGTTTAATTTTTTTAATATTGTATGTATTCAATATGAACTGTGGTTGATGGCTACGACCTTTAGGATATGCCACGATTTTCATTTCATTCAATATGAAGCGATTTAATAATATCAAAAATTCCGCTTGTACGGTTATACGTTACATAGGGCCTGCAAGTAATTTATCCATACCGCTCTATCCCCAGCAACTCATTGAATCTCTTCCATGGAATTGAGACCGATATTTCTTGCCTCTCTCAACAAAGTTCGTTTCATGGTCTCCTTAGGGCGTCCTCTCGTTCTTGAACCTTTGCATCCTCTTTGCAGCCTTATAAAGCGATTTATAAATAAACAATTTCTTCTTCTTTAATGAATAAACAGTGCTTACCCTTTAGTCCAGTGTCATGTAGTATTTATGTTGTACCTAGTAGTGAAGAGTTGGGATATCTATGGAATTTCTATATACCGTAGATAGAAAGTAGATTCAGACAACCATAGCACTAAAGGATGAGGAGGATCTATGTTCTGCTCAATGATACACAGTCAAGGTAGGTACCAAGTTTCACTCCCTACCACCATATTGCCTGTTAGTCATGCCAAGTTGTACTTCTTTTTTGTGTTCGCCTGCTATGAATTCAGGCGTAGTTGCGCACCAGGTATGGTGCTTCTCATTTTTGCGTGAAGACATGCTGTCCTTATTATCAGTGTCCCCTGCCATACAGGTGTACATTCTCCGACTTCAGAAGTATCAAGTTCTACTATAATCTAGGTATGTATCCAAATGTTCAAAGCAAGAGAATCAAGAGGTAGACAGGCAGTGCCTGTCAAAGTGTAGCCTCAGGACAAGGGTGTCTGTGGTTTTTCTATAAACATTGGACAAGTACTAGATTCAGACTGCCATAGCTCTAGAAGACAAGGAAGATCTCTGTGCTGCTCAATGATACAGCTGTCAAGGTAGGGTTAACTACGTTCACTCCCAGCCCCCAAATTTGCTGGAAATCCATTGCAACCTATCTTCGTTGATTGCAGGTTAGGAGATCATATAACAGATCTGTGCAGTAAAGAATCATCATGGTGTTGCCACAATGTGTGTAGATTAGCTTGCTAATAGGAAAAAATCTGATCTTTTCAAGATTCAAAACTGGATTCTTCAGTCAACCAGCTTCTTCTTCTTCTAACCAGGGCTGCGAGTTTTCACTCTTGGGCAGCCAGTGCCAATTTGTAGAATCTGCATGTATTCTGTAATTGTGGAAGACTAGTGTAAAGGGTATTATGAACTGATGGGTGTTGTGGGAGGAGTTCTTGTCTAGCTTTATGTAGTCCAGGGCATTCAAACAAGATATGCTGTACTGTCTCACATGAATGGGTGCACTTTCTACAGTGTGGTAGGTGTGTTTGGTTTATTCTGTTTGGGTGGTAATTCAGTGCAACATGTCCTGTTCTTAACTGGAAGATAGTGCTTTGATCTTTTCGTTGTAGTAAATTTATATTGTCCTTAGGGTTTAGGTCTATTCATCTCTGTATACATGTCCCTACCAGTCGTCCCCATAGCCCATCGGTTCAGCCAATCTTCTCTGGAGTTGTTTTTCAGAATCTAGTCAACCAGCTAAAAATGGATACATAGTGAAACACGTACAAACAAAGTACTATAGTTTTACAAAAACAGAAACAGTGACGATAAACAGCAACGTTTCGACCAACAAGGCCTTTATCAAGCAAACGAACAAACAGGAGTGACAAATTAAAATGAAACACAAATGGACGACCAAATACAAACGTATCTAAGGAAAAGCTGGAATAAAAACGAATAACGAAATAAATGTAACACAAAAACACACATAAAAACTAGAAATAGAACGGAAAAGAAACAATGAAACATCTAGTAAATATATAACTTGAATACATGCAACATATACCCATATAGAGTACAAAGCATAGGAAGAGAAAGTACTAAGAAGCATAAGAATGTAATACGTTGAGCCCGCATGGTCGCAAGGTACCATACAAAGAAATCAAGTTTTACTGCAGTCTTCCCCCTATTTTTAAAAATGGATACCCTAACTTTCTGAGCTGGGCTAAAAATTTGAATCATCACTACAGCATATCTACATCACATATTTTAAGATCTCTGTGGCTAAGCAGTTGCCTTGTGTTCTGAAGGTCATGGGTTTGAATCCGGACTGCACAGTTCTGTATGGGGTGCATTTTTTCCAAGAGACTCATAGGATTGTTCCCGGGGCTATGGAGTTCGTGCTTTGTGCAATACTTGTGGCGGTGGTGTGTCATTTCTGCAGAGACAGACCGGGTCATATGGGGAAGCCTGGAGCAATTAAGCCAATCCTTCGTCCTTAGGCCCTTTTAGATCAGCTTCCTAAATAGTACTCTTCTTCTTCTGCAATCAACTTCTGCTATGCGACCACTCTGGCATGTGTCCTAAACAGGGCGGTGCGCTTGAGGTCTTCACCGGTCCCCTATAGTTTGTTTTGTAGGGTTGTTTCTGTTGGCCAGATTTCCATTCTCACTTAGTACGTAAATGGCACTAAGCACCTATGGGAGCATACTGAGTGCTGAGACACAGATTATACAAGTATTGCATAACAAATTCTTTATATAGAATGAATAAACTTATCCTGTCAAACAAATATTACAGAAATCACCTAATGATGTATGAGTCTTAAATATGTTACATCAAATGTTTCATCCTATGCTACATCAAATGGTATGATAAGATTATGAACGTTGAACTCTGAGAAAAAAACTAAGCAGATACCAGTAGAAAAAAAGAGCTAAGGAAGAGACAGTGGCGATGGATAGGACACACATTGAACATTGAGAACAGTGGCCGGAAGCATTGCAAGACAGGTATTATTTTGAAACCCGCAGGGTAAGAGTAAGGGAAAGTCTAGAAATAAATGGAGAAGAAAGCTGGAGATTGATATTAAAAGGATAGGAAAGATGTGAAGTGAAAAGAATTGAAAGGGATGGCAAGAGAGAGGAAGGGCTGGAAGAAGTATGTTGAAGGCCTGTGCTCTGTTCGGAGGGAAGGTGAAGAAGATGAAATATTTCATCACATGGCAAGATAGCAACACTCTCTCTGTCTTTTTAACCCGGATTGGAGTATAGGCTCATGCCAAGTCTTCCTATTTCTAGTTATCTCCTGTAGCTCCCTCCAGCTCTTCTTTATATTGTTGATCTCTGCCTACAAGTCTCGTTTCCATGTATTTCTTGGCCTCCCTTCTTCGCTGTCCCTGTGGGTTCCAGGAAAGGACCCTTCTTGTTATATTCCCCTCCGGTTTCGCAAAGTGTGTCCTATCCAGCATCTTTTTTAACCTCTTGGTTCACTGGAATCTGTCTTGTTCTCTCCAAAAGTTCCTAATTTGTGACCCTATCATACCATCTCAGTCCCTCTTTTCTGCGCAGACACCAGTTGATGAATGTTTGCAATTTATGTATTATTATTTTAGTAGTTCTCCATGTTTCTGACCCATACAGCAGAACTGCTTTAACATTAGAGTTAAATATCCAATTTTTGTTCTAGGTTAAGGATAGCAACTGCAGTAGAGATATTACGCTTCTAATGAAGAGAAAAAGTGTAGAAGATGATGGCAAAGACAGATAGTATTATTATTTCTTACCTGATAATGTTCTAAACCTCCACTTGTAATTAGTATCATTTCATTGTTTGAACTCCACACAAAGCCACGGATTTCTGTTGTTTTACCCTATGACAGATAACAATAATGATATTTTAGACTGCTAGTTACTTCTCTCTCTCTCTATGCCTTTTAACCCAGATTGGGGCATAGGCCCTCAACCAACTCTTCCTATCTCTAGCTATCTCCTGCAGCTCCTCCAGTTCTTCTTTATATTGTTGATGGTGCAGATTCCTTGCAGCTTTCTCTCCATTGCTTCATACCTCTTCTAGTAGAGCATCCTTTCCTCTTGGTCGGTACAGTTATTTTAGTTATTTGACCTGTTCATGGTTGGTTGGATTTTGTGGCTAAAATTTTCTAATGGATAGGGTAGTCAGCCCTACGCCAAACCCACCTTAGTCGCTTTGTAGGTTGCAGTGCTGCTATTCTTTTCTCCCCTTGCAAGCCCCGGCAACACACAGGCGTGCTAGTTACTTAGTTACATTAAACATGTGATAAATTAGACTGCTTGTTACTTACTTGGTTGCTGGTTGACTTGTGGGCATGGCTACTGTAGAAAACGAACGAGCAATGGACCAGGCTGATATTCTGAATGTTCTATGAAAGTCAGAGCTTCTCTAAGGTGGACTGCCAGTTTAACACAGAAAGGTGTATGTCAATAAGAAAAAATATTTATAACAGATTCTGCTCAATGTATTCAATTTGTATCCTTCCTTCTGGTTTTTCTAGGGAACCTCCAACATCATTTGATGTTTTTATTTATTTAGTCTGGGAATACATCATTGTCTTTGCATCAGTCAATACATAAATCACTACATCAATAAATACATGGCAGATTTGTTAACTTGCCTTGCATGTCTGAGAATATTCTTGTTGGTCTGTGCTAAGATCATCTTGAAAGTTGAGGAATTCCTGATAGAAAAACATCATTCAATTCATAAAATTTGAAACAGGTAAAACTAAATTTTCTCGAAACATTGATAGACAATAGCAAATGCTGGACAATAACCACAGGAATTGCTCATATATTAGAGATCTTTCAAAATAAATGTCTTAAAACAATTATGCAAACTTTGTGGTTAGAACAAAATTCCAGAAGAGAATATGTTTAAGAATGCTAATTGCCTATCACCAAAATCTATGATCAGAGGAAGGCAATGGAGATGGTTCGGGCATGTGTGTAGATAGTCTCTGGCACTTTTGAAAAAAATCTTTCTGATGAACAGAAGATTAACTGATTCAGTCCGTGGAACACTGTAGTGCACATATTTCTTATCTCGTGTCCCAAGCGCTTTTAAAAGACGGCTACTATTTCGTTGAGTTTTATTAATTTTCACTCCGATTGTAGTTTTATATCAACCGGAAACTAAGTAGAAAGGAAGTACTAACGATAACCAAATCACAACATCGTGGTTTTGACTAGAATCAGAAGTGAAACCAAGTTTAATTTTCGTTTTCAAGTTACCCTGTGATTAAAAAATAATGTCTAACAATTCAGAGTCTAGAAATGGTTTGTTATCAGCTCGTTCTGCACGTTTTACAGCTGCAGAAGCGCGAGATTGGTTGCATGAAGATGTCGATACTGATAGTGAAGATAGTGAAGCTTCTGATGACACAGAAGTTTGTGATTTAAATACGCGATTATTAATAATTTAAATAATACTAGTAGTGTTTCCCAACCAGCTGCGAGAGGGGCGTTGCCCAGTCAGGTTCCAGTAGGATTGCAACAAAAGAAGAAGGATTCAGACAGAACCTACACAGTCTACTTGGAGAGAAGTTATATAGTTGCTATGTTAGGACTATTATTCATATACTTTAGTTCTTTATTCCTGTAAATATTGCTATAATTTCCACTGTATGTGATTATATATTATGAGACATGAATGTTTAGTATGTGAAATCTTCAATTTGACAATTTTTAATGGAAATTTCTTCAAAGATGGTCGTGTTGCTAATTTGCAACAGTTAGTAAACCATATATTCCATCAATATTTTCTTAATTTTTGTGTATTCATAAATGGATTACTTATATAAAGAGAGCAGTTACACTGACTTATTCACCATATTGTTCCTCAAGGCCCTTGGTAAGTTGGATTTTTGTTCTCACAATTTCAATTAATTTTTTATTACATGCTAATATTTGTCATGCACAGTCAACACAACATTATATTTTCGCATACAATAAATATTTTATGAAAGTACAATCATTTATCTTTAATTTGATATATAATAAGTTCAACTTTAAATCATATTTAGAAACAATATTTTAATTTAACTAAAGTATGTGTGCAATATTTTGAAGCTAAAAATAATTCCGTCCAGAGGTGAAAAAAACCTGGTACTGAATCAGTTAAAGGAATAAACAGGGTCGAGCATAGAAAACCCGGTTAAAGATAGAGAAAAGGAAGATGAAAGACAGAATATCCAGAAAGAGAGTTGACATTACACATCCTTGTTGCATGCATATGCGTCTTTTCTTCTTCTACTTCAAATGCGCCACATTGACCACTTGTTAACCACTCTGTGTGATTTGTATGTGCTCTGAGCCTAAGAGCGATTGCACATTGTGCCAATCATGCGCCTACAAGTAGGCCAGCACATCCGATTTCTACGATGCTTTTTATTTACTAGGGTAGCTTCCTAGGTCCTACATCAGTCGCCTCTCACGACATGCATTGTAGGTTGCAGTGGTACTATTCTTTGCTTCCCTTGAGGGTCCCAGTACTACATGGGCAATATGCATCTTTTGAGATGATTAAAAAAAGCTGGACTCTTCTATTAACCTGAAGTAGTACAGTCAGGCATGCCATATCCTTATTTTCTGTGTTTGTATCTATCTTAATATCAACCTACTGGTTAAAATATTGACTTGGATATATTTGTAAACTTCATATTAACTGATTCTTGTACAAAAATGAGAGCCACAATAGTGCAGTGGTTAGTGGACTTGCTTCGTAGAGTTGTGGCCCCAGTATCAAATTCCCCAGTGGGAGTGAGATTTTTCAATGGCAACAGCTCTTAGGTTGACTCAGCCTCAAGTGGGTACCAAAGAAACAGTGAGAGGTGAAGATGGCAAGCATGATGTTGCCCCATGCCTCTCTGGTCAAAGAAAATACAGGTCTTACACTGTATTCCATAATATACCTCATGGTATGAATATTTTTTACTTAACTTACTTGTATAGAGTTTTATATATATATATTCCTCTCATACCATTATATGTTAAACATGGCCTGCAAGTTATTTTTCCATACCGCTCTGTCCTGGGCAACTTGCTCAATCTCTTTCATGGAATTGAGTTAAATAGTTCTTGCCTCTCTCAGCAAACTTCATTTCAGGGTTTCCCTAGTGCGTCCTCTCTTTCTTGAACCCTTTGCCTTCCAATTCAATGCCTGCTTTGGTATTCTTTGATTATTTCATCTCACAGTATGCCCAACATATCTTCATCTCCTACTTATAACAGTTGTTACTAATGGTGGACCAGACATTTCTATGATTTCACACTTCTCCTGAATGAGTTATACATTATCAAGTTACAAGATACAACCTACCACAGACTTGAGAGAGCGCTGCGCTGCTAAAATTCTTTTATCTGGAGAGAATTTTATAGAGAGGATTTCACCTCGATCTTCCATTCTGAAAAAATACAATATACATTAAAACAGATTATGTGTTGTTTTAGAGCTTCATTCTGTTGCTTCATTCCACTATAACCACACTATGAAAATCTGCAGGCAGAATTAAATAATTCACTATACCATGATGGTATAGTTGTTTTATGAAACCTTAATACAAAAGCTGGATAAAAAACACACATATCTACAAGAATACGGAAGTGGTGTGATGAACGATAATGGGGAATGCTTAGCAACTTTTGCAGTATGAAGAATCTTGTTATAGGAGATACTCTACTTCAACATCCATAAATTAACATTGCCCTTGATCTAACAGCACAGATAAAAACCCTTTTCTTTAGGCCCTATAGCTCTATGATAAATACTTTCTGTCAATATTATTGAATTATTTTATATGTTTCTAGTGACAACACATTATACTTAAGGGATCCTGCGGATAAGTGGTTACGCCGTTCAACTTATGTTCCAAAGTTAGTGGGGTTCGAATCCGGACTGCACCATTGGGTTTGTGGGTGCACTGTTTCTAGAGATCACAAGGAATGTTTCTTGAGCTACTTGCCCATGTGGTGTTGGGGCTCGAAAGAGTAGCAAAGAATAGTACAACTGCAACCTACAATGCATGTCGTAAGAGATGACCGATGTAGGCCCTAGGGATGCTACCCTAGTAAATAAAAAGTAGCGCAGAAAACAGATGTGCTGGCCTACTTGTAGATGCATAACTGTCACACCGTACAATTGTTCTTAGGCTCAGATCACATACAAATCACCCAGAGTGGTTGACAAGTGGTCGATATGGAGCGTTCGAAGAAGCTAGAGCTACTAGAAAGTGTTTTGTGCAAAACTCTTGGCAGGTGGTGTGCCATTTTTGCGGACCGAGAAATATGGAGAAACTCGGCGCATCCTTCATTTTTAGGAGGAACACATTGCACCAAATTCCTCTAGTCCCAAGTTCATATTCTCATTGATGGTTGAATCATCATCATCCATACCTCTGAAGTCAAAGTAAGGCTCACGTGAATGGTGAGGGACACTGGTGATAAGGAAAGCAAGTCTTCATGCAAAATGAGTCAGTGTTGTCATATTAGGCACCCTATATCTGAATTCATAGCGGGTGAACAAAATAAAGCACACACAAAATGCAACCCTGAAGAGAATATTATAGCATTCCACCTCTATCCATAGAAACACAATCACACACACAGTAAATATACTATTATACCTGAATGATGCATAAGATTTTTCCTCTGGTCCTTTCATAACAACACCCATTGATCCTCCACATCTTACAGCAAATACCTAAGATGATAGCCAGAAAGGCAAGACAATCTTGAAAAGTTTTCATTTTAGAATAATAAAATGTGCAACAAATATTTATAAGAGAAGTAGATCTATCTTCTTCTTTGAATGCTCTATAAGGACCACTTGTTAAACCACTCTTTGTGATTTGTATTTGATCTGAGCTTAAGAGCAATTGCGGTTCACAAGGAACGGAAAGGAATAAGCAAGCAAGCAATATAAATATTAATGATAAGTTGCAGCTCTATGTTCCACTGGAAATAGTTCCCCTGTAGCCAAGCGTTTCAATGGAACAGACCATATGGGTGCTCGTGACGTCCAGGTCACAGCCATTCGATCATGTTTCTCTGATTATCGAAGTCAATTTACTCTAGAGAATCATTTTATTTCGTTATATGGTACCTTGCAACCTCATGGACTCAAAGCACTACATTCCTATGCTTCTTAGTACTTTATCTTCTCATGCTTTATATTCTATATGTGTATATGTTAAATGTATATAAGTTATTTGATTTTTATTGTTTCTCTACTTTTACCACTGGTAGTTTTTTTGCATTTATTTCGTTATTCGTTTTTAGTCACAGATTTTCATTTTAGGACCATTGTCTCTGTCATAGTATATTTGTAGTGTGCTGTGAATTTCATCACTCCTGTTGTATTGTTTGCTTGATAAAGGCTTTTTGGTCAAAACGTTGCTGTATATTGTTATTGCATTTTGTAAAACTACAGTACTATGTTATTACGTGTTTCGCCAATGTTTATTCAACACAATGAAATGGAGGCACTCTTAATGAGAACTGGCGACTTCGAGACAACAACAAAATCAAGCATGACTATGGAGATCAACGCTGCCTCCAGAGCTCTCTCTCGTGAGTGACTGAACCCAATGTAATTTTCAGAATGTTGAAAATTTGTTAGAATTCAGGCTTTTTTTTTGTTTAATGCATTTTTCCTTAGCAGTGACTTTCCAACCTTCTCTTATAAATTTCTTAACTGCAAATGGTTCTTTTACATGCTCAGCCTGAACACATAACCTACGTTTCATTGTCTATATCCGAAAGGACCAAAAACTCAATTTCCTCTACAACCTGCTGCCTTGCAGGTCAGCTGGGGACAGCCAAAGGCTGCGGAGAGCGAACCCAGTAAACACTGGCTAAAACCAGACACATCACCGAAGGATAAGCACCAGAACTCCAAATGGCGCTGAAGATGTGATGAAACACACCCATGCTAAGGCTGCATGAATCGGATTTCCGCATGAATGAGATTTATGGGGTAATCTAGTACATGAGTCTAAGCTGTGATCATGCCAGTCACACAAGGGAGAAAAAGAGAAATAGAATTTCCTCTACATTGTAGTCAGGGAGCACTGGAAAATATCTTGATCAGCTCCTATGGGAAGCAAACTGAGTACTTTTAGTGCAAGAAGTAAACACCATACCTCCATGCCACAGAGACCAACAGAGAAATGTAGCTATTTACAACAGCAGTGCCTGTGACTAAGAATGTAGTTATACTTTTAACTTGATCTAACTCCTTGAGGACAGGAAAACTCAAAATATCAAATTTTAAATCTTTTCTAATGAATATTTCCCAGGCAGCGACTTTCCAACCTGCCCTTCTCGATTTTGAACTGCCTTGAGGGTTCTTTTATGTGCTCAAATTGAACACGGGACCGTCTTCAATAGGACTAGAAACTCGATCTCACCTACACTGAGATCGGGATCTCTGGAAAAATATCCAGATGGCTCCACAAGGGAATGAACCTGGTACCTTTGACACAAGAGACAAGCACCTAACCTCTGTACCACAGAGACAGAAAAGAATATAAGAGTTTAATTATGCATTTTTTCAAAACTTTATTGTTGAATTTATCATTCATTATACTGTCACAATACCTGTTTGTTTGCATCATCAAAGAAGACATTATTTACTTTGCTGACTGGATCAAAACGTATAGGTTGTTTGCAAAGAGAGATGTAAAAGTTGTCATCCTCCATAATTGTTTTGACTTGACTTACATCTACATCAGACTTTCCTTGTTATCTGGATTAATAATATAGCAAAATAAGTGTAACAAAGATGCTACAACCAAACAGGCTGTAAAGAAATATACATTAAAATTACATGATACATCTATGTGTTTGAATGTATGATGATGATAACAATGAAAACAGGTGGCTAACACAAAGAAGGTTACATGAGAGCATCAAAGTTTTTTATAGCCAATTTGGCTAGGACAGCTCTCAGATGAACAATGAATGGGAAGAGAAGGCCTGGACGTCCAAAGGAAACATGCAGAAGAACGGCGGAGAGAGAGTTGAAGGAGTGTGGTCTGACGTGGGACACGGTTGGTAGAAAAGCAGCAGAACGGCAACAGTGGAAGTCTCTTGTGGAAGCCTTATGTGTCAATCGGGACATGAAGAGGATATAGATAGATCAAAGTTTTTTACCATGAAGATTGTACTAAATAGAAGAAAAATACACAAAACTAGTTGTCATTTGAGGAATGACATGTTCTGGTTGGATGATTAAAAGTAATTTTTAAATATAGAATGAACTGATGTTAATAAATCCTGTCATATTTTGTCTGTGTCTATCATTTCTGTATTCCCAACAGGAAAACAATACTTACTTAAATGTCATAATTCTTTGGAGAGACACCAATGATCTGTGGCAAAAAAACAACAACGGAGGAGTGTGTTTCTTATCTGAAATGGTCTCACAGGGGAGATGTATCAGTATTTGAGGGCTGTGCCATGATCTGCAGACTCCTTGTTCTCAAAAGGATGCACTAAAAAGCAAACAATCTATCTCTTAAACAACTGGGGTGGTAAATTTTATTTATAATACTTTTCCAGAGATAATGGCTCAGTTCCTGACACGGCCCTACAGACTACAGCTACAGAGTGAAATGCAAGTGCTGTTCATAGATAGTATGAAGTCTGTCCAGATTACAGAAAGTGACCGCAAACAAAGTGTATTAATAAATTGATTTGTAGGGCCTAAAAGCCCACAATATTGTAGCTCCTCCGTTGTTTCAAGTCACAAACAGTGTTTAATAAATGGTTTCATAATTATAGAGAAAATAAAGAAGAACTAAATAATTTTGTAATAACACTGCAAAGTTCAGCTTTGAAACTTACATACATATATACCCATACAATACATTTTTATTTATTCACAGTGAGTTATTTATATAGTATAGTTATATATACAAAGTATATAAATTATTCAAAACCTCGTTTGGGCAATGGACACCTCTTTCAACATTTATGGCTCTATCAAGGAGTTAGGATTAAAAAATATTAGTGAAACAAAACTGGACAGGAAACAAAACTGGACAGAAAACTACATGGACCTCTATGTGAGCAGTGGAGTTTATACAAGAGACATTGTTTTTGATAATAGACATTTCAAGTGAGCGAAAAGAAGGAAGAATTACAAATATGCGACACAGTGGCCAAAATAAACTTACGCTACTATTCCTTAACTATTATATTGAATTATACTTGAACAAATAAAAAAATAGAGTTGACCGAAACATAGGGTCATATGATACAGCGAGTTAGACTGAAGATATATATATATATAGGTCAACTCAAATATACTGGTATACTCCAAACATGGTACTGTAGACTTGTAGTGTAGTATAGTTAAGTAATGATGGTGAATCTACAACTCCAAGAATTTCAAGTCAAATGTGGTGTAGCTAGAAGAGGACTATACTATACTCATACTGGTAGCCAACGAAGAATAATAAACCAGCAAAGAACTGGTGTGGTTAGTCGCCACACACTGTGAGACATCGTACTGAGGAGGAGATAGGAGCAGTTATGGACTAATTGGTTCGATGAATGTGCAGTGATGATGATCCAACGACTAAATTTAAACTAAACAGTGAACTCCATGGCATACTCTATTCTGTTGTTTGTATACTGTATAGAGTAGTTATAGAGTGAGTAATAGAGTATTTCCATCTAGAATAGCATTCTGTATTAAAAGTCTAGTATATTTCCTTTGGGTTTGTGTTTTAAATTACATTATTATTTTCGAAGAAAGTAAGATACTTAAAATTAAAACATAAATTTCATTTGTTCTATTTCTGTTATTATTTATTATTAACAATAACTTAATAACATTAACAATTATAACTTATAAATATCCATCAATAACGTCGTAGTGTTATATTATTGTTGTTAAAATGTCTATGCAAAATCACTCGTACTCATATTATAGGTTAAGTCAATAATGAATAAGTGTGAAGGCTTGAACCTGCGATAATAATTAGGCAGCTTCCATCTGCATGAGCGGAACCACTAAGTGAGGTGTATATGAGCCACAACGATAAATTATACATTAGTTTAAGATACAAAATGTGAGAAACAATCTTACAGTGACGACGGAAAAGCTCGTGACATTTTTCGAAAGTCGCCTCCCCTTATTTATATCTCGAAACCAAAGATCACGAAAAGACAATATTAATCAAATTAATATTTATGACTTCGTTATGCTTCACTTTAAGTGTGCAAAATACAAATTAAGAAGTGTTGAAACTATACTTTGCATATCTATCTGCATACTACTGCACTAATTTACATTATCATTCTGAAGCACAACACTTTGAGATTTCCTTTAAAGCCTTAGCCTTAACCAAATCACAACAAATAACAAACAAAAATGGCGGAAGGGTAAGGACCAAATTGTATAATAATCTGCAAAGCTCTGTAGTTATTAGTTTTCTTCTATAGTTATTGTGAAGTTGTGCTTGGTTTAAAAGAAATAAATATGGCACTGTCTTCGATTTATACTATCTAAAGTTTGTCATCGAAAGCCGTAATAGCAAATAAATACTGTATTTCATTTAGCTATTGAATTGATCATCATTTCTACTTTCTCATAAAGATACTAAAATAGTAACACTATAAATAATCATATAATGTCACTATAACACTACTAACAGTTAGTCACTCATGTCTCATGACATAGTTATAATATTGTATTATATTATATAGTGGGTGAATATCGAGTTGCTATTAATTCTAGTAACTTTTAATGATAGTGTAATTGAAATGTAACTCCACTAGGCACTAACTAATCGATTTAATTTGCGTCTGTAGTCTCAGTAAGTCTGTCACTCTGTGGCTCAGTCTATCAGACACAAAATTGACAACGCTCATAATTAATAATTATTTCAAAGAATTGGCCCGTGAAGCAATGAGAGAGCTATGGAAGGCTTTCATAAGCACAAATATGGTGATAAGTCACTATATCAATTCTGGAAGTTTCATTGGAGAATGAACAGGACTACCAGTCAGTCTTTTCAAAATTTAGGCAACTCAGCAGGCGCTCTTTCGACAACAGAGTGGGGTGGGAGCGTCTTCAGCGTTTTATGGCTCAGACAGAAAAGGGTATTAAAGATGACCACCTGGACATTATGACTTTTTTTTCCCGATCCAGAAGCACTTGAGCTTTCAGCACCGAACCATGGACATCGTAACCCTTCGGTTCAGTGCCACGAACACTGTGAATCCAGGGAACCTGTGGCTTTTCTGCCAGCCGCGGAATTGAACCTGCACACACAGAGGGCTAGTCACCCGCAGTCTAACGCGCTACGAACACGCGGGGCAGGCGGGCTATGACTGTTCTTCAGGATAGTGCTTACACTGATTTAATAATAAAAGTGAATAAATACACTTAAAGCCAGCCACAGCACTGCTCCAGTGCCTCAAACATCAATGTAAAAATGGTATTAATGAGGTTGTGATTTATTTCAGCAACATTGTACAGAAAACTGGTATCTGAGGATTGCCCCCATATATATTTATGACCGCTCCATAAACATGGAAGGATCTTAGACTGCTCAGCAGCTACCTGATACTCACCTTGCAAAATGTATATGACAAATTGCTGGAGGAGATAGTTGCCAGAAAATTAATGTATCAACTGAAGACAGACCACACCATCCCTGTGTAGCTACTGAAAAATGAAAGGGAGTTCGGACGATGCTTGCACATTTGCTTACGATATTTACGATGGCTTCCAATCCAAGCATGTTGTTTTGTGATTGACTTGGAGGATTTGTATAACAAAGGAGGCTTTTCAATTATCATTCTTTGCTAAAATGTGGAGTTAATCCTTGGCTGGTGAACTGGATAGCTGCTTCTTTGATAGAAAGAATCGTTGCACTACATTTAGGAACATGGATATATCTTGCACATACATATCTGCGATGACCACAGGATTCCCCTTATCACCCATGTTGTTCAACAGCTACACAGCAAATGTAATCAAAATTCAGCCGACTAGACATTGACTTTTGCCGATGACATTATATATAACTGGATCAGATAGACAAGAAATGATTGCAGCCATTTAAGGTACATCGCATACTATCTTGCATTGATGTAGAGAGTCTTGCTTTCAGGTTAATCCTGAGCAGTTGTGTATGTTGTGATGCTCTTTGAATAATTTCTTAGTCAGAGCTGACCTACCCATAACCACCTTTGATGGGTAGGTTATTGAGCATTGGGACAGACTGCTCTATCTTGGAATAACCTTTGGGAAATGAACATGTCATTAGATTTGCAAGTATGGCAGCTGTAAAAAGCGGGCAATCAATGGATCAGGCTGATATTCTAAATTTCCTAAGGAAGAGAGGATGTGTAAATAATTCAAGTGATAGTGAATCTACACCCTTAACCAGACTTCAAGAATTCCAAGTCAAATGTAGTATAGTTAGACAAGAGTACTATACTGGTAGCCAAAGAAGGATAGTAAACCAACAAAAAAAAACCAGTGTTGCTAGTTGCCACACGCTGAGAGACATATTGAGGAGGAGATCCGAGCACTTGTAGACTAATTGGTATGACATGCAGTGATGATCCGACGACTAAACTAAATCTAAACAAATAGTATTTATACATAACAAATAGTAACAAATGATTCTTTGGATAAGAGTTGCTGCATGTTCACAAATGTCAGTTTATTTTACTTCTGCTAGAAAATGTGTTCTGTAATGACTTCTTTGTAACAAGTTTCATTTTTTGTTAAACCTTACAGTGAGAGACCACAAAATGATAGCTGGGAAAGTTGGATTGGTGGATGGGTACAGACTGCAAAGGAGAAGGTAATAAGTTTGTACTACCAGTACTACCAGCTTTAATTTTTATGTCTCGTTGAACCATAGTTATCTAATCCTGTCATAAATATGAAGGAAACAATCTAGCGACTGCAACTTAACTGATTCGCTTATCTTTTTTTTTTTGCCTCTGGACGGAATTATTTTTTAATTTAAAAAATTGCACTTGCAGTTTAGCAAAACTAAAATATTGTTTCTAAATATAATTTACAATATGATTTATTATATATCAAATTCAAGAGAAATGGATGTAGTTTCACAAAATACTTACCGTATTAGCAAATATATACATGTTAACAGTGTTAACTATGCAAAAAACATATTAGTATGCATTAAAAAATAAACATTGAAATTGGGAGTACAAAAGACAGATGATGCTCAACAACCCAGTAAGGTAGGTCATCTAAAGGTTGCTACCCTAAATGAAAATAGCAACCTGCTACCTTGCAGGTCGGCTGGGAACAGCCAAAGGCTGACGAAGAGCGAACCCAGTAAACACTGGTTGAAATCGGACACATCGTCGAAGAACAAGCACCAGAGCTCCAAATGGTACTGAAGATTGTGACGTAAAAAACATTCTTGGCAAAGGCTGTGTATATATCACAATAAGAATGATCAAAATGGCCAAAAAAAACGAGAGAGATAGATACAGTAGACACGAGGCAAAAGTCACAGACACAAAAGATGGATCACAGAAATAACAGAGACAGTGAAAGACACCATGTCTGATGCGTGCACAAGAGCATGTTCTAGAAATCTCTTCTGCAGACATTTGCACACTTACTGCAGACAGACCCAGAAGTAGAATAGGTTTAGGGCCGAGTAAACTTCTAAAGTTTAATCTTTTATTAAAGTTATTTCATTAGTATATTATAGCTTTTGAACTGGGGTGATGCCTGATATTTGTGACTAGCCCAGGTGTCTATTGAATTTTGCCAGGGCAGTGGCTTTTCAGCCTGTTCTTCTCAATTTCGAACTGCCAAATGTACTTTTACGTGATTAACTTGAACCTGGGACCTTTGTTTTGTCGTTCGTCTCTGGTAGGACTAGGAACTCAATCTCACCTACACTAAGATCAGGGATCTCTGAAAAATTATCTCAATCGCTCCACAAGGGAGCGAACCAAGTAACTTTGGAATGAGAGGCGAACACCTTACAGAGACCCAAATTCATTAAATAAAGATTTAAGAAGTTAAATTTCTCGAAAATATTTTCACCATTTTCTATATTACATCAGGGATTCTTGCTGGTGCTACGGAGTTCATGCATTGCAGCTGTGATCTTCTTGTGTAAGAACGATGTCGGAGCACTCACCTAAGTGCAATTATGATCATCCTATCAATCAATCAAAACTAGCAACGTATACACGTTCTTGGCAAAGATCAAACATCACAAAGAGTGATTAAAATTGGTCGTAAAGAACGAACGCAAAGAAGAAGAAGAAGAATCAAAACTAGATTCCCATCTTACATCTTTCATATTTTTACTACAGCAATAGTTTAGAAAAACTTAGACCTTGTGTTTGCTACTGACTACTCATTTTCATCCATCGTCTTTTTTCATTTTTGTGAAGACAGTCTATTCCTTTTTTCTAAACGAACAGTCAAGCTCAGCTCTGGAGATGGTGAAGAAAGATCTGGCAGAGTTTACCTGCACTATACAGAAGGACACAGAAAGGGCAGTGGAGATAACAAAGGAATCTCTTAATGTGAGTCATGAGGTTCAGTTGAATTTAGGTTACACCTGCATGAAATACAGTTGAGCCTACTAATGTTGATTATGTTAAACCATCTACTTACTTTAATCAATAATCAATAATGTTTTGTCATGTTAGATTTTTTTTCGTCTTAATGTTTATATTTATAGCTCTGTTAAGATAAATACACTTTAATCAGTTAGCTGAGTATAAATGTCAGTCCTTCCTTCATTTCATTCGCTTGAAATATTGTCTATATAGTCAATGTTGTCTCTTGTACAAACTTCACTGTCTTTTATAGCTCACACAGAGGTCCGTGTAGTTTTCTGTTGAGTGTTGTTTTGTTAGGCCTGTGAGTTTTCCTCAGTATATCATATTCAGGGCAGTCTTGAAGTATGTGCTCAGCAGTCTGATGTGTCTGTACACATGGCTGAATTGTCCATCTTGAATTTTTCAACTTTCAGTCCAGTACATACGAATCATACACAATGACTTGTTATTGATAAACCATGTTTGTTTATTTAAATTGAAGGTACACACCAAACATAAAGTTACACACTAAAGATACTTTATTTTAAAGTTGATTGAATTTCATTATGTTTTGTTGTTAAGTGGTATATTTGTGACAATTAATTTTGGTAATCACGCTCTGTATGTGAAGCATATAAATGGATAGCTACGTCAGAAGTCTAGAAGTGCTAATGTGGGCTGTAAAATTGGTTTAAAAAACCAGTATTCATTTTAATAAGTATAAAGAAAGTTCAGTTTTAAATGACGCAGATACCACTGTGTTTTTATTGGTCACCAGTTATTGATTGAGCAAGTGTGTTTCCTTTTTTTCAAATTTCTCGAACCTAGCTTTTTGCCTGGTTCGGACCTGTTCAGCTTATGCGGATTCGACTGTAAAAGAATTATTTGTAAGAGAATGAAAAGTGATTTCTATGCAATAATTTGTTTAATATTTAAAGGATGTTTATCAGCATAGTTAGTGTGGATTCAGAAACCTTGTTGACATTTGTCGCAGTGTTATTGTATTGCTGGGAATTTTTCTAAAATTTCCTGCCCTAAGTTTTTTCCAATCATAAAGGCAGAATATTGTGAATATGGTATTAATTGAAGATTTGATAGAAATTATAATGTTTTCAAAAAATTCACATATGTAGCGATTTAGCAGCCTGCTTTTTTCTACCAGGGTCTATTATATTTTGTCATTGTTTTTAAATAATGTTTGGTTCTTTAAGTGATATCTTGTTATTCTTCATTGTCACCAGAAAGAAAACACAACTCATGCCACCAACAGAGTTAAAGCTGGACTAACTTCCTTCCTGGATAACATATCTAGGGTTCTGGTGATCCCCCCTGATGATGACTATGTTCCAGTAAAGGTTGCATCTGATGGTAGTGGGCTGTATGACAGAGGAAAGGTGATTACATGTCAATATTACTTCTTTTATTTTAAAAATCCAGTTTTGCCAAATATTTTTCTTTCTTCGAACGCTCCATAACGACCACTTGTTAAACCACTCTTTGTGATTTGTAGTGATCTGAGCTTAAGGGCGATTGTACATTGTGCCATTTATGCGCCTACATGTAGGCCAGTACATCCAATTTCTGGGACGCTTTTAAAATTTACTAGGTAGCTTCCTAGGCCCCTACATCGTTCGCCTCTTACAACATACCTTGTAGGTCGCAGTATTACTCTTCTTTGCTCCCCTTGTAGACCTCGACAACACACCAGTGACTGATGATAATGAAACATCACAGTGGTTAAGAGAGAGTGATAATAGAGGGTATAGTTCCTGGAAGGCAAAGCAGGGGCGACTTAGATGACAGTCGCCGAGTGGTTACCGGGCCCAAATTGGGGTGTAAAGAATAGAACCACTGTTACCTGCCACGCATGTTGTAAGAGTCGACTAAGGAGGTTGGGCGTGGGGCTAGCTACCCCACACCGTAAAAACACTAGATTGCTACAGAACGGAGAGCGAACTGAGTAAACGCTGGCTGAAACTGGACACATCGCCGAAGGGTAAGCACCAGAGCTCCAAATGGTGCTGAAGATGTGGCGTAAAAATATGTTCTTAGCAAAGGCTGTTTATATATCACAATAAGAATGATCAAAATGGCCAACAAGAACGATCATGAGAGAGAGAGAGTGATGACAGTGGCAACAGGATATTAAAGAACCCATGAAAACTGATACAAGAGACTGGAGAACTCGCTAGGGATCGAGAGTCTTTCAGGTGGGTTGTGATTAGAGTGATGTTCTGCAATGCACATGCAGCATGAAGAGACTATCAACTTTAAAGCATTGTAATGCAAACAAAATATACTATGTTATATTATTTTTAATTATATAAAAATCAGATTAAGATTTTTATCAACAAATATCTTTGGCAGATTCTCAGACTGAGATATTATGATGGAGTCACAAACACAGACCAGTGGATAAGCCTGTGGGTTGGGCATACCCTGAATGGAAGACACAGTAAGGTGCCATTAGACAATCACTTGAGTGGAATATGCAGGTGAAACGGAAATGGATGTCCTAAACATTCCTGGATTCTTCTTGAGGAACTGAAGGATGCTGGACTATCCTGAGTAGCTATAAAGTAAACAGGGACTGGAAAAAGTGGAGAACCTGTGCTCCACAATAAGTGAAGAAGAATAAATATAATTTTTGGTTCCGTTGAGCCTAGTTTTTTAAAAGTTGCCTTTAGTTTTTTTTTAAAAACAGTATTTTTCCTTTACAGGCTCGACTACATGCCATACAGCTGGATGCAAGCACTTACATGGACCCACCAGATGGTTCACCTGAGCAGTACAGCATGTGGCTAGAAAGTTTTAATATGGATGAACACAAAGGAGAAATTTCAGAGCTGCTGGTGTCAAAGGTGGAAGTCAGAGCTCTTTATACCAAACTGGTATGTATGACTTTATATCAATCAATCATGAACTGTCTTGGCTTGTCTTATCCACCAGTGATGTGAAGCGTCATAGGGGAGTTTGAGTTTTTCTATCCTGTGCCAGGTGTGTTTCATCTGTAGTTGTTAGTCTTTGACGTCACAGGATGTCTGTTATATTATCTATCCATCAGGCTCTTGGTCTTCCTCAGGCTCTGCGTCAAGATTGCCACTTGTTATAGGCGTGAGATGGTAATAGATCTGGTTTCATTCTCATTAGGTGACTGAACCAGTTTATTTATTGTCTTTTAATATGTTGGATGCTTGATGTGATTCCAACGACATTTCACATGTTCTCATTTCTCAATCTATCCCATATTGTAACATAGACAGCTTTTCTTAAACAGTTCATTTCACATGTTGTGATCTTTCTTTCATGGGATTTAGTTAGGGACCATGTTTGACATTGATAACAGACAGTTGGTAGAAATATGCAATTTATCAGTTGTCACTTGACTGCCATGTCTATATTTGAGTGGTTGAGCAGTGGGGACAGTTGCTATGTCACTGGATTGACCTGTACACCAATCATATACTGTCTCTGCATTATAGGTTGGTTGTAATGGCTCTGCAGCAAGCAAGCTTTGTCCCTTTCTCTGATGGTACACTGCCAGACTATTGCCTGTCCACTTCCTGGTTTCTCTCCAAATTGTATCTCTGTCTTCCCCTTGCACTCCTACCTTCTCTTTCAAGATGGTTTTCAACATGTCATGTCTTTTAATCTCACCAAAATAATTTTCTTCTTCTGCTTTTGCCTGCTCTGAATTCAGGTTTAGTCAGGTCCCCTCGTATGTCACTTCTGACTGATTTTTGTATGAAAGCCAACTTACCGTTTGCGGTGTCCCTTGCCACTTGGGACGGGCTTTCTCCGAATTCAAAGGTAAATAGTTTTCTAATTTTTACCCCCTGGAGCAGTTCTCTTTTCACTCCTAAAGAACCAGTTTGTTTTCTTCTATTTCATTGGCACTCATCCTATTCTGCATATCCACATTTCACAAGATTCAATTCTATCTCCATCTGTTTGTTCATTGTCCAGTGTCCACTTCATATAACAATTATGAATATAGGTAGATATTGACAAGTTTTTCCTATTCTCTTCCGAACTAGATTTTAACATCTATCTTCTGTCTGATGTCTGATTTTGACACTTGTTCCAGTCTTTTTACATCTACCATTATGAGCAATGCCTTTGTCTCTCTTGATAAGATTATATATAGATTGTTTTTTAAGCTGTAACAAAAGTGTAAAATAAATACACAACAGCATGTTACTTCCTAAGCATTGACCAGGCAAATCATTAGACTTTGGCGCTTTGAAGTGTTGTTCATCTGGTGTGGAGAAATCTTGTTCTACATGCAGCACCAATTAGACTACTACCACAGATCATGGGTAGCGTCGCTTCTCGATCTGTACTCACTTTACCAAATTTCAGCGAGGCACCCTTTTCCTAAGACCACCATATTGATGTGAAATAAAGTCTTGGTCAGGGCTGTATTGCTTCCAAGTATCCAAAAACAGTTGATGTATGGTGAGTTTAAAAGAGGCAGACGAACAGTTGGGGGACAGAAAAAGCACTTTAAAGACATTGTTAAAGAGTCTTTAAAATGGTTCGATATAGACACTCTCTCTTTAGCCTGTTACGCCCTTGGCGTTTAGGGCAACAACAAACGCACACCATTCTTCTCTATTCATGGCCTTCCTCTGTATTCTGTTCCAGTTATGATTCATTTCTTTCAGTTCTTGCTCTATCGTTCTCCTCCAGGTTGTCTTGGGTCTTCCACGTTTTCGTTTACCCTCTGGAGTCCATCTCAGTGCAGTTTTCGTGTCAGAGCAAGTCTCCATGTGCATCACATGCCTGATCCATCTCCAGTGCCGTTTTCGAATGATGGTGTAACATAGACACTACTTGTTGAAAATCTCTTTGTCCAAGATTGCCAAATGTGACACCTTAACAACACAATAAGAACTGGCATGGCTGAGAATCATCGTGCTGTTGAGGCACATAGAAAACGAGCTGCGTGAAAAGACAACATACAACACCCACATGTCTAACCTTGATCATGTGGTAGGTGATTGTATTCGAGGATTGGACTATTTGAGGATTGGACTCTACAGTCACCTCCGCACACACCAGAGAGGTACAGCAACACACATCTGAGGCTGTAGTCATCATCGCCTGCTATCGACGGCTATTATTATTGCTTAACTTGACTTATGCCATCTTATGCAATCTATTTGCAATCGATAAATGGGTCTTCTATGGACAAAAGTGACATCATCAACGCTTTAAGAGAAAACTAAGAAGATAAAGGGTATTCTCTATCTCATTTGCACTAGTTATGCATACTGATAGGTGCGGCAAGATGGTAAAACCATGAGAGAAACACCAGTAGATACAGCAACCAACACAGAATAGGAGTTGTTAGTCTAAACACACTGAAATACATGCTTGGGGGAGATCGGAGCAATTATGGACATGTGCGATGAAGTTGATACTTAAATAAACAATGCCATCCTATTTCGCGTCTTTGACCACATGAACTTACATTATTTCTTGTCATTAATTTGAACCAACCGTTAACCTCTGTATTGCTTCCTTTCTAACTAATAAATGTATACTTGCGACTCACTAGCTCAAACAATTGATAAAGTATTCTGTTTTCTCTTTTCCAACATTAGGTACCTTCTGAGGTGTCTCATGCTGAGTTTTGGCAGCGATATATCTATCGTGTCCACCAACTACACTGTGATGAAGCAAGAAAACAAGCTTTGATGAAACGTGCAGATCAGGCCAAAGGAGACTCATTTAGTTGGGATGGTATTGTTTTGTGTGATGGAAAATGTGTTAGATTTTATTTTTAAATGAGTATGTGGTTTAGTATAAACACGTAATTACAAAGTACTGTAGTTCCATATATATATACTGGTTTAGTATAGTAGCCTTCATCGGGTAACCTCCATCAGCCATGAGGAACTATAGGGTAATGTGCTTTAGAATAACTGATATATAGCCCTAATTTGTCAGTTTGATAGTGAAAATGGAGTGCTCTCTCCAGGTGTCAAGGTTCAGACATGGATGTGGAAAAATGGCAGCTAGGACAAAAAACAGACTAAAGCGTACAAGTCTAAAACACAAAGCAAAAGAAATAGGAAAGTCATACTTGGAACTACTAAATCATAACTCCATAGCAGAAGAATTACTTTTTGATTTCTGGTTCCCAGTAATCAAAAAGTAATTCTTCTGGTATGGAGTTATGATTCAGACTCAGTAGCACTAAACTTCTCAACCTCCATCCTCAAATTGTTAAGCAAAGATGCCGAGCCTAATCTAGGGAAGAAAGCAATTACAATGGAACATCTCCATTACATGTTTCCAGAAGTAAGCTGGATAAGAATTTACACAGATGGATCGGCAATGGAGGCAACCATGAATGGTGGAGCAGGAGTGTACATTAGGCACCCAGATGCTACTACTGTGTCTCTAGCGGCCCCTACTGGAAGAATATGTTCCAACTACAAAGTAGAACTCTTAGCCCTTCTGATGGCAGCACAGCACATGAATAAGCTGCAAGCACCTGCAGGCAAGATGGTATTTCTTACAGACTCACTGTCAGCTATACAAGCCCTGGAGGCTAAGTCCGCTGACAAAACAGTAAAAACCTAAAAGAGAACTTGCTCAGCTTTCAGAAAAGGCAGAAATTAACTTGCAGTGAATTCCAACTCACTGTGACATTGCAGGCAATGAGAGTATCAATATCTTAGCTAAGGAGGGCTGTGCCAAAGAGCAAATTTACCAACCCCTGTCTTTTCAAGATGTCAAAACCCTCATACAGAGAAAATCTGCAGTAGACTGGAAGACAAACACTGGATATGATTATGGAAAAGACTCCCTCAAAGACCTAAGAAGAACAGACCAGGTCATTATATTTCGACTACGCACCGGACACTACAGACTCAACAAATACTTATATAGTAGGAATAAGTCAAACAGCTCTCTGCCAGTGTCAGCAGGTGGAACAGACACCAGAGCATATCCTGCAAGACTGTCCTCTTCTGTGTGAGCTGAGAAGCAACATGTGGCCACACCCAGTCGACCTGAAAACTAAGCTTTGGGAAACCTGACAGACCTGTAACTGACTGCCCAGTTTGTGGTCCACAGTAAATTAAGCGCATGGCCAGAGATCGCTGAAGAAGAAGAAGGCATGTATGGAAAATGTAAATTAAGTTGTCTGCTATAGTCACTTTTAATATAACTTTCAGCTGAGTGTATAATGTAATTTTTGTATCATTAAGAAGGCTATTGTCATCACTTTAAGTCACAGAAGTCACAGAGAAGTGGTTTTACAGAAGAATACTGAAAATCCATGAACAGAGAAAAACAAATATTTAGGTTTTAAAAGAGGCTTGCTCTTAAATGAAAAGAATTAGAATTTGACAGTCAACATTTTTCTTACCCATATTGCGAAGAGGTGATTTAAAGCATTTAGTGATAACTGGTAAATTACAGGAAATTAGAGATAATGGAAGACAGAGGGAGAATATGTTTGATTTGACAGATTATTGTCAGAGTTGATAAAATGCACCAAGGAGATAAGGGTTTTGGAGAGACTTGAACATTTACGCCAGCAGACATGGAACTTGCTTGACTGTAGACACTCTTAATAGATCTTTCAGCTCAACACATAGTATACATTTTTTTATAATTAAGTAGTCTACTGTAGTTACATTTAACATAATTTTCAGCTGAGTACTAGTAAACATTTTTCTTATTATTGAATCTGTGAAAACAGATGCATTTAAAAAAATGTATTCTAAGATTTAATTATCTCCCACAGATGATGATGACTGGAGTGGAGGAGAAGATGATGAAGACAACCACAGTGATTGGGAGAAAATGCCGCGACCTTCGCAACTGCAGGCAGCAGAGGTCCCACCGGTACCCTCCCAGCAGTCTGAGAAGCAACATGGGGATTCATCTATAAAATCAGATGGGGAAAGAACTGTCGTTGATGTAAACAAGGATACTCCAGCATTTACTGCTACAGTTGAGGTTGACAGTTCTGAAACAGAGATGAAAGAACAGATAAAGGAGAATACTATTGAAAAAGCTCTGGAGACTGGTGTATCATCTGTTTTTGCTGAAAGTTCAGAACATTCTCAAGATGAGAAGGCTGAACCAGAAAACAATATACCCACAGGTTTTTCCTCCAAGTCTGAAGCCTTGCAAGATATTCAGGATGACTCTGAAGACTTGCATAGCCATTCTGGACTGCAGATGCCATCAGCAGACTTATGGAGTCTGCACATACCTAATGACTCTGCTAGTGCATCACACCTTGATCAAGACACTGACTACATTGAAGCAGTAGTTCAGGAGACAGATTTCCCTATAGATGTTCACCCACAAGTCAATAAATTAAATGATACTCTGATTGGTTTTGAAAGCTGTGCTGCTGTTGAAGATGTTTCATTTGCCACTTGTGACAAATCTGGAGTTGCCATCGCTGATGGTGCCAGTGGGGCCGCAGAAACAGACGTAGATCCTACGATACTAAATCAAGTTTTGCAAATACCACCTGATGCTTCTGCTGCTTCACTTTTTTTATCAGATAGTCCTCAATTGGTACAGATCTCAGACAAAGATATGTCTTTTCGTGACACCAGTGCTGAACAAGAAGTTTCTAACACGTCTGAACAACCGTCTGAAATTACACCAGTCCATGAAAGCAAAGCTGAGAATCAACAAGAGTCTCCACCAGTTCCAGTCAATCCTGCTGTTTCTGTTGAAGAGGTTGTTCCAGACGCTGATAACGTAACCCTAATATGTGATGTTGCTGCAGATACTTCTGTGCCCACTGAGGCTGCTGATGTTACATCAGATCATGTTAACATACCACAACAAACTTTAGTTACTTCAACACAAGAAAGTGATGCTGTGCCAGAGGATCTTCAAGTGTCACCTCAGACTGAAACCTTGACACCTGTCAAACTGTCTGATGCATCAGATGGAAAAGAAATTAAAGAGATGGGTATGAGGCTAAAGGGTGACATGGTTGTGGTTGGAGACAGAGACAGCCCCTTGTCATCAGAATCCACTGACACAAAAGGTGGGTTTTTATTTATTTTTGCATTTTTATTTGATGTTTCTGCAAATAATAATGACCAGATAGGGTTTTCTTTAATTAAAAGGGTTTTAATTTGAAAGGAAATAACTTCTCCTAAAGGAGTTAATTCTTATCTTTCATGTTTGTTGGTCTACACGCTCTGATATAACCAATAAAAGGTTTGCCTTAGGTTGAAATGCCGTGCCTCGACTTAGAGGCTTTAACCCCCTACATAACAAACAATTGAAAGGAAATAACTGTTATGTTGGAATGTGTCTTAAATGTTGCCTTAACAAAACAAGTTTTAAATTGATCATTCTCGTGGGATTGTTTTGATTCTTCCCCTAATATTTTTACTAGCATATATTCTTCTCATGTGGTTTCTGGGATCCCTTATTGCAGAAGGCTGTATAATGTTAACCACATCACCATTGTGTACCATTTATCGGGAAGACTTTAATGTTAACCACATCACCATTGTGTACCATTTATCGGGAAGACTGCTTAATGTTAAACACATCACCATTGTGTACCATTGATCGGGAAGACTGTTTAATGTTAACCACATCACCATTGTGTACCATTGATCGGGAAGGCTGGTTAATGTTAACCACATCACCATTGTGTACCATTGATCAAAAACAAATATACCGACCTAACACCATATTCACTAATATACTACATGTTATATAAATGTGTTCTTTGCTTGTTTTTTTAATTGGGGAAGAAATAACAAAACAGTTGCAATAACCGAGAATGCAACATAGATGATTTGTGGATAAGGTTAACAACACTGTCATGCTAAAGAAATTGCTACATAATTTACCATTGTAAGAGCAGATAATTGCTACCTAATTTACCATTGTAAGAGCAGATAATTGCTACATAACTTTCCATTTAAGTGCAGATAATTGCTATATAATTTACCATCATAAGAGCAGATAATTGCTACATAACTTACCATCATAAGAGCAGATAATTGCTACATAGTTTACCTTCGTAAGAGCAGATAATTGCTTTGACTAAGACTTATATTTAGTAAACAAAGTGTAGTGGTACTCCCATGCTTCTTATTGGTGTGAAAAGGGAAGA
The DNA here is from genome assembly GCA_020796225.1 of Arion vulgaris. Taxonomy (NCBI): domain Eukaryota; kingdom Metazoa; phylum Mollusca; class Gastropoda; order Stylommatophora; family Arionidae; genus Arion; species Arion vulgaris. Next base: position 24,196,880 of record CM036769.1, read on the forward strand.
TTCATACTGATTGATTTAGAGATTTCCATAGTTATAATCGATAATACTCCTCATGAGAATTATGCATCAAGAAACATAGGAATGTAGCGTGTTAAATCCAAGCGGCACAAGGTACCACATAGACATGAAATTAGTTTTTAAGGACAAATGGTGTGTTACAATCATGCATCATATTTACATGATTGGTTTTAGGGCCAAAATGTTGCTAACATTTTTATAATTTATCTGTTTAGTTTGTTAAAGATCGATCCTATAGAAAGATCCTACGAATACCATAAACAGAAAAAATAAAGAACACTGATGTCCTGAAAGAACGGAATATTAAAGACAATTGACTGATAAACAAAATACTATACAGAAAAGTTAGATACTTTGGCCATATCAAGCGTCACGATGGCCTGGAGAGAACAATTTTTAAGGGCAGGGTCCCAGGACGCAGAACAAGAAGAAGATGGCTACAAGATATTAAAGAAACCATGAATATGACCATTGGCGAAGAGGGTGAACTGACTAGGGACAGAGTGAATTTCAGATGCACTGCAAAGAGAGTGACATCCTATAAAGAATACGCACCTTGATGATGAGTTTGTTAGAGCAGTGGCAGTATTTTTTTTAAAAAAGACTGCATTTTTAAACAGCCATTATTCTTTAACGATTTGTTTAAATTGTCTTTTAACCAACCAAAATATATCATACAGTTATTACTATCTACTGCCTGCATTTACTTGTGTCATATTTTTATGTTTGAGTGTTTATATTTCCACGCATGTGTGTCTTATTATTATCGTCATCAGTCCTCATCGTGTCCAAGAGCATAGAAAGCAGAGACAACAAATTTCCACTTAATTTTCATGAACGATTTGGGTTTTCTGTCTCAGCTTCTGTAGCTGTTTGCCTTTTTTTTATTTTTTTATTACTACAGTATGGGATTGCTTGCTCAACAACCAATTCCTCTTAATTGCCTTTTATGACATGTAAAATGAGACATTGGTTTTATTCTACATTGCCCTGGAAACCACATGAAACTGTCTGACTTATATGGGTCTTTTTTCTTTGAATGACATTGCATTTTGCATAATATCCATTTGAAAGATACTAAGACACAACAGCATACTGCAGAAGATGGTCAGCATCACTGTGATCTTCTACATGGACTTCTGTAATATAAACTCACTCTAGTGGCCGCAAAAAAGTTTTTCATTTAAACTAATCCACATCAACTGCTAGATTGCAAGAGCTTGGATTGAAGATTGGAGGGGCCAGGAAAGAACATCAGAACAGATGTATGAGTAGGCTCATCAATCAACTTCATACTGGTATGGTTAGTCGCTGGTTGCTATTGGATATGTTGCAAAGGAGATTGGAGCACATATGGACATGTTCGGGGTGCAATGAAGATATTTCAAACTTAAACTGAAAGAACACACTCTAGCCAGACATTCCTAGTGAAATCTGCTTTCAGGAAGGGGTGTGTGATGTTGTTTTTGTTTAATCTGACAATGTATGTAAATATTTAGTAAAGTAAGTAAAGAATCAGTTTTCATGCCATGTGGCATAATAGGAAATCTATTGTTAGGCCTTTTTTTATTTTACCAATGACACATGATGTGGTCAATATCACACGGGACGCATTTACTTTTGAGTGATTCTTTGTTAGCCAAGATGAGGCTGGATCCACCTGAGAGCCATGGCAGTTGAAAAAATCTCACTCCAAGTAGAAATTTCTTCTTCTTTGTACACTCGACATCAACCACATTTTAAACCAGTCTTTGTGTCTGTGTGTTGCCAGGGCCCGCAATGGGGAGCAAAGAATAGTACCACTGCAACTTACAAGGCATGTTGTAAGAGACGACTGAAGTAGTTGCCTAGGAAGCTACCCTAGTAAATAAAAAGCATCTCAGAAATTGGATGTGCTGGCCTGCTTGTAGGAGCATAACTGGCACAAAGTACAATCGCTCTTAGGCTCAGATCACATACAGATCACAAAGAGTGGTTTAACAAGTGGTTGATATGATGTGTTTGAAGAAGAAACCACTTTTTATGATTTGTGTGTGATTTATGCCTAAGAGCAATTGTACATTGTGCCAGTTATGCACCTACAAGTAAACAAACATATCTGATTTCTGCAATGCTTTTTATTTACTAGGGTAGCTTTCCTAGACTGGAGTTTTCAAACTTGGGACCAGGCATCTACGAAGCAAGAGCACTAACTACTGTATTATTGTGGCTCTCATATAATTATACACTGTGATGCAATCTGTAACAGTTAGTTTATGAGTCACTTCATCAAATTTAGTTTATGTTTTGTTTCTCTATTACACAGCAGTTAAAAACAGTGAGTTTTTATTTTGCATTGAACTTTTTTCTAATTGAATGTTATTTTGTTTGCTTTTATTTTATTTTCAAAATGAACTCATACCTTTTTGGTTGTTTACTTTTTGTTTTATTACATCTACTGATTGTTCTGCCCTGGAACACTGATGTTCTGTATACTCTGGTGTCATGATTGCAATATCTGGGGATCAATTTGTGGTACTTTTTCTAATAATAATTTGAATCCCATTTATCCTTTTTTTTGTGGATACTCTTTATGGTTTTTTTTTAAAAACCATGCCATCCCATACTGTATCTGCAAAATTGTTTAAAATTCTTTAATTGTTAACATTAATTTGTTTCTTTATGACAATGTGTTTTTTTATTCTCTTGAATATGGGATGTTTTTATTCTGGTTTGATTTTCATTTATAAATAATTGTTCACAATTTATTATGTTATTTAAATAACTAAATTTGTTTTTTTTTTTGCATGAACTAAAAATAACCATGGGACATTAATTATTTTTAAAATGTAATTTAATGTATCTTACTATTCATTTTGCAAATCCCATTCCACCATTTTGCTTTCTGATATACTAAACCATCCAATTAATTGTTAATAAATATTGTGTATATATGTTCCGTTTGAGGTATATTATATTGCCTTTTAAACCTTTTATTTTATCTGTTTGTTGTGTTTGCATGTTTGAACATATCCCTTGTTACAATGGTGTTTGTTACCACTTTTCCTTGTATGTGTTTGATTATTACTGATACTGTTGTGAGCTGGTCTTAAATTGTAAAATATGTAAACTCGTAAATAAATAGACTCAGTTTTTGCCCTTTCATTGTGCTCTCCTAATCACAATTTCCTCCGTCTTGTTCCAGAAATTGGGTTAGAAGAAGATTGGGAACAAGACTTTGATATTGAAGTCACAGAGGATGACTTGAAGACAGCTGAAAATATAGCTAAACAGCTTGGGGAAAATTTGAATGCGGGTGTAAGTGTTTAGTTTTCTTTTGTTTTTATTCACAAGCACCAGGATTAATATGCATCCAACATATTAGAAGACAACAAATAAAATGGTTCATTCACCTAATGAGAATGAAACCAGATCAACTACCACCTCACGGCTATAACAACTGTCAACCCGGATGCAGAGCCTGAAGAAGACCAAGAACCTGATTGATAGATAATATCACAGATGTCCTGCAACATCAAAGACTAACAACTACAGGTGCAACACACCTGGCACAGGATAGAAAACTTTTAACTCCCCGACGCTTCACGCGCTGTAATGATCTTGTGTGTGCTTGTTCTGAGTCACTTTATAAGCAGTTATTCATTTTCATAAAGCTGTCCTTGATACAGTCGCTCCATCTTTTGCATGGTCTACCTCTTGCTTCTATTCTATTAGTTTGGGACAAAAATTACATTCTAATTGTCTACAAAATTATATGTCATTCACCAAATTTGGTTAAAACACAAGAAAAACTACAGCTTAATTTGTTCATGAGTGATAAATTTACAAAATAATATTTATTTGGTCATGTCCCGTTATTTAGTGCGGTAGTTTGCCTGTGTCGTGCCAGGGTCGCAAGGAAAGCAAATAATAGTACCGCTGGGATCTACAAGGCATGTAGTAAGAGGAAACTGAGGTAGGGTCCTTGGGAAGCTACCCTAGTAAATATAAAGCGTCGCAGAAATTGGATATGCTGGCCTACTTGAAGGCACATAATACTGTTGCTCTTAGGCTTGGATCGCATACAAATCACAAAGAGTGGTTAACAAGCAGTCAATATGTAGCATTTGAAGAAGAAGAAGTGTAGTAGTTAATGTGTTAAATATCAATACAATGAGAAAAACAAAGAAGATGAACAAACCAAAGCCATAAACAAAGAACTGATGAAGATGACTCAAGGTTTATTTAGTGACAAGCAACAGATCTCATTATATTTTCCACCAAAGGAAATTTACAAAATTGATTATCATGGAAAGGTGATAATGAATGAAGACATCTTAATTAATTGATTAATTGCACCATCATCATTGCACTTCGGTGAGTAACCATGTATGATCCAATCTCTTTCTTACACAGGAAGATGTCAGCTGCAGTGCACAAACTCTGTAGCACCAGCAAGGGTCCCGATGTAATTTTGAAAATGGAGAAGATATTTTTGTAGGAGCTTTATTTTTAATCTTTTCTAATGAATTTTGCCCTGGTAGTGGCTTTCCAGCATGCTCTGCTTGATTTTGAACTGCGAAGGTTTTTTTTACATGCTCAAATTGATCATGGGACATACATTTTATTGTTCGTCTCCAATAGGACTAGGAATTTGATCTCACCTACACTAAGATCAGGGATCGCTGTAAAAATATTCAGATCTTCTTCTTCTTTGCGTTCATTCTTTACGACCAATTTTAATCACTCTTTGTGATATGTTTGATCTTTGCCAAGAACGTGTGTATGTTGCACATTGGTTTGGTAGGCCCCTAAACACATAGACATGTACACGTTTAGGACATGATCATCCGATTTCAGCCAAAAATATTCAGCTGACTGCACAAGGGAGTGAACCTGGTACCTTTGGTACGAGAGACGAGCAATTAAACCTCTACACCACAGAGACCCCTACATCTTGATTACAGTTTGTAACAAGCCATCTTTGAAATAACTGTCTGTAAAAAAGACTGAAATATTATGAGATCCATCTGTCAGTTAGTAGAACCGATATCATTCCCCTCTGTACAGACGCATCAGAAAGCATTTGAATCACACAATCAGCTACATCCTACAACATGTGGTGCAAGTCTGATTAATCCAGTAGAAATTCACTTTAAAAATCCACAAGACTCTTGCTTTCAAGTACTGTTAGATTAAGACAAATTTCTTTTTTAAAACAGCACAGCATGTGAAAACCAGGTTCTCAGATTGACTCAGCCTCAAGTGGGCACCAGAGAAATCACTGGGAACTAAAGGCGCATGCGTGCATCGTGTGACAACGGTTAATAAATAATACAGACCTAACACTGTATTACCCAATATACCGTGAGGTATGAAAAATGGTTATTAACATTTTTTTAAACTTTTACTTTTCCACCACCACCCCTTAAAGTAGAATATAATGATCCTCTGATCCACTCTGTAACACTTGTTTATTGTGCACCTATAATTCCAAAATTATATTCTTCCACAGGATGATGACTGGGAAAACTGGGAGTGATCATTATAATTGTTTTGTTATTCATGAACCGGCCATTGTGCTTGGGATGCATCAAAGGGAATGGTCATGTTTGGAATGTTTCATATTGAAGTGGTCATTGTGCTTACAATGTTACACTGGGAATAATTATTTTTCTTGGCATGTTCATACATGAGTTATAGCTATATGATTAACATATATTATATTATATATATATGAATTATATATTTCCTGATGATTAATCATTTGGAGATGTAGATGTACTTTGAAATGCTCGCATAAAACTGATATAATTCAAGATTACATGATATTTTATGTTTTAGTTTCTATGTCCAGCTGAGCTCTCGGAGATTATGATAACTAAAATGATTGTCTCATGGCTTGGCGGTAGGCGCCAATTAAGAATAAGGGTCCAGGTTCTTCTTCAAACGCTCCATATCGACCGCTTGTCAACCACTCTGTGTGATTTGTATGTGATCTGAGCATAAGAGCAATGTACGCTGTGCCAGTTATGCGCATACAAGTAGGCCAGCACATCCAATTTCTGCACTGTTTTTTATTTTCTTGGGTAGTATCCCTAGGGTATACATCAGTCGCTTCTTACGACATGTATTGTAGGTTGCAGTTGTACTATTCTTTGCTTCCCTTGCAGGTCCCCACCATACGAGCGGGTCCAGGTTCAATTTGAATGCATGACTTTTGTGTCCCCCAGGATCCTATTACATCTGTGTAGTATTATGTTAATATGTCAGAATATTTACCTTCATACTTTTTTTTACCTCTGCACTTTTCTTTGAGTTGTTCTTCTCTTCGAATGCTCCAGATCGACCATTTGTTAAATCACTCTTTCTGATTTGTATGCGATCTGAGCCTAAAAGCGATTGTACACTGTGCCAGTTACGCGCCTACAAGTAGGCCAGCACATCCGATTTCTGCTATGCTTTTTATTTACTAGGTAGCTTCCCTAGACCCCTACCTCAGTCACCTCTTAAGACATGCCTTGTAGGTTGCAGTGTAGCTATTCTTTGCTCCTTGCAGCCCTGGCAACACATAGGCGATTTACTAGATAAATTACATAGGTCACACCACTGTACACTCCCGAGTACTATATCCTGATCTCCAGATTGAACAAGCCTAGCTTAAGCATCATTCAGTGCAAACAGTTCATTGTCATTTAAATTATCATTTGTTTTACTTTTGTTATCCTTATCAGAATAATCATAGTTTTAGTCGAATTTTTCTCAAGTCCTTCTGCACAAGTTCAACAGCTTACTCTGTTGTTATCCATTTAGAGTGGCAATTTCTGAGATTTTCATCACATCTTTTCATCATGAAAACATTAAAAAAATTAACTTTTAATCAACAGATTTTAACAAATAGGTGTCCACCATCTTGCTAAACCAAATAGTAACACATGGATTGTGTTTGACTTCACATTTGTACACCATTCATTTTCGGTCACCAAAACATGATGTCGAATTCTTGTCAGATCTTAAAGTACCTGCTGCCTTGCAGGTCGACTGGGGACAGTCAAAGGCTGACGGAGAGCGAGCCTAGTAAACACTGGTTGAAATCGGACATGTCGCGAAGGACAAGCACCAGAGCTCCAAATGGTACTGAAGATTGTGACGTTAAATTACTTTCTTGGCATAGGCTGTTTATATATCACAATAAGAATGATAAAAATGGCAGAAAAAGAACGATTAGTAGAGAAAGATCTTAAAGTCGTACAGCGGTATGAATGTTTACATCTGAAACAAATATATATGGGTTTTAATGGTTATAGATGGCAAAGATTGATGACCGTGGGACTTTACTTTATTTCCTACATCCAGTTTTCTTACTTTCAGTCATTCTCTAGCCCTTGCACCACATGCTACTTTGTTCATAAACAATATATCATATAACCTTGTTAAGAAAAAATTTACTCCGCCTAAACCACAACCAAAAGAAGACTATTCGTTCGCCCTGAACAAGACATCTGTTATTTTGTTTCGCAGTTTAGGTCAAGGCTGCAATAATTTTTCCCTTTTCAGTCCAACAAATTTATGTTGCATACAACACTTGATAAGAATTGCTGTTCTTCTTCGAATCCTTACTTGCTGCACTGATGCAGTCTGTTTTTAGGGCCTCCACTTCGAGGAGGGGTAGGTTCAGCTCTGGTTCACCAATATCTACCATCCCATTCACTGCATCTTAGACCCCAAACCATAACCACTGCCTATTGGGTTTTTCCCTTTCAGATGTTTGGTTCTTTTTTTATGTACAATATTCACAAAATGTGTATATTTCATGAAGTTTAAATATTGAAATTTTACTAGGGTATTCATATGTTATTCATTTATACTATAACCTAGTTTCCTACATATTGTGTGGAATCTACGTTATAAATTTCTCTGTTACAGGTAAGAGGTATTTGACTAATAAAATAAGAGGTATTTGACTAATAAAATAAGTGGTATTTTACTAATAAAATAAAGAGGTATTTGACTAATAAAATAAAAGGTATTTGACTAATAAAATAAGAGGTATTTGACTAATAAAATAAGAGGTATTTGACTAATAAAATAAGAGGTATTTGACTAATAAAATAAGTGGTATTTGAATATAAAATAATGTTGTTAATCTTAGCAATGAGGTTTAACAAATTTGTGAGTGGACTGTTCTTAGTTTATAACTAACAAATATATATTTTAGATTAATGAGAATACTGCTGTTATTGGTAGCATCTTCTTAGTCTTGAGGGACAGTGGATTGTGCCTATGGGAGGATTATTAAAATATATATATATATTTATTATATCAGGGTGTTATTTTATGTTAGTTTTTTTTACTATGTATGCAGGAAAAGAGATTTGCGGTAATGTGTACTTGTCACAAAATATATGCAAATACCATTTTTGTATTGGGCAACTAAGCTTTGGGGAACCTGACAGACCTGAAACTGACTGCCCAGTTTGTGGTCCACAGTAAATTAAACGCATGACCAGAGATCGCTGAAGAAGGAAACTTGACAGACCTGAAGCTGACTGCCCAGTTTGTGGTCCACAGTAAATTAGCGCATGACCAGAGATCGCTGAAGAAGGAAACTTGACAGACCTGAAGCTGACTGCCCAGTTTGTGGTCCTCGTAAATTAGCGCATGACCAGAGATCGCTGAAGAAGGAAACTTGACAGACCTGAAGCTGACTGCCCAGTTTGTGGTCCACAGTAAATTAAGCGCATGACCAGAGATCGCTGAAGATGTATCAAGCTGGGCAATATTCAGACAATAGATAATAATAATAAATGAAAGTAGTATTTTTTATTTTGGGTTTGCCAGAATATTACTAGTCTTATATTGTTGTTAGACAAAGGCAGATAAGCATATAGAGTGTGGTCGCAGGGAGGATTTTAAAAAAAATCAATCCACATCAATTGCTAGATTGTAAGAGCTAAGATTGAAGATTGGAGTGGCCAGAAAAGAACAGCACATGAGTAGAATCATCAATCAAAATCAAACTGGTGCGGTCAGTCTCTGGATGCTGTTGGAGATATTGAGAAGGAGGTCGGAACACCTATGGATGTGTCTGGAGTACCTATGGACATGTCTGGAGTGCAATGAAGATATTCCAAACTGAAACTAAAACAGCTAAGCATATGCAGTTGGTTGTTGTGTGCATTTCTTGTTTTTTTTTTGTTGACTAGTAATCATTTCATGTTGAAGAAATCTTCTATTAAATTTGTTAGAAATGAGTTTCAATTTTGTTATAATGATTTATGTGATAAAGGCCAAGAAAAATGTTCGAGAAAAGAAACAGAATTTAATCTATTGTTAAACTTTCTGAAAAGTCACTAGTGTTAAACCTGTATTTTTTCAAATGTGTATGTTTTCATTGGACATTGGATATACCGAGTCTGTCTTTACTATATGGCTCAGAAACATGGACAGCCTACTCAAGGCAGAGGAGGAGACTTAACACCATTTGCCTTCGATGTCTGCAAGATTATGAACATCAGGTGGTACAACCAAAAAAACCAACTCTGAAGTACTACAAAATGCAACCTTGCCTTCCATCATGGACATGCTCAGCAGTTGAAGACTAAAATGGCATGCAAGAAGAATGGACAATAGCTGCATACCACAACAAGTGTTGTTCTGTCAACTTTCGGAAGGGAATAGGCCCCAAGGCAGACTACTTCTCAGATATAAGGATGTCTGCAAGTCCTCAATGAAGAACTTTTCCGTCAGTACCAACAAATAGGAAAAACTAGCTGTTGACGAGTTATGTTGAAAAAAACATTACACAAAGGTGCAGAATCCTTAGAAAAGAGTCTTATGAATGAGCAAAAGAGCAAGAGAGACAAGCACACAATTTAGAAGTTATCAGAGTAAAACACTTGCCAATTGACCGTTTGTAAAGACCAAAAAGACTATATAGTATAATTTACTATCTAACTGAAGGGTTTTCTGTGGCATTGAGGTGCGGTGTTTGCCTCCACATCAGAAGTATTCGGTTTGTTTCCTATGTAGAGTGAACAGTGAATTTTTCCAGCGATCCCTGTTTTCAATGACTAAGGATAGAAAACTTAAAATCAAAGAAAACTGACTGATGTTACAAATAATGAGAAAATCGAAGTAATTAGGACATATAAAAAGATACAAAGAGTTGGAGAAAACCATTATGGAAGGAGGTATCCTTGCAAAGAGGAGAAGAGGAAGACCACACAGAAGATGGATTCAGGATGTAACTGATGATTTGAGCATGATGACTGCAGAGGCTGGACATCTGGCCTGTGATAGAGAGAAATTCTGAAGGAATGTTAGGATGGACAGTTCTGCTCAGGACAAGCTATTTGATTATGACTTTATCTTCTTTCCGTTCGTTCTTTAGGACCAATTTTAATCACTCTTTGTGATATGTTTGATCTTTGTCAAGAACATGTATACGTTGCACATTGGTTTGGTAGGCCCCTAAATGCATAGACTTGTACACGTTTAGGACACATGCATCCGATTTCAGCCAAGATGACTTTATGAGATCCATCACTGCATATACCAACTGGTATTGTACATTAAAGAGAATAGTTTACTTGTAAAAATGTTTTACTTTGTAATTCACAGATAGTACAGTTGACCTACATGTTACTAGAACATTGCACCACAGGTTCTTGATTATATTTTTTAATTCTGAACTCACATTTATAGACTCTCTTATATCACAACTGTTTGATATTCAACAATTCTTTGGTGAAGGATTTTTTTTTCCAGACCTGTTTGTCATAAAATAAAGGGAGAACATTTTCAATTATATTGTTGAGTTGTGAATTTAAGTCATGTCCCTTTGTGCCTTAAAGTTATATTAATTAATAGTCCCTCTCGTACCGTTATATGTTACATAGGGCCTGCAAGCAATTTTTCGATACAGCTCTATCCTGGGCAACTCTCTCAATCTCCTCCCTGGAACTGAGACCGATGTTCCAGGGTCTTCTTGGGTCGTTCTCTATTTCTTGAACCCTCTGCATCCCACTTCAATGCCTGCTTTGATATTATTTGATCATTTCTTTTCAAGGTGTGTCCAACATATCTCATTAAAGTTAAATGTGTGCAATATATGTCCAAGTGTACAGAAGAAATGTTCTAAAGATGTGCAACCTTCAAGCAAATTTGGTTCCTTCACTCGAAGATTATTCTATAGGGGATAGTTGAGGGTGGAAGAGGAAGAGGACAAAAAATATCTTGGATTGATGATATAAAGAGCTGGATAGGGCACAACTTCTCCACACTTGCTCAAACAGTTGAAACAGAGAATTATGGCGGGCTTTTTGTGCTGATGTCTGCGCAGTGACACTCATGAGTTAGCAGGTTATGGGTCTTATTATTTCATATCAGATCAGATGTTTCATCTGCTACCGTATGACAGTACCATCTGTAACTGTTAAACCAACTGCATGGTGGAGGGGGCTTGGGAGAGCTAAAGACTAGGGCAGAAAACCCTGATAGAAAGTCCCCACTGCCTTGTGGTTCAGCATAGTTATGCAGAAGGCTAAAGAAGTAAACCTTGACTACAAATCCAGAAGGGAGACCCTAAGGCAGTAGATCATTATGTGTGTATTCCATCTTCTGGCATCCCCTGCAAACCCTGCTTGATTCCAAAAATATTGATTTTGTATTTCCTTTGGATGAAACCAGAGGATAGACAATGGGTTTGTGCACAATGGGCAAGACACATACCCACATCAGCTGCCCAGACTAGGCATAAATGGAGAGGACACTTTATGAAAGCGACAGTCACAGGACTTAGGAGTGAGCTGAAAGGCAAGAAAGACAAGTGCAAACTCAGAAATTGTCACAGTAAAACACTTACCAATTGACCGTCTGTAAAGACAAATAAAGCCACACATATTATTTTAAAACAACCAATTTGATAACTTCCATAATTTGACCGGAAGTGTCTGTCCTACATGCCATAGGGACCTAACGGGATCAACATACTCATGTTCTTTGCGCAAACCATACAGATCACAAAGAGTATGTTTTATTTTTAATCTTTTATAATGAATTTTGCCATGGCAGCTGTTCCAGCCTGCTCTTCTCGATTTTGAACTGCCAAGGGTTCTTTTATGTGCTCAATTTGAACATGGGACCTACGTTTTATTGTCCGTCTCCAATAGGACTTGGAACTCAATCTCACATTCACTGAGATAGAGGGATCTCTGGAAAAATATCATGATGGCTACACGAAGGAGCGAACTACTTACCTTTGGCATGAGAGGCGAACACCTAACCTCTACTCTACAAAGACCCCACATGTTATTCAAATACCTCTGAAAACAAGGGCCGTAATTTAGCATATCGCCTCTGCTACCCTATTACACAGTAACTTTGATTTTAGTCATCATTTATTATGCTCTATCTAGGATGTACAGATGGATAAAAGCATACTTACATAAATACGGAGGCTGAGTACATTTGAATGGTGTCAAGAGTAAGAAAATGCAACTGTGTCATGGTGTCCCTTAAAGGAGAGTTCTGTCCCTCACACTTTTCCTGATTTACATCAACAACCTGGTTGCAAACTACCACACAGAGTAAAAGTGGTGCCCAAATGAGTATGCAACTTATAAAATAAGCTGTAGAAACCTTAACCTTATGGGTAAGCAGATGGTGTGTCAGCACCAACACATGTAAGGGCAACACTAATCTCTTTAGCCTCTCTCCTAAACAAAAAGCTACGGTAATAAAAATAAATGAAAAACTGCTAAAAGAAGACAAATGACCTACCTATCTCGGAACTACCTTTGATGATAAACTGATATAAAAGCAGTAAATAAACAAAGCGACAACAAGTGTCAGGTTTTCAAATACCCTTCTGAAAAAACCTAGATAGATCGCACAGGGAGCAAGCTAGAAAAAACTTGAAAATGTTTACCAACAAGGCATGTGACCCTATGTGGAATATAAGTCAACAGTATGTTATGTTATGTTATATTATGTGATCGACGTCACGGCACATTGGGCATTCCCATGCATGCTCTGTCCTCTGCTGCAGCAGCCATCCTAAAGTCCATTTGCTCACTGTACCCATGAGAAGTTGATTACTATATCTTCTCTCTCTACCATGAAGACGACACTGTCTGGCATGTCCACACTTAACGCCTAATTCTCTAACTCGTTCCAGTGTCTGAGACGTGCCCATGTCACACAATTGAGAGCGTACGCATTGATGATATCGGCTCTGTCCATACTTCTGCCCGTTTGAGTCAACAGCATTGTACTCAGCATGAAATACCACATTAGAGGAACAGGATAAAGTGTAAAACAAGTCACTTTGTGTCATCACAGGAGCAATAAAATCAATATATATAGTAGAGATGAAAAAAATTGGAGAGGGAGGAGACACAAGCACTGAGAGAATGCAAAGACACCAAAGTACTTTCTTTTTTTCTCCAATCCTGTTTTGCCTCACAGCGTCAGGATAAGAAGAGATTTCTAGAACAAGCCCTTGTGTGCGCTTCATATATAGTGTCTTTCATCGCCTCTGTTATCTGTGAGGTCCATCTTTTGCATGGTCTGTCTTTTGCTTTGTATCCATTGTATCAAGGAACATCGCTCTTTGAGGTGCACTGTCTGTTGGTAATCTGCTTATGTGGCCGAACCTACAGAAAGATCCTACGAATACCATGAACATAAAAAAGAAAGAACACTGATGTCCTAAAAGAACTATAATGTTAAAAAGAATTGGCTGATAAACAACATACTATACAGAAAAATTAGATACTTTGGTCACATTAAGCGTCACGATGGCCTGGAAAGAAGTATATTAGAGGGCAGTGTCCCAGGATACAGAAGCAGACCAAGAAGAAGATGGCTACAAGATATTAAAGAAACCATGAATGTGACCATTGTTGAAGTGGGTGAACTGGCTAGAGACTTTCAGATGCGCTGCAAAGAGAGCAACGTCCTATAAAGGATACGCACCTTGATGATGGCCGAACCATTTAATTGGTTATTTCTTGATGAAGTTTAGTACTGGTGTTGTACCCACTTTTTCCTGATGTCTTCATTTCTCAACAGGTTTCTTCTTGTTACCCCCAGCATTCTGCGTAGACACTTCGGGACTAGTTTTCTTCAATCATTTGATGTGAGCGTCCAGGTTTGGCAATGATAGCATAATGTGGGAGAAAGATTGTGTTGAACATTGCTCTTTTTGTGTTCATGTGTATACCAAGTCATCCAATAGAAGATAGATTCCAAAATCTAACAATGGGATGAATGGAAAGAAGCAGTTCTATTGTTCAGGCAAACCTCAGACCTACCAAAAGTTGACACGCCACGAAAATTGTGCTAAACAAACCCCTTGGAGAGACTAGACTGGACCACAAGTATATTTACAAACAAAAATGAAATGAGTACTTAACCAGGATTATCAGAACAGCATACAGTGTATGATGATGATTCTCAGTTTCATAAATAAAAAATATTCACAATATATCTGGGTTCATGTATTCATGAATGGGTCAGCAGAAAATATGGTAAAGAACAGAGAAGCAGGAATGTACATAGAGAACACAAAAAAAACATTGGAGATATGATCAAAGTACCAACAGAAAATACTGTCATAACTGTTATGCAGAACTTCAGAAAATCTAAATGGCAACTGAGAAACTTGAGGACCAAGCTTGATCTTCACATCATGTTGTATTTTTGACAGATGCAAAATCAGCACTCCAAGTACTTCAGTCCGGAAAATTGCCATGTTTACAGACCCTACTGTCTGAACTGTGCAACCAGCGTAAGGTCATCTTGCAGTGCATACCATTTCACTGTAGAATACCAGGAAATGCAGACCACCTGACCAAGGAAGGTGTTGCAGGAGATTAACCGGATGTACCAGTTACCTATCTCTAAAAGAATAGGGTGATTAAATCAGAAAATTACCAATTCTAACACAGGGTGACTACCAAGATATCAGCAGATTAGAACAAGTTGTTATTCTATGCCTCAGAAAGAAACACAAGCAACTCATGCATCCATTTGTATACAAAATTCAAGATTAGCAATTCAACCATCTGTTCATGTGGACAGGCTCCACTGACTTCAGATCACATACTTCAAGATTGTCCCAAATATGATATACTGATGCAAACTCACTGGCCTAGTGAAGTAACACTGCAAAGAAAGCTGCGTGCATCTCTGTGTGAGCTACAAAAGACAGTGAAGTTTATAGCAGAGATAACATTGAATATATAGATATTTCAAGCTAACAAATAGAAAGAAGTAGTTTTAGTTTTTCTTTTACAGGTGGATAAAATTAGTTCTTTTCAGCCTTGTGAGGTCTCTTTGCAATCTTCATACCAACACTATACTACTAGTGTCATACATAGGCACTGACAAAAGAACAAGACAGGAAAATTACTACCTGTGAAATGAGATACTTGAGGAAAGCGGTAAATAAAACAAGAAGTGACCATATAATGAAAATCGGGGTATATCCTTTACAGAACGTAGCCATCAACCACAGTAAACGAGTCATTGATTTTCTAGGCGCCACTTATAACTACATTCAGTAGTTTGCCATTGCTTTCTGAACGGTGAGATCTATTGTTACCTTTTTGTAAAAATTCCACGGTAACGAATTTGCTTCCAAACTTTCCCACCTTGGGGTTTGAACCAGGTACGCTTGGGTTTGGGATCAAGCTCACTATCGCTTGAGCTACAGACGCTCACCATATAACAAATGAGTAAAATAGAGGAACAGTCGGGACTACACCTGTTAGATTCATTGAAAAACAGAGACACAAATGGTTTGACTACCTGGTGAGAATGAACCTGAACACACCAATTGCAAGAGTATTCAACCTGAAAATGGAATCATCAAGAGGAAGGGACAGACCAAGAGAGAAAAAAAGATTGATAGAGTTACAGACATCTTAACCCTTTAACTCTGTAATTTTATTTACCTCCGGACGCAGTTATACTGCAATGTACTGTGAACTAGCCAGTATACTGGCTTTGCGTGATCTTAAAAAATAATATAATGCGAGCCAGTATGTCATCTCGGAAGAGGGAAAGGGTTAAAACTCCAAAATACCAAAGCATATCATCATGCACTATCTCGGAAACCGATCAACAGTTAAACCTGCAACACCTAACGGCAAAAGAGCAGAGGAGGAAAAAAAAAAAAAAAAGACAGAGATCTCTTTAGTCTAATGTACATATTGTGTTCTTTGAAATAGTGATACTCTGAGACTTTTGCAAGGAGTTTGCATCTTTTATATCTTCCATGGACCGTAGAGCAGCAAAAGGGTAGGGCCTACATATATGTTACGGGTGTAGAGCTTTCTGTCATAATACAAAGAGCCTGATTTTGAACCTTGGAGACTTCCCTGGAAATATGATTTGCAGATGTGCCCCCATTCAGATATTTCGTATTTGAGGGCGGGCCTCACGTACTTCATGTATGTTCTTGGGGGAAGAAGAAGGGGATAGGTCTTTGGTTGGCACCCGATTCTGACCTAGCTAATGTTCTCAAAAGTTTGTGGATTCCTCTATTTTGGGTCAATTCGTTTTTGGGGATGGGGTGGGGGTGTCATGTGAGTCGAGAATCAAACCTGACTCTTAAATATTTTGAGTAGTTTATATATTCCAGAGGATGATCGTTGATTGTGAGTTTTACTTTTTGAAGTTTGGTATGCAGAACTACGAATGTGACAAATCTCAATTTTGGGAGACTGGGTCGCCTACCAATAATATGTACGGCACTAGATAGTTATAACACATTTTTTAAACTGTTGATTCCAATGCAATGGGAAACTACTCTCTTTTTCTCTCCATAATACAGCTTCATTTGTGTACACTACTATACATCATTGCACATTGTTAATCAATTTCAATACGAATCGAAAACAGTGTTTTAAACATTCTCATCGCTTTCCAGATTTGATCATTTATAACAATATTTTGTTACACCCGTAGACTCATTTCATTGAAGGTTTGAGCTATGCAATATCGCGAGTATCATAGATAGTACAGAAGAACCAGTATCAATTCAATAACTTGAAGTTCAAGTATTAGTATCATAATCATAGTATGTGCTAATATATTGAAGGGTAAAAAATAAGTTAATTTAGTTATTAACAATATTATTATTAACATCATAGATAGTGTATTCTGATTCATAGTACCACCATGACCATGGCATGTTACCCAAGTTACGAAAATCTGACTGCTTCAAATCCAATAGTGTTTACTGTTTAGCACCATGATTTTGTCATACATAATTCATTACACATTATCATTAAATGTTTTTGTCTCCAGTAGACTAAGACTAGGAGGTCCAGTAGTCTCTGGGTAGCTATCGAATATTATCGGTTATTCGTTTTTATTCCAGATTTTCCTTAGATACGTTGGTATTTGGTCGTCCATTTGTGTTTCATTTTAATTTGTCACTCCTGTTTGTTCGTTTGCTTGATAAAGGCCTTGTTGGTCGAAACGTTGCTGTTTATCGTCACTGTTTCTGTATTTTGAAAAACTATAGTACTTTGTTTGTACGTGTTTCACTATTTACCAAGTTTTACTGCAGTCTTCCCCTATTTCGATATTTATAGAATATTATGTCATTCAAAATATTTTGGACTATTTAAGTATTTTATTAATTTCTTTACAACGAGAGATTTGAAAAGATGCCCAGAAGTCATTTTATCAGAGCCGCAGTCACACCTATCTAAAGTACCCATTAAGTTTATTGGAAAGATGGTATCTCACTTTGTTGCGGCCTGTGAAAAGTCTGATTATCATGAGCTGCTCTGTTATGTAGAGAAGAGCCCTGAAATCTCCACCTGTCTCTGCAACTCACCATAAAGATCTTTTGGCATTTTACCATCCTTGCAGTATCTCACATCTGTCTTAGTTTATGTTGACTGAGCATGGAAAATATTCTTGAAATACTTTCTCTTTCTACATTGATGTCTATGAGGGTTTTCACTCGGGCATTGAGACATGTGCTGCTGCTATTGACCTTGAAGATGCCTATAATAGAGTGCCGTTGCATTTTTAATGGTGCAGCTGACTGAACTCAATATCAGCCCATTCCTCCTCAATTGGATCTTTGCGGTCCTCTTCCAGAGAAAGATAGTGTTTAAATGTGGCAGTTGGGGGTCATCACCAACAACAATCCACCCTGGCTTACCACAGGGTCACCATTATCTCCGGTGTTGTTCAATGCCTATACTGTGAGCATCACAAAAGAGCAGATCACTGGTAGAGGAAGGACAATGTCATATGCAGATGATGTGTTGGTGTATCGTCAGGGCAAGGATAGAGAACAGCTTGTGGAGGAACTTCAGTCAGAACTCGACCGCATAGGTAGATGGTGCGTTGAAGCAGGAGCATTGGTCAACCCCACAAAAGCAGCAGTGACATGGTTCTCTTTAAACAACCACATCGTCCACACTCCAACACCATCTGTGGTTTTGTGTTCAGAGGTGGTGGAGCGGTCTCAGTCTATGAAATACCTGGGGCTGCGTTTTGATCGTAGTCTAGCTTTTACGGAACACATAGCTCATGCGATAATGAAGGCGAGGAAAGGTTTGCTGGCGATGAGGGTAATGGCTGCGGCGGATTGTGAACAGTGCCATCTTTGTCTTTTATACCAGGGTCTGGTCCTTTCTGTGCTTGAGTATGCGCTGGCGATCCTGACTCTCAGTCATAGTCAGATAGAACGACTGGAAAGAATACAGAACGAGGCAATGCGTATTATACTTGGTTGCACTAAAGACACGTCGTGCAGGGCGATGCGCTATCTCCTTGACTATCCTACTATGGAGTATAGAATACTGATGAGCCGTGCACGAGCATACCTTCGAGTCAATGCTGACACACAACATCCTCTGCACTTGGAAATAAAGAGACAAAAGGAAATAGGTTAAAAGAGGAAAATCTTGGATGGGTCAGGCCGAGGACTGTATTGAACAGGTGTGTACACTTGAAGATATTGATCCCGGTGAAGAATGGATACCAGTGCCAACAGGAATCGCTACATCCTTTTCTGTATGCATCGAACTTGATAAAGAATGCAGGCAACACAACCCACTTGTCGTGGAGGCAGAGGTTCAGGCATTAATTTCTGAGAACGCATCTGAGCATGATGTAATCATTTATACGGATGGTTCGGTGATTCGACATGTGCGGAGCTCGTGGGCTTTCACTGCTCAGGTCGGAGGTGATGTTGTGAAGGAAGACAGTGGTGGTTTTGCCATGACTACGAGCAGTCTCACTATGGAAATCATGACGGTTACCAAAGTGATGATTTGGCTAGAATCACAGACTTTTATCCATGCATGTTTTCTCAGTGACTCAATGAGTATGCTCAGGAAGATTGAAACAGGATGGGCTAGGAGACATTGGATAGAATCGCTTGGGAGGTCTAAGCTGACAAAGATCAGTTTTATTTTGTGCCAGGGCATGCAGGTGTAAGGGGAATGAACGTGCGGATAGGCTTGCAGGTATGGCTGCTGTCCAAAGCGGACGAGCAATGGACCAGGCTGATATTATAAATTCCTTAAGGGAGAGAGGGCGTGTACATGATTCACGTAATAGCGGTGAATCCACAACACTAACCAGACTGCAAGAATTCAAAGTTAAGTGTGGTGTAGCTCCACAAGAACGCTATGCTAGCAGACAAAGAAGAATTGTAAACCAACAAAGAACCGGTGTCGTTAGTCGCCACACGCTGATGGACATACTGAGGGAGAGATCGGAGCACTTATGGACTAATTTGTTCGACGTGCAGTGATGGTGATCCGACGACTAAACTAAACTACCTACATTGTAGGTGGTCTTATCTTACCACCAAAGAATAATGATGGTCCTATCCAGTCTATCAAGTACTGTATTTATTGTGTGTTCTGACCTATCCTGCCATATGTGCTGCAGCTGACACACTTTGGCAGATTGGGTTTACTTTTATATCTGGATTTACTTGGATCCTTTCCATCTCCCTGACTTTAGTTTTACCTGGCATGTGGTAAGTTGGACTTGTCCACACACTAGTGGTCTAATGTGCTGTTCTGGGTTTTTTAAAATAGTATTCTGTACAAAATAGTTAATAGTTTAGCCTCATTATTAGACTTGTTATTTGACATCAACTATTCACCAGATTTGTATTACTATGCAGTACTGCGTACATATATGAAAAACATGTTTGACAGAAACTGTCCGAGCAGACATTTCTTTCGATTTAGGAAGGACCTTATCAATCCTTACTTTCAACTTCCTAAACCATCTTTTGCCTTCTTAATCATGTGACTTCATATTTTGTTTACATTCCAAAGCATTTATAATGCAATGTATAATGTATGAGCCAGTCTACTAGTTTTGCATCCTCTTAAAATATACAGCGAGCTAGTATAGCGACTCAGAGGATTGAATGGATTAATGACCACCATCTCATAATTATAATTAAATAGACACTTTTGAATTATTTAGAACATCATGTTTTGCTTGCAACTCAGATTATTCAAATGAGTGATTTTGTTGTTGTTTTAGACAAGTTGTACATTCAAAGGCAACAATTTTTTAACTGTGGTTTTCCCCCCCATCCATTTTACAGATTTTTGCAGAATGATACAACTTTAAATTCATTGTTTCAAATATGGATGTTACTCCCACTGATGATGATGATGATGTTCAGATTATTAAAGTCGTTCCTTCAAAGGTATGTACCAACTTTTATTAGATATGTTCAAAGCAGGCCACACATTATAGTTAGATCTTAGTATGGCAGTCTTCTTCTTCGAACGCTCTATATCGACCGCTTGTTAACCACTCATTTTGGTTTGCATGTGATCTGAGCCCAAGAATGATTGTGAGTTGTGCCAGTTATGCACCTACAAGTAGGCCAGAACATCTGATTTCTGCGATGCTTTTTATTTACTATGGTAGCTTCCCTAGGTCCCTACCTCAATTGCCTCTTACAACATGCTTTGTAGGTCACAGTGTTACTATTCTTTGCTCCCTTGGGAGCCGAGCACCACACAGGCAGTCACTACATCAAAGATCTTTTATATCAGACCATGGGGTCAAAGGAGCAAGAAAATAGTGGCGTGCAAGGATTAGTGAGCTGGTGCTAATCCTCTGCCCTCACCTCCACATGGTGACCCTGGTAACAGATGGTAGTTCCGGTCTGGCTAAGAGGGCAGGTGCCGTGGGAGAGCTACTCTGGGGCAAGTAGAGATGCAAAGGTAGTCATGCTAGATGGGATCCGCTTGCAACACAGACGAGCGAATTCCCAGGATGAATATTAATGCTCGTCTCTCCTGGCCGATGGGAAAAGCTGGAAGGATAAACGTGGAAACGCTGTGGGCGAAACTCGCATGCTCTCTCTTGAGCCGATGAGTATGCTGGGAGTCGAGTTTAGCTGCACGAGGGCCCACATAGGGCGAAACTCGGGTCCCTGTCTCAGGGATGTGGGCACGATTATAAGCCATCGAAGAGACGTTGACCCATGCGGGCGAAACTCGGAGCCTCTCTCTTGAGTCGATGAGTATGCTGGGAGTCGAGTTGAGCTGCACGAGGGCCCACATAGGGCGAAACTCTGGAACCCTATCACAGGGATGGGGACACGATTATAAGCCCCAGAATAGGACAACCCAGGCAAACAAGAACGCAGCGAAAACTGATGGTGACGATAAGGCAGGCACCATCGCAAGCAGCACGCACGCTGGCGATGCAAGAGTGGGCACAAAAGGCATGGGGGGGCCACGTATGCGGGCAATGAAAGAGTGGTCCCACCGGTGGGCAGATGAGCATGGCACGGCATGCAAGGAAAACGAGGCAGGCATGACAGGCGGTAGGGTGTGAGCACCACCCGAGTGTGCAGAACGGCTGGAAAACCCAGCGGAGGTTAAGCCAGTGCGCGTTTCCGCTCACAGGGAACTACTGTTGCCTTGTAGTTTGATTGGGAACAATAAAAGACTAGCGGAGCAAACCGTACACAAAACTTGACGGTATGCAAACCAAGCAGTCCATAAAAAAGACGGGTATAGCTGGACAGAAGATGCTCATCAGCCCAGGAGGGCAGGTCGGTTACGGTCGCGCCCTGAAAGAAAATAGCAACCTGCTGCCTTGTGGGTTTTGGTTGGGGACAGCAAAGGCTAACGGAGAGCGAACTCAGTAAACGCTGGTTGAAATCAAACACACCACCGAAATATAAGCACCTGAGCTTCAATAGGTACTGAAGGCTGTGCACGTACATCCATTCTTGATGTTTGGCTGCTTATATATCACAATAGAATGATAAAAGCGGCCTAAGAACGGTCGCGAGAGAGATATCAGACCATCTTTTTGTGCCACAATATTTATGAATACATCATCGTCAAATAGTTTGTCCTGAGCAGAACTTTTCTACCCTAGCTGTCTTTCAAAATTGCTCCCTTTCGTAGGCCAAATGTTCCACCTCTGCAGCCATCATGCTCAAATTATCATTTACATCCTGAATTCATCTTCTCTGGGGTCTTCTATTCTTTGCAGGAATGCCTTCTTCCATAATGGTCTTCTCCAACAGTCCTTTTATATCTGAAATATTTCAATTTTCTTACTTGTAGCATCAGCCAATTTTTTAAAATTTTGAATTCTTTCTGGATAGATCTAGTTATTCTCATCTCTGTCAGTGGTATATGAAGGACTTTTCTGTAACACTTATATTTTTCTTCAAATTCTCTATATTGACCACTTTTTTAATCACTGTGTAATTTGTGTGTGATCTGAGTCTAAGAGTGATTGTACATTGTGCCAGTTATGCGCCTACCAGTAGGCCAGCCTATCCAATTTCTGCCATATTTTTTATTTACTGGGGTAGCTTCCTAGGTCCTACATCAATCGCCTCTTACGCCATGCCTTGTAGGTCAAAGTGCTACTATTCTTTTCTCCCCTTGCGAGCCTCGGCAACACATGGGCGGACACCTATATTCAAAAACACGTATATGTTTTTCCACAACCTTTATTATTTGTTCATGCTTCACATACATATGTTGCCACTGGGAATAAGCATGCTCTTAGTATTCTAATTTTTATATGAATACATGATGTCTGTACTTAATGAAATATATATTTGTGTATCTTTCAGAAGCAGATGACTTGGGTGTCATCTTCATTTAATGACTTTGGATTTGAACCATCACCCTCACAGAAATCATGTGCAGCCCCAAAGACGAATGTAAAGTCCAGTCAGCAAACAAAGAAAGGACCATCACGTATGTACAAAATACAGTTATTTAATTTTAATATTATCAACACCTAAGATAGAAAATAAACAGACACATATGAAGTAGGTCACCTTTGCATTGAAGTGCGGTACTTGCATCTTGATCTAAAAGTGCTCAGTTTGGTTCCCATGATGGAGTGATCATTTTTCCCAGTGATCACTTATATAGTGGTTTGTGGGAACAAGTATCTAGTCTTATGGGAGATGAACGATGAAATGTTGAACCTGTGTTGAAGTTGAGCACATGAAAGAACTCTTGAAGGTTTAAAATCGAAAAGAGCAGTTTGTAAAGGATCTGACTGGTCAAAAATTTGAATACAAAATGTTAAATTTAGTTTATTCCATGTTAATCATTATAGAACAACCTGGAGTTCCATCCCAAACAAAAAACACATAATGAAATTGGATGTGCTGTGCTGAAAGGTGCAGATGTGACAACTATACAGATGTGATAAATGTAGCAGAACATTATTACATATTCCTCCTGTACTGTTATACATTACATAGAGCTTGCAAGCAATTTCTCCATACCACACAGATCACAAAAAGGAATGAACTTAGTTGATAAAAATGAACAAATGCAAACAAACAACAAAGAGTTAACCTCCTTAGTGTTTTTAGCAGTCTATGAAATTATCAACATTCTTTTGCTAAACATCTCTGTGGAATCCAGATTTTGTTGTTTGTTTATCATTGTTCATGACTCACTTCTATAAATAGTCAGAAAGGGCACATAGTGTAGACTTACTTTTAGGCAAAGATCATAAAACCCAAATATACGCCGAAAAATGATCGTTAAAAAGCCATGAATACACAAAGGAAGGGAAAGTGTGGGGAACTGACTTCTGTCAGCGAGACAGACTCAAATCATTTCCCAGGCCAAAATTTTGGATGCGCTGCCCTACACGTGTATGATACCATACACATGTAGGGGCATAAGACCTGAGGTGCAATGTGTAGTCGCTCTTGGCAAATATAAATTATACATCACAGTAAGAATGATCAAATTGGTAGTAAAGGATATTTGCAAACAAACAACGAACTTCTATAAATCAGTGATGGCTTTATTTTCAATGTAACACTGAACAATTATCAATTTTACTTTCACTAGACTATGAGATGTACATTTAATGCCTCTGTTCTTATATAACAGAGTGTCTGAAGACAAAGGAGTGACTTCATTGCACTCAGTTTGATAACGGATTGGTTTCATTGTAGAAATTGTATATCACCTGCCGAGAGTATTTCACAAAGCACAAACTCCTTAGCTGTTGCAATAATCCTGGGAATTCCTGAAAAATGCACCTGTGAACAAAGCAATGGAGTTCAGTTCAAACCTGAGGCAAGGAAACAGCATAACCATTTAGCCACAGAGACCACTTCGTTCATATATCACACTTAAACAACTTCAGCTCCTCGTTGACTCATTCTTGAACTGTTCATTTATCTGTCTAACTACCATATGTGTGTTCATGTATTTATTTAACATGTATGATGTATATGTGCTCATATATTTGTTAACCTAACATGTGGGCTCATATATGTGTTCAACATGTGTGTGTATTTTTTGTGAATGACATTTATATGCATGGATAGTTGTGTGGGGTTGGTTAACTAACTGTGAAGCGTTATTGATAAACCGTGAAGGATTCACGCATGATCTCCGCTGCGAGGCATAGAATCCATTTCCACGTTAGAGACTGGCTGTACCACAGTCATTCGGCTCATCTACGCATGGTTATTGGTTACTAAATTGACTTTGTTGCACTTCGGGCAGACCCATAGGTGCTCAGTTCCCCTAACAGATATCGAAGAGTATGCATACTGATGGTTCCTGTGACTCGCTGATTAAACACACTCTTCACTCTGCCCCTTAGGCATCCAGTTCTATTTGTACAACGGGTAACTCCAAACTGCTTAAATCGCTCGATCGATTCAACATCTATTTTAGTGTCTTCATCCAACAGGCAGTAGTGAAGAGATCGGCACATGTACAGCACAACAAGTATATGAATAGGCTGATCAATCAACATCGAACTGGTACAGTCAGTTGCTGGACGCTGTTGGAGATATTGCGAAGGAGATCAGAGCACCTATTTACATGCCCAGAGTGCAGTGAAAATATTCAAAACTGAAACTGTTTAACTAGCACATGTGTATGTGTGCATGTATATGTGTGTATATTTGTTATCTATCTATGTTTTATTAGGCATAATCATGATTTTAATTAATACGGCATTCAAATTTCAGATTCCCAAAGCTCTATTTCTAAATTCATGTCAGAAATTAGATCGGTGAAACGTCCAAGAGAACACATAAATCCAACAGACAGGCCTGAGAATAGTCAGATTGATCAGCCTTTTAAAGCATCCATCAACAGCGAACTTTGGTTGGAGAAGTATAAGCCAATGTCTAGGGTAAATTTATTATACATTGTAAATATTGCTATTTTACTGTGTAATCGACAGTGTGGTGCCAGGGCCCGCAAAGGAAGCAAAGAATAGTACCACTGTGACCTACAAGGTATGTCATAAGAGGCGACTGATGTAGGACCTAGGGAAGCTATCCTAGTAAATGAAAAGCATCGCAGAAATTGGATGTGCCGGCCTACTTGTAGGCGCATAACCAGCACAACGTACAGTCGCTCTTAGGCTCAAATCACATACAAATCACACTGAGTGGTTAACAAGTGGTTATTGGTTACTAAACTGACATCATTGCACTCCGGGCAGACCCATAGGTGCTGTCTCCCCCAACAGATATTGAAGAGTATGCATACTGATGGTTCCTGTGGCTCACTGATTAAACACACCTCTCACTCTGCCTCTCAGGCATCCAGTTCGACTTGAACAACGGGTAACTCCAAACTGCTTAAATCGCTTGATCGATTGAACATCGATTTTAGTGTTCTCATCCAAGAGACAGCCGCGAAGAGACCAAAGAATCTTATCCCTTATCCATCTTCAACTCCCCAACAATCGATGCTGTTGATACAAGCCTGTCCGCTCTCTCATAACCGTAAACACCCGCATTCCTAGGACAGTATATCCACGTAAGCCGCTGGAGGTTAGAAACTTCTATAGACGACATCCACTCATACGAAACCTGCCCTTCTGGATCTTGTGAAGCATCGACTGAGAGTCAGATACAACAACTGCCCCAGTAAATGAAGTCCAAGAAATCCAATGGAGGGCAGCAGTAACGCCTCAACCTCCATCCTCATACTAGAAGTAGTTGTCCTGTATCCCCCACTTCGCTCTGCAACAACCCTACCATGCACATTAGCCAAGAAACCCCAGCCGGATTTCTCGCCATGTTGAACCGACCCATCGGTATATACAACAACATCATCATCCCTTGCATTATTTTCTATCAGCTGCTTAACTGCGAGATCAGCCTTCATGTTGCCATAATCTCTACATTCTCTTTCAAGTGTAATCATAACGTTGAGATAGTTGGTCATGCTACCATCTGTTGGAATCCATTCTTCCCCTTTCTGTAGGGTCTCCTAACCGTAGTCACCTGACCAATTGTTCTCTCAGCCTGTGCCATCGACGACATGCCATGCTTGATTCTCGTGCCCTTAACATCATTAGTGTTCTTGTGTAGTGGATGTCTCTTATCCGAAGTAACCCGCATATATGCCTTGGTTTGGGCGATTGCATGACGGGAGCGTAGTGATAGAAGGCCAAGCATACATTGCATCTTCACAATGGGGTATCTCTAGTGCAGCCCAGAACTATACGCATACCTTCATTCTGAACCCGTTCGAGTCGTTCACACTGTGATCTTGATAACGTAAGAATTCCGAGTCCGTAATCTATCACTGACATTACCAGTCGATCGAACAAAACGGCAAGTAGTCTCTGCTCAAGGTGTGCGGCCATCATAACTTTGAGAGCCGCAAGACCACGGTTAACAAGTGGTCGATATGGAGTGTTCGAAGAAGAAAGAACTGTGTAATGTGCCGCGTAAATTGGATTTCTGAGACCTCATTAGCTATTCATAATTCAAAATAGAAATAATGAATGATTCTACATGAATATAAAGATTTTTAAAAAAGGAACCCTTTTTTATAAAACAAGGTATATCAGGTAAGCGGTGTTAGGCCGTACTTTTCATTGACCTTCACAATGGGTGACATGGTCAAACATCATGCCAGTCGTCTTTACTTCCCAGTGCTTTTCCTGGTACCCTGATTTCGAAAAGTTACCAACAACACCAGAAAAGACAGAGTCCACTAACATCAGCATAATAAAGAAAGTTGGCACAGAACCTTTCTTGGAATACATTGAGAGACAGAATGAAGTGGTTTGGCCACTTAGTAAGAATGCATCCAAACTCCACAGTATACAGAGTCTTCTACAACCGAACATCAGGAAAGATGACAAGAGGAAGACCATGAAAAAGTTGGTTAGATGGCATAGCAGAAACATAAAAACAGAAAACCACGACACCGGGCAACAACCCAGTAGCAGTGTAACGACAAAAGAAGAAAGAAGAAGATTGATTTTTGAGTGAAGACTTGCTTCTCCTTATCTCCAGCTTCTCTTGCCATTGAGGTGAGTCTTACTCTGACGTCAAATGTACATATAACTCCCAAGTATAAGATCAGGGTTTCCTGTAGTTCAACCAAGTAGCATGTGCACATTGAGAAATGTTTGTACCCAAGCTGCCTTCAAACCCCAGAATTACTGCGGCATGTGTGCTATCAAGTGCAGTGTGTTATCAACTTTGCTATTGGCGACCCCTTTTAAAGCTGTACATATAAGTTTTAAAATATGTTTTTTTGTTTCTTTTCAGGCAGAATTGGCTGTTCATAAAAATAAGGTGGAAGATATTGCAAACTGGCTGCAGCAAAGTTCACAGCATGTCACAAAGGTACACTATGCAAAACTATATTACTGTATGTCATCAACATAAAGGACACAGTCTACACACAATATATACAAATCAAATCTTTGCATAGTACTACTGTATAGATCAGAGACGGGAAAAATAAGTACTAAGACAGATAGTTGCATAAGAGGCTTTGAAGGAAGATTAATTGGAACCAAAGAATACTGAAATCACCCGATGCGCAGGCATCAACAATATCAACAAGGAAATTTGTAAAAAGGCAATGGAAATGGTTGGGACTTGCATTGAGAATGCAAAAGATCAGACACCCACTAATGGTTCTGAAATGGAATCTGGGAGGCAAGAAAGGTAGGGGAAGATCTTTTTTTTCTTCTAACCAGGGCTGCGAGTTTTCACTCTTGGACAGCCAATGCCAATTTGTAGAATCTGCATGTGTTCTGTAACTGTGGAAGACTAGTGTAATGGATATTATGAACAGGTGGGTGTGGTTGGAGTAGTTCTTGTTGAGCTTTATGTAGTGCAGGGCATTCAAGCAAGATATGATGTACTGTCTCACATGAATGGGTGCACTATCTACAGTGGTAGGTGTGTTGGGTTTATTCTGTTTAGGTGGTAATTCAGTCTAACATGTCCTGTTCTTAACTGGAAGATAATGCTTTGATCTTTTCATTGTAGCAGATTTATATTGTCCTTGGGGTTAGGTCTATTCATCTCTGCATACATGTCCCTACCAGTTGTCCCCATAGCCCATATCTGGCCTTTGAGGGAGCCAAATTTCGAAGGAATGTTGGGGTGACAAAGTTCTGCTTAGGACAAGCAATTTGATGATGATGAAAGGATGTATTTAAATGTGACTTTTTCCATGTACCAAATGTTTAAGTCATCAGAACCTGCACTGTCTGAGTATAGTGTGTATGCTTGATAACTATCTCATCAAAGCACCATGACATTTGACATTTGGATGTGCTGTGAAGTAAATTCAAATATATATAGTCAAATATATATATATACATATTGTACAGGAACCATTTTTCATACCTCAAGGTATATTAGGGAATACAGTGTTAGACCCAAACTATTTTAACATCAGCACACGATAGGTGATGTGGTCAACATCAAGCTGGTCGCCTTTAATTCCCGGTGCTCTTCCTGTACCTAATTGAGACTTGGTCAGCGTGAGAGCCATTATAATTTGAAAAATATTTAATTCCCAGTGGAATTGAACCCAGAATGTACAACGAAGAAGCGAGAGTTCACTAACTACGCTACTGCAGCTCTCATATATATATATATATATATATATATATATATATATATATATCGCATACAAATTAATTTACCTTTGATGGACATATATAGGATAAGACCAGTTTGACTTATATTAATAATCCTGTATACTTTATTTTGGCAGCACAAAGCCCCGATCTTGTTACTAACTGGCCCACCTGGTTCAGGCAAGACAGCCTGTCTCCACCTTTTGTGTGCAGAACTGGGCATCGATGTGCAGGAATGGTCTAGCACTTCAGAGCAGTCAAATGACCAGTGGTCAGGTGGAGACTTTACAAGGGGTGGTAAGTCAGATCTCTAATTTTCCTCAAAGGTTTTTTTTAGATACATGTCCTAGTTAGGTATACATTAGACAGCCATTCGCCCGTATGGTGCCGGGGCCCAAGGAAGCAAAGAATAGTAACACTGCAACTTACAATGCATGTCGTAAGAGGCGACTGATGTAGGCCCTAGGGATGCTACCTAGTAAATAAAAAGCAGCGCAGAAATCGGATGTACTGTCCTACTTGTAGGCGCATAACTGGCACAACGTACAATCACTCTTAGACTCAGATCTCATACAAATCACACAGAGTGGTTGACATGTGGTCGATATGGAGCGTTCGAAGAAGAAGAAGACTGAATTAAGCAGTCCTTCTCTGGGCTGCACCCAAATCAACACCAAAAGTTCTTCCTAGGGCTCCACCCAGATCAACACCAAAAGTCCTTCTCAGGGTTGTATACACATACCAGAACACAATACTTCAGTCTTTTTTAGGACTAGTCCCAGGCCATAAGGCTACACCAAGAAAAAAGACCATTATGCTCTGATATAACCAAAAGATACCTCTGTCTTAGATTGAAAAGTGCGTGCCTCGGCCGCATAGAGGCTTAACCCACTACTTAACAAATTAAGCAGTCCTGCTAAACCTACCATAGTGACATTTTTGTGTGATAAATGATGCTATTTGTTGCATACCTTAGTCTTCTTCTTCTTTCGTTCGTTCTTTATGACCAATTTTAATCACTCTTTGTGATATGTTTGATCTTTGCCAAGAACGTGTATATGTTGCACATTGGTTTAGTAGGCCCCTAAACGCGTAGACTTCTATACGTTTAGGGCATGTGCATCCGATTTCAGCCAAACCTCCTTAGTCACCTCTTACGACATGCATGGCAGGTAACAGTGGTTCTATTCTTTACACCCCAAATTTGGGCCCGGTAACCACTCGGGTGCGCATACCTTAGTAATGTAGTCCTTGTGCGAAACTTGATGCTCTACATTTTCAAAGGTTATTTTCCAGTATTTTTGTCTTTATATGTTTTTTTCTGCATTGATGAATAAATTGCAAACATTCATCAACTGATGTCTGTGCAGAATAGAGAGACTGGGGTGTTATTATAAAGTCACAAATGAGAAGCTAATGGAGAGAACGAGACAGATCCCAGTGAACCAAGAAGTTAAAGAAAGACACTACGCTGGATAGGACACATCTTGAGAAAACCCAAGACGAATATAACAAGAAGGGCTTTTTCCTTCAGCCCACATGGAAAGTGAAAGAGAAACCTAGAAATACATAAGAGAAAAATTTGGAGACAGATTAAATATAAACAGAAGAGCTGTAAGAGATAGTCAAAGATAGGAAAACTTGGCATGAGTTGGTTGAGGATCTATGCCCCAATCAGGGTTAACAAGGCACAAAAGAGATAGAGATGCTTTTTCCCCATGCTTTTTATTGCCTTCTTTTTCTATGTTCCATTTATAATTATATTTAAGGGACTTTTAAAATCATTTATAACTGCTTATTATTCGAATCCGGACCGCGCCGTTGGTTCACAAGTTCATTTTTTCTAGAGACCTGGATTGTAAGCCTGAGCAATAGAGTTCATGCTTTGTGCAATACTTTCGACAGGTGAAATGCCATTTCTGCCAAGAGGGACCTCGGATATAGAGTAAAACCCAGTGCAGGGAAGTCTATCCTTTGGTTTTAAAACCCCTTTAACTGCTTACATTTTTTTTATTCCTCCTCAGAAAAGTCAAAAGTGGATGTATATATCAGTCAGTCTCAAAGTTCCATTTTTCACAACTTTTTATTGAGGGCAAACAAATATCCTGCTCTTGACCTGTTTGGACCATCAACTGCGTCAACTAAACAGTCTGCGTCCAGCTCTAGCAATGTGAGACACAAAAGTGCAATTGTTGTAGAAGACATTCCTAATATTTTCTATAGAGACTCACAGATATTTCATGATATTCTCAGGTAAGCTTATTTGTGAATGTCGCTGATATGCCTTTGGGGGCAGTTCTCTAGGGTTGTGGTTCTTAGACAGTGTTTTTACAAAATGCCTGCCCATGTGTTGCCAGGACTCTCAAGGGGAGCAAAGTATAGTAACACTGCGACATACAAGGCATGTTGTAAGAGGGACTGAGGTATGGGCCTAGGGAAGCTACCCTAGTAAATAAAAAGCGTAGTCATATTTATGACATTAAAAACTGTGCTAGTGTTGTGCACATGCTTCCTTGGTCACCTTTAACTGCTTTAAGGAAGGAGGGAGGGAGTACAGATGGCCTTGTCTTTCCTTTCCAATAGCCGTCTATAGCAAGAGATGATAAGATGACAGCAATCTCAGATGTATGTTGTTGCATCTCTCTGGTGTGTGTGCAGAGGTGACTGCAGAGTCCAATCCTGAAACACAGTCCTCTACTACAGGTAGTTCATACATGTTCATTGTTGGACATGTGGGTGTTATGTCTTTTTGTACAGCTCATTTTCTCTGCGCTTCAGTAGTACAATGATTCTCAATTATGTGAGTTCCTCTTGTGCTGTTGCAGCTACCCACCTGTGTGGTGCCGGGCCCACAAGGGAAGCAAAGAATAGTACCACTGCGACATGCAAGGCATTTCTTAAGAGGTGACTGAAATAGGACCTAGGAAGCTACCCAGTAAATAAAAAGCAGCGCAGAAATCGGATGTGGGGGCGTACTTGTAAACGCATAACTGCCACAGTGTACAATTGCTCTTAGGCTCAGATCACATACAAATCACACAGAATGGTTAACAAGTGGTCGATATGGAGCGTTGGAAGTAGTAGAAGAAGTTGCAGCTACACATTTTTTTATCCCCAATATAGCACCCTTATATCTGCAATGGAAAAAACTGTTAGTATATTTACTTTCTAATTAATACAGCAAACATCACGAGCCAGCAAACAGCCATCTCCCAACTCAGAAAAAAGTTCATTAATATTTTGATGTCAAGTATTTTGTTGCATTTTTTCAGAAACTACCACTACAGTGGCCGTTGCCCCCTGGTGTTTATCATGAGTGATTCCAACAACAGCTTGTGCAGTATTCAAAAGTTGTTTCCTAAAGATCTTCAGCTTAAGCTTAAAATTAACAACATCAGGTCAGTCAAGGCATTTGCAAATTATCTTCTTTTCTCTTTCTGTCCCATTTAGTAATATTGAACAGTGAATATTATCATTCTCCTTATTGTTATTGGTTATTGAACTGACATCAACTTTCGGCAGGGTCTGGAGAGAGGGACTCAAAGTCAAACTCCTCAAACTTGGAATTAGAGGACACATGTATAGCTGAATATGTCACTATCTAATAAATAGAACAGCAAGGGTACAGGTCCAGGAAAACTTAGCAGGAAGGCTATCATAGAACAAGGTATTCCCTAAGAGGGTCCTGTCTCCACACTATTTCTTGTTTTTATGAATGACATTATGTAAGACATCCCTAACAGAGTGCACGGTGCAATCTACGCTGATCATCTGGCACTGTGGACACAAGAAGAATCGATAGTAGTAGCCACATCAAGGATGCAAGTTGCACTTCAAAAACTAGAAAAATGGACCAGTGCCTGGCTGCTCACCAGAAATGAAAAGAAAACCACTTTCACAGTCTTCAGCCTTTCCAAGAAGAAACAAATGGTGAAACTCAAGATAAATGACCACCTACTGCCAATGTAGGAATGTCCAACATATCTGGGAATCACCATGGACAGCAGAATGACTTGGAGAACACAAATAGACAAAGCTGGAAAAAGAGCATACAGAGAATGGGGATTATGAAAAACTAGCAGACACCACCTGGGGTGCAGATGGCATTTTGAAAAAGTTGTACACTGGAAGAGTCTGACCATTACTTGAGTATGGCATAGCAGCATGGGCCACAACTTCCAAGACACAGTTTGTAAAGCTAAGCAGAGTGCAATCAGGCCTCACTGATCATCACTGGAGCCATGAAGTCTATCCCCATAGAAGTACTGGAAACTGTGACAGGGCTTCAGCCAATGGAGGACAGACGGGACATGAAAGTACTTCAACAAGGAGAAAAATACAAGACTGTTGAACCATCCAATGCACCTCCGAATCAACAGCTACGGTAGGGGCAGATTAAAAAGTAACTTTGTGGCAAACTCCAAAGCCATTGCTCACAAAGACCCAATATTGCACTGGCTCACCAAGACATATACAACCAGCCAGCACCTCCCCTTCCTGAGCATGCAGTCTCCCAGAGCTCTCAGAAGAAATAAGTGGCATTGGCAAGAAAGGAATACAGACAGACCTGGAGAGAAGACTCATCACAGAAAAACACAAACGAAATCTACCCAATGGACACATGCATACACGGATGGCTTGGCTACAGATGCCACCCATAATGGAGCATGGAGAGTTGTCCTCAGACTAAAAAAAAAGTAGAATTAACCTTAGCTCTAGCCACTGGCAAGTTCTAAACCAATTTCAGGGCTGAGGTAGAGGCCCTCAGTGCAGCTGCAAAAATGGCACTACAACAAATGAACCCAATACATGGAAAAATAGTGCTTTTGACTGACGAGTATCTGCAATCTCAGCACTGAAATCTGAAAGGAACACAGAACTAAGTGATCTCAGGTCAACCTTAGCCCAGTTATTCCTTGACTTTGAGAGGGTGGTAATCCGGTGGATACCCTCACACTGCAAGATCAAGGGGAAGGAAGATGCTGACAGACTGGCTAAAAAGGGAGCAAGAATGCCCCAAGATGACAACCTGGTTAGCTATGAAGAAGCAAAACCATCGTCAAAGGGCACTTCAAAGCAAAATGAGATCAAGAACACCCAAAACACAACAAGAATGATGGATATTACCAACTGTCCAGAAGGGACCAGACAGCCATACTTCGCCTCCGGAAGGGTCACAACAGAATGAGACACCACCTGTACACTAAATTCAAAATAGGCACCAACGACCTGTGCCCCTGTGGCTTAGTGAGTATGACAACAGAACATATCCTACAGAACTGCCCCCAGTATGCAGACCTAAGAAGAAAGAGCCCACTTACACCAGCGTCCAAGACAAACTGTATGGCATGGCTGATGATCTGAGGCAGACGGCTGCCTTTATTAGAGAATCCAAAATCTCAATCTACTGAGAATACAGAAGAAGAAGAACTGACATCACAGTTCTCTGGACAGATTAATTGGGGCTCAGTCTTCCCCAGCAGGTTTTGAAGAGTATGTGTGCTGATGGTTTCTATGTCTCACTGGTTAACCACACTCTTTTGTGCAAATTTTACACAAATAAATGCATTTCACGTTTCTTATGTATATCCCAAGAAGAGTAAAGCTAGAATAGATTGTGGTAACAAGAAAAATTGTTGGGGGCAAAAATAGAAATCAGTATAGAGAAATTTCTGGACAGTCTAACAGAAATATTAGCATACAGGACGATAGTACTAACACACATAACCACTTTTAGTTCCCAAATATTTCGCCAGTGTGTTGCCGGAGCTCGAGGAAGCAAAGAATAGCACTGCGACCTACAAGGCATGGTGTAAGAGACGACTATGGTAGAGGCCTAAGGAAGCTAGCCTAGTAAATAAAAAATATCGCAGAAATCGGATGTGCTGGCCTACTTGTAGGCGCATAACTGGCACAACGTACAATCGCTCTTAGGCTCAGATCACATACAAATCACAAGAGTGGTTTAACAAGTGGTCGATATGGAGTGTTCGAAGAAAAAGAAGTTTGTATGTGTATTAATTTTAACCTAATAATTCCTTGCAACCATTTTACTTATTCTTTCCATAGTTTGAATCCAGTAGCGTCTACTATTCTGATCAAATTGTTAAATGGAGTAGTTAGAAAAGAAGCCAGACAGGTAATTTAATTTATCATATATTTGCTTTTTGATGTGTTTATATATTGATTTCAAACCTCCGTTGTACAGTAGATGGAAGACTAGACAGAGAGATAGAGGCTAGAGTGCAAAAAGCAAATGCTGTAACTTAACAGCTAGCCCCATTGTTAAAGCACCTAAACATCTCACTGACAGCTAAATAACAGATGATCAACAGCATTTACATACCTAGTTTCAGTTTGGAATATCTTTATTGCACTCCGGACATGTCCATAGGTGCTCCAATCTCCTTCACAATATCTCCAACAGCGTCATACTTACTTTGTGTTACCAGAGCCAAACATGGACAATGAGCAAATTGCAGTCACAAAAAATAACTACATGTGAAATACAGGGCCTGTGAAAAGTTACCAACAACACTAGAAAAAGACAGTCACCAACATGAGCATTAGAAAGAAAGTTGACACAGAACCTTGCTTGAATGACATTGAGAAACAAAGAATGAAGTGGTTTGGCCACTTAATAAGAATTCACCCAAACTCCACAGTATACAGTCTTCTACAACAAAACATCAGGACAGAAGGCGAGAGGAAGACCATGAAAAGATGGTTAGATGGCATAGCAGAATCCTGTCAGAAGGAGCAAAAATAACAATCACCCAAGCCACCAGAACAGCGCAAGACAGAAACAAAAAAAACCTAAACACTGGGCAACAACCCGGTAACAGTGTGACGACAAAAGAGGAATAAGCTGTCTTGTTGGATGACCCATATCAAGGAGATTTTTTTTAGTGAGCCCAGAGGAAAAGTCAATGAAAGTTCCTAATAAAATCTAATATTTGTTTTAAGCACATTCGTGTAACTACTGCAATGTCATTGATAGCAAACTGTTACTATCTACTTGTGTTCAGTTCAAAATATCCATAGCACGGAATTGGTAATATGCTGTATGGACAACTGCTCAAAAAAGACACGAAGGGTTGGAGAAGACCACTATGGATTGAGACATCATTTACATTTATGCTTCATGTTAAAGGACACAGCCGTAACACCCATTTTATGTGAATTTCACAGATCACAGTTTTGCTCCAAGCACTTAACTCAGTAGCTGGGTGATGAAACTAAGTCCTACAAGTCTAAACAATCGGAAAAATACCTAGAAAATGCACCCAGAAGCAAAAAACACTTCACGATTTCAACGACTCACCCACATTTCCATCATGTTGACCAGATAGTCCCCACATTATGAGACAATATTATTATTACATTGTGAGATAATATTGTTAAACCATTACGTTCCTTCTCCAGGGCAAGTTTAATCTTCCAGATGCTTCCATGATAGAAGCAGTAGCCTTGTCAAGTAGTGGTGACATAAGATTAGCTATCAACACATTACAGTTTGCATGTAGAAGGGGTATGTATGATTAACAGCATTTGTTCATAGTTTCATTAAGTTGTGCTTCCTATTAGATTATATCTTTTTTATGATATGTTAGATTCTGTATGTGTTAGATTCTATATGTTAGATTCTATATATGTTAGATTATATATGTGTTAGATTCTATATGTGTTAGATTCTATATATGTTAGATTCTATATATGTTAGATTCTATATATGTTAGATTCTATATATGTTAGATTATATATGTGTTAGATTCTATATGTGTTAGATTATATATGTTAGATTCTATATGTGTTAGATTCTATATGTGTTAGATTCTATATGTGTTAGATTCTATATATGTTATATTCTATATATGTTAGATTCTATATGTGTTAGATTATATATGTTAGATTCTATATGTGTTAGATTATATATGTTAGATTCTGTATGTGTTAGATTCTATATATGTTAGATTCTATATATGTTAGATTCTATATGTGTTAGATTCTATATGTGTTAGATTCTATATATGTTAAATTCTATATATGATAGATTCTATATGTGTTAGATTCTATATGTGTTAGATTCTATATGTGATAGATTCTATATGTGTTAGATTCTATATATGATAGATTCTATATGTGTTAGATTCTATATGTGTTAGATTCTATATATGATAGATTCTATGTTAGATTCTATATGTGTTAGATTCTATGGGCGTTGTACTCTATATATGTCTAAGTTTAGTTTAGTCATCAGATCATCATCACTGCAAGTCGAACCAATTAGTCCATAAGTGCTCCGATCTCCCTTTCAGTATTTCCCTCAGCGTGTGGCGACTTACGACACCGGTTCTTTCTTGGTTTTCTATTCTTCTTTGGATACCAGCATTGTGTTCTTGTCTAGCTACACCACACTTGACTTTCAATTCTTTCAGTCTTGTTAGTGTTGTAGATTCACCACTATTACTTGAATCATGTACACATCCTCTCTCCTTTAGTGAATTTATAATATCAGCCTGGTCCATTGCTTGCTGCTTTTTACAGCCGCCATACCTGCAAGCCTGTCGACACGTTCATTTCCCCTTACACCTGCATGCCCTGGCACAAAAATAAAACTGATTCTAGTCAGCTTAGACCTCCCTAGCAACTCCACCCATTGTCTCCGAGCTCGTCTTGTTTCAATCTTCCTGAGCATACTCATTGAGTCACTTAGAAAACATGCATGGGTCAAAGTATGTGATTCCAGCGAGACTATCACTTTAGTTACTGCTATTATTTCCATATATATGTCCAGAAATGCTCAGAACTCACTTTTATCATCATCATCATCAGGTGCCGTCTACACATCGAAGGTTGGCTGCAATGAATCTCCAGCATCCTGTCTTTCGCCTTGGTGTTCCACTCTGCCAGACTGTGACCTGTGCATTTCTTAAAGTTTCCCTCCTACTTATCTCTTGGTCTTCCTCTTGCTCTTCGCCCTCAACTTTCCCCTCTAGTAAAGATTTTATCATGGTGTCATGTCTTTTTATGTGCCCAAAATACTTTATTTGTCTGAATTGTATTTTTCTTAATAATTGTTTCTTCATGCCTAGTTTTCCTAAAACTTGTTTATTTGTCTGTCCATGAAACTCTGCCTATTCTTCTATATATCCACATCTCAAATGCATCAATTCTGTCTTCTAATTGTTTGTTCATTGTCCATGTTTCTGAGCCATACATTAATATAGGATAAATATAGCATTTAATCATTCTCATTTTTAGCCTGTTTGTAATTTGTTTGGATGTCAGTAACCTTCTCATACTATTGAAATTATCCCTGGCCATTCCTATTCTCTTTTTAATTTCTGTTATACACCTGCCATCATCTGTTATCATATGACCAAGATATGAAAAAATTTTTACTTGATGAAGTAATTCTCCATGTATTTTTATATTCATTTTAGGTTTCTCCATTTTCTTGTTGATTACCATAGTATTTGTTTTCTTCTTCTTCTTCTTTGCGTTCGTTCCTTGCGACCAATTTTAATCACTCATTGTGATATGTTTGATCTTTGCCAAGTACGTGTATACGTTGCACATTGGTTTGGTATGCCCCTAAACGCATAAACTTCTACACGCTTAGGACATGTGCATCCGATTTCAGCCAAACCTCCTTAGCCGCCTCTTACGACATGCGTGGCAAGTAACAGTGGTTCTATTCTTTACACCCCAAATTTGGGCCCCGGTAACCACTCGGGCAATTTGTTTTCTGTATGTTAATGTCTAATCCATATTCTTTGCTAGTTTTGTCCAATTGGTTCACTAGTTCTTGTAGTTCTTGTTAACTTTCTGCTTTCATATTCATAAGTACGGTTCCAACTTCACTGCAACGGGTCACCCCATAATTGCTCCGGTCCTGTGCCAATGAAAACCACACGAAATGCTAACAACTGTGAAATGTTTCCTGTGTGAACTAATTCCAGAATGAAACAGCCCGCACGCCATAAAAGCAACCTGCACGCATAAAATGCATATGGCGTCAGCTAATGAAGCAACACAAAACTGTTCATCACTTGAATTGCAATTCTTGTCAAAGGAAACATCAATCACGTAAAATCCAGCTTTCTGCACCCGCAATATAACTGCATACGGCAGTTTGAGCTTGTTCGTCATAACCGCTGTCCGCCATTTTCTGAATACACACAACAACGCACGGTTGACACAACAGAAAGCATTCCATGTAACATTCATAGCTCACAGCGTTGCTCAAGCACTAACTCAGGAGCTCGGCAAACGAAACCGGAAAATACCCGACCAAACATGACGGAAATGCGCTAGCAAAGTCGTGTTCAGAATCAATCAGGCCTGACTCTGAATGGCCCTCCCGCATTCCGCCATTGCTACCAATACTGTGTCATCAGTATATCTTAAGTTGTTTATTATTTTCCCATTGGTCTTGAGTCCTGGCATTCCCTCTAGTTGTTTGAAGATTTTCTCTGAGTAGATGTTAAATAGGCTTGGTGACAGAATGCATCCTTGTCTCACTCCGCTCTTTATGTCTATGTATGGAGAGTAGCTATTTTCATATTTTATTATTGCTGTCTGTTCCCAGTATATGTTACTTATTAGTCTATCATCCCCATCTAGGCCTATTTCTTGTAGACATATGTTTAGCTTTTCATGTTGGACTCTGTCAAAAGTTTGCTATAGTCAATGAAACACAAGTAGATACTTTTTGCACTTCTATATACTTGTCAGCGAGTAGTCTTATACTAAGTATTGCCTCTCTTGTTCCTCTGTTCTTTCTAAAGCCAAACTGTTCTTCTCCTACTTCTATGTCTATCTTGTTTTAATTCTTTCATGTATGATCTTGAGTAGTATTTTTGTAATGTGGCTCATCATGCTAATTATTCTATAGTCTGTGCACTCCTGTGCTTTGGGCTTTTGGGTAGTGGTATGAATACTGATGTCAAGTCTCTTGGTATATATCCTGTGTTATATATGTCATTGCATAAATCTGTAATAGTTGCAATACCAAAATCTTCTAAGGAGGTTATCATTTCCACGGTTAGATTGTCTAATCCTGCAGCTTTTCCTCGTTTCATTGTTTCACTTTTATACCATGATGTATATTGGGAAATACAATATTACACCCATAATTTTCTTTGACCAACCTCCCGCTATGGGTAAAATGGTCAACATCACATAGATTAATGAAAAATTACTTCAAACAAACTCCAGTGTGTTTTGTTCTGAATGTTTCTCTATTTCTTTTGACACAGATACAACAGACTTGAAAGCCTTATACCCAGAAAACTTAACAGACAAGAAGAAAAGAAAAGGTTCAGTACCCAGGTTAAAACGTGGATCTAGTTATGTGAGGAATAGAGGCAACAGTCAATCAGAGGACACACAATCAGTACTTGGGGTCAAGGATGCAAGTGTCTTTTTATTCCATTCTGTTGGCAAGATTCTATATTTCAAAAGTAAGCTTCTTTCTTTGTATTTCTTCTTCGAACACTCCATATCAACCACTTGTTAACCACTAATTGTGATTTGTATGTGATCTAAGCCTAAGAGCAATTGTGCGTTGTGTCAGTTATGCACCTACAAGTAGGCCAGCACATCCAATTTCTGTGATGTTTTTTATTTACTAAGGTAGCTTTCCTAGGCTCCTGCCTCAGTTACCTCTTACGACTTGCCTTGTAGGTCGCAGTGTTACTATTCTTTGCTCCCACCGTGAGCCCCGGCAACACACAGGCGATTGACGATCTGAGAATGACTGCTGCTGACGCCGGTCAACTTGCACAGGAAAGAGTTTTTCAGGACTGCTGTCATGGGAGCCAAGTTCTGGAACGGACAAGCTACTTGATTATGATGATGATGAATGAGAGTTGAAAGATTGTGGTCTGACGTGGGAAACAATTTGTAGAAAAACAGAGAACAGCAACAATGAACAGCTCTTGTGGAAGCCTTATGTGTCTTCGGGATCAGAAGAGGATATAGATAAATGTATGTTGTGTGGAATGTGTGTACAATATTAAACATGCAAAATTTACACTGTTAGAGCGGCACAATATATTGCAGCTAAGTCAAAAATGTATCAACTAAATCTTCTTGTGTTCACCTGCTATGAATTCAGTTCAGGCATAGTCAATGTGCATTGTATGGTGCTACGGACTGATTTTTACATGAAGGCTTGCTTCCTTAGTATCAGTGTACCCCATCATACAGGCGTGTCTTCTCCAACTTCAGAGGTAGATAGACTAAAATGAACTTTGATGTTATTGTAAATGAATGAAGTGGGTTTTCATTATTTTCAAAAAGGTATTGTTTATGTTAAAAAGGAATGAATACTAGACCTGCAGTTACAGTTAATAATGCTCTTCCTATGCATCCGACTCAAACTTACATTACTGAAAATTACCAAACGTAACACTTTCTTAGTAAATCATTTGGGGGTCTCTGTGGCTAAGTGGTTATGCCCGTGCCTTGCATTCTGAAGGTCATGTGTTTGATTCCGGACTGTACCATTCTGTTCACAAGTACATTTTTTCCAGAGACCCCTAGGATTGTTGCAGAAGCTACAGTTCATGCTTTGTGCAATATTCTTGGCAGGTGTCCGGCCATTTCTGTGGAGAGGGACCGAGCCATATGGGATAAATCCTGGTGCAATGACGTCAATGTTTCAGCTTTAGACCTTTTTTTATTAGTCAATCACTTACACAGCCCCTATCTCAAGTTGTTTATAAAACAATAAATATCCATTTTGTTGTAGGATTTCTGCAGTCTTATCCTTATCCCATGATCGATCTTGTACTCTAAATTCACATTGTTTACTATTGGAGACATCTTGTATATTACTGTTGCATAACTGTTTTACAGGAGGAGACCCTAGAGATTATCCCAAGCATGAGAGTCTTCCTGTACACTTGAAAGAACATGATAGAGATGTCCTGCTTTGTGACCCAGAGGTAGTTTTAGTTTTGTAAAAGCTGATTTACATATAAACCAACTTGAACATTTTTTTTCTAAGGATAATTTATAATAGCTCGCCACATGTGAAATGAAATGCGTGAGGAAGGCAGTGGGAGTCACCAGGAAAAATAGAGTACGAAATGAGGACATCAGAAGGAGAGTGGGCATAACTTCATGCAGTGAATACATTGAAAGACAACAAATACAGTGGTTTGAACATTTAATGAGAATGGAATAAAACCAACCACCAAAAAAACAGCAACAATAAAAGAGATCAGGTACTAGAGCCAAGGGAAGACCAAGAAAAAGATGGATAGACAATATCAAGATCACACTAAATAAACACGGATATAACAGAACAAGCGCGACTCATCTGGCCCTGGAATGCAAATTAAAACTCCCACCTCTACACTTAACGGCAAGAGTGGATGACCAATTCCATCATCCACCTGAGTAAATACAATAGACAATTTACAATACTATGAATTGACTGCTTTGTCGGTTATAACAGTACTAAAATATCATAGAAGTGCCGAATTTATTGATCAGAGTAAAATTATATGACGGATGACTGATAACTTTCAGAATGCAGTGGATACCGTGATTGTGTACTACATTTTGTGCCAGGGCATGCAGGTGTAAGGGAAATGAATGCGGTGATAGACTTGCAGCTATGGCGCTGTAAAAGCGGCGAGCAATGGACCAGGCTGATATTATAAATTCCCTAAAGAAGAGAGGGCGTGTACATGATTCAAGTAATAGGGGTGAATCTACAACACTAACCAGTCTGCAAGAATTCCTGGTCAAATGTGGTGTACTGGAAGCCAAAGAAGAATAGTAAACCAACAAAGAACTGGTGTTGTTAGTTGCCACACGCTGAGAGACATACTGAGGAGGAGATCAGAGCACTTGTGGACTAATTGGTTTGATGTATAGTGCTGATGATCCGATGACTAAACCAAACATTAGGAGAAATGAAACAAGTGATGGTCTGACCCAAGAAGGAGGATAATTACCACAAGACTGCATGGTTCAGCTGTGTAGAAGCTTAAACTACCATTAAAGGACAATGCACTGCAAAGTGGTTGAAAACTCATACCAGATGCAAAGCA
The DNA here is from genome assembly GCA_020796225.1 of Arion vulgaris. Taxonomy (NCBI): domain Eukaryota; kingdom Metazoa; phylum Mollusca; class Gastropoda; order Stylommatophora; family Arionidae; genus Arion; species Arion vulgaris. Next base: position 24,240,346 of record CM036769.1, read on the forward strand.
GAGAATGAATATTATTAAGTATCAGAATAGACCAGGTTGTCAGTCTTAGTCCTCAGGTGTATAAAGCAAGTGCACTAACCACTACTCTATTGCAACTCTCAAGAAGAGATATGATTGTCACAAATATCATTTCAGAGCACGTTTTATGAGGATTTCAACTTTTGACTGACAACCATTTTCTTTAAAAAAACCATTCAAATTAACATGTAAAAGTAATACAGATAAAGAATTTGAAGGATTCTGTGTACATTTGTTTTTGTATTTGTTCAAGTTGTAAGAATATTTCTTAATGTTTTATACTTTAAAACAACAAAACAGGATGTGGCTCAAAAGTGTCATCTTTCTGGTGATTATTTCAACTCATTTTTGCAAGAGAATTATGTTGAGTTCTTGTCATCAGTGGAGGACCTAGAGAGGGCAACAAATTACTTCAGTGATGCAGACTATTTGTCTGCTCCATGAGCGTAAGTCTAGTTACAAAACAGATTGCTTTCAGATATCGGTTGTATTCTTTTTCACACTTCACCCCTAGGGAGGCACGTCCACAACCAAGATTTCCAAGCCCTCCTAGCCAAGGCCATCTTTTCTAGATCTCTCCCCATTTTATTGTGCTCTGTCTCCAACTCCAGCCTCCATGTGTTCCTGGGTCTTCCTTACCCCCATTACCCTCGGGGTTCCATCGGAAGGCCTGTCTGGTGATACTGTCAGTGTGTGTCATATCCATCGCTACCTTCTGCCCCTTATCTCTTGTTCCACTTGCCGATGACCCCCTCTATCCCACAGTTCCCTGTTTGTGCTTCTGTCATACCATCGTAGAGGCAGTATCCTGCGCAGGCATCTATTGATGAATGCCTGCAACGTTTTGGTGTTCTCCTTAGTTGTTTATACGAAGGACTGGGGACAAGCCTAGAATTCAATCATAGTAAAAACAGTTGCTGGAGTCTTGTGCATTCTCTACGGTCAATATTTTCACTTTTCATTGTAGAAGAATTGCAAATAAAATGACTGACTTTGCAATGGCACATACGTCGGAAAAGGCACACCTGCAGACCTTCAAGCAAAAATCAGTCTGAGTCGCCATACCAGGTTGACTACGCCTGAATTCATAGCGGATGTACGCAAGAAGAAGAAGAAGTGATGACATACTGCAGTTTATCAATGACTGATTTTGTGAATATTGCAGTTTATGAATGATTGCCTTTTTGATGACACTCTGCAGTCTTTCAATGTTATCATGTTCGATTTACTTTTTAATCAGTGCTTTGGAAAATACAGGGCAGATGGCTGTGGTATGAGTGGAGGACATACATATATATCTCAGACCTTCAGGAACTTGAATAGATCTACTGTCCTGGTCATGCTGGAGTTCATGGAAAAGGATGAACTGAGGTTCTGGCATCAAGGTGACATATGAAGGAGACATTGAGTATGAGCAAGGGAGACATACTGAGGTCAATAAATTATCACCTGCTGGAGAATTGCACCATAATAGATAAACTAGAAGTGATAAGAATGGATGAGTTTGAAGGAGATAAGCATGGGACGAGTGGGATAGGATGCTAGAGGTTGGTTTTGGCTAGTGTGTAACCAGCCTGTGATGAAAACAATCATCATACATACTCTTTATCATTTGTTGAAGGAGACTGCTCAGAGGTCACTGATATCAGTTCTTGAACATTGAGTTGTCCTGTTTTCAAGATGACGGCAGAGGGTTGTGTCTAGTGACGGCGCCCTGTAAAATTCAGGAATACTATTTTGATTCTGTACCATGGATTAAAAATATTTGCATGGAGTAAAACAAGATTACTGTGTTCTTGTTGTATTATTTTCCATTCTGAGCAGGATGCAGATGGATAGAATACATACTGTCATTCGTGTTAGCGCCTCTTTATTTTGAAAACACCAACTTGCTGCCTTGCAGGACGGTTGTGTAACAATCAAAGGCTAGGGAATGCTAACCTGAAACAAATGCTTGCTGAAACCAGAAGTACCAGTCCGTAATGTTCATAACATGGTACAATGACCCCCTCACAATGAGCAATGGGATAACGGATTCTGGGGCCACCCTTCTGCCTTGGAGACTTAGCCACACAGGAAGAATGTTAGACCAACCCTCATGAGATTTGCCAAAAATAACTGCTGGGGATCACACTGACAAGGAGATTGCAGACATGAGAAAAAAGTGGCCCACTTAAATCAGTGTCTAAGACAAACTATGTCGTGTCTGACAGTCTGAGGCAGACTGCTGCCTTTATTAGAGAATCTGGAATCCCACTCTAATGAGAAGCAGAAGAAGAAGAGAAACACAGAGTTATTGTTGCTGCACGGTTTTTGCACTTGTTTTTTTTTTTAAATATAGACAGATTTAAATAGATGGCATACATATTTTTAGTTGTATTTATAATCTGTAGGCAAGAGAGGAACTTCAGAATTATTCAGTTTCTGTGGCGACTCGAGGCTACATTCACTCAGACTCAGAGTTCTGCAGACATGACAGTAGCAGAAAGACATCTTGGAGGCCACTTCATAGATCTCAGTGGTTTAATGCCAGTAAGCAGGTGAGAGAGCTCAGATGAAAGAATTGTCCATTTTTTATATTTGATGTGCTTATTTTTGTTCTTTTCTTTTGTGTTAGTGTGATGTTAGTGTTGAAGATTTGTGTTTGGTGATATAATTGAGCTCAATGTTTGCTTTTTGTGTGTAGAATTTTTGCTTTCGATGTTTACAAGTGTGCGTGTCGTTGTAATCACACCATGCATACAACATATGAGAGGGCAACAAATAAAATGGTTCAGTCACCTAATGAGAATAAAACCAGATCTACTACCATCTCGCATCTATAACTAACACCGGCAACCTGGGCGCAGAGCCAGAGGAAGGCTAAGAATCTGATGGATGGGTAATATCACAGATATCCTGCAACATCAGAGACTAACAACTACAGATGCAACGCACCTGGCACAGGATAGATAACTACAACTCTCCACTGCGCTTATCGGCACATGTGGATAAGACAAGACAAGTGTGCTGAACTTCAGTTTCCTGCAATGTGTATAATTATTTGCACTGAAATTAATTTGTCCTTATTTTATTTCATATTCATTGCAGACCTATACTCATCCAGGTTATGACAAATGGGAATTGTTTTCTTTCTGTGATATTCTAACAGAGAATATAACCATCTGTAGTTGGTGTCCTTGCTGGAATACTGCTCTTATTCTTGAGCACTCCATATCGACCACTTGTTAACCACTCTTTGTGAATTGTATGTAATCTAAGCATAAGAGCGATTGTGTATTGTGCAAGTTATGCGCCTACACATAGGCCAGCACCTCAGATTTCTGCAACGCTTTTTATTTACTAGGGTAGCTTCCTAGGCTCCTACCTCAGTTGCCTCTTATGACATGCCTTGTAGGTCGCAGTGTTACTATTCTTTGTTCCCCTTGCAAGCCCCGACAACACACAGGCAGACCCATGTTCTAAAACATATCTTCTACTGATACTTTTTATTAATCATGGTTACAGGACACTGTTTGAATAATGTTCCCCTTATTTGTTTAACCATTTTCATATGTTAACATGTAACTGTTTGATGATGTTTTCATAAATACTTTATTTCTTGTAACCGTTGCGCCATTCTTACTTAATCTTTTTATTTGGGTTGATCTTTAAACACAGGCAGGTGAAAATATTACCACAGCTCGGCAGCTTTTTAAAGGTGAGCATTAAGTGTTTCAATTTAGAATATCCTCATGCACTCTGGACATGTCCATTGGTGCTCTGATCTTTTTCACAATATCTCCAACAGCGTCCAGTGTACCAGTTTGATGTTGATCGATTAGCCCACTCACACACCTGCCATGCTGCTTCCCTCTAGCCACTCCAATCTTCAATCCACGTTCTTGCAATCCAGCAGTTGACATGGATTGGCCCAGATGAAAATCCTCCCTGTGGACACACTCCACAGGGGCACCAAAGCGTCAGCTCTATCCATTGGCTGACCCCTTGATATGGTGGCAGAGCCAGCCAACATATCTGCTCTCTCATTGCCATCGATACTCCTGTGCCCTTGAACAAAGATGAATGCAATTCTGCGAGCTGTTGACACCTGCAGTGGCCCAGTAACTGCTGCGCACTGAACCAGCCTCCACCCCTTTGGACCACACCCAATGAATCACTCCTCCCGTGTGGTGCCGGTGCCCGCAAGGAAAGCAAAGAATAGTAACACTACAACCTACACGGCATATCATAACTGGCGACTGTTGTAGGACCTAGGGCAACTACCCTAGTAAATAAAAAACATTATAGAAATCGGATGTGCTGGCCTACTTGTAGGTGCCTAACTGGCACAACGTACAATCACTCTTAGGCTCCGATCACATACAAATCACACAGTGGTTTACAAGTGGTCGATATGGAGCATTCGAAGAAGAAGAAGAATTGCCATCGACGCATATATGCCCTGGAACAAAGATGAATACACTTCTGTGAACCGTTGACACCTGCAGTTGCCCAATAACTGCTGCGCACCGAACCAACCTCTACCCCCTCCGACCACACCCAATGAATCACTCAGATTGCACACATGAGTGTAGTTTTGTGATTTGAGCCAGGGTAATAGTGCCTTAGTCACCATCTGTACTTCCATCGTCATGCCACTGTGTTACAAAAAACAAACTACATTTTCACGATAAATATAGAAGAAGATGCTAGAATGCCTATATTAAATTCATATTTCTTTCTTCATAGGTTATCACTGGGAGCCAGAAGTGTTATGTACAGAAATATTGCCTTACATCAGCTTGACCAATCCAACACTTCATGATGCTGGTCAGTTTGGTTGTAAATTTTCTGAGAATTTTTTACAGATTTCTTTTTTCTCTCCCGTTATTTTTCTTGTTTCTTCTTTTTCTTCCAACGCTCCACAATGACCACTTGTTAACTACTCTGTGTGATTTGTATGTGATCTGAGCCTAAGAGTGAATGTAATTTGTGCCAGTTATGCGCCTACAAGTAGGCCAGCCCATCCGATTTATACTACGCTTTTTATTTACTAGGGTACCTTCCGTAGGTTCTACAGTAGTCGCCTTTTATGACATGCCTTGTAGATTGTAGTATTACTATTTTTGCTCCCTTGCAAACCTCAGCAACACATGGGTGGCTATTCATTCTATCTTTACTCTTTAATTTATGTTTGATCTCCAATCTGTCTTTGCTCTCTTTAACTCCACTTCTATTTTCTTCTTTGCTCACTTGGAAAATGGCATTTGTTACACAATTTACAGGAGACTGTAATATCTGCACTTTTTTACCTAATACATCACTCATCAGTTTTCAGCACAGCTTTTTCTAGGACACGATTTGCCTTCCTTCTTCAATCCCTACTCACTTAACCAGACTAGAGTGTTGCAGCTTGTTACCAGGGTCATCACCTGGAGATGATGTCACCGATGACTAAGTTGATAACACTTTGCTCTAATGAACACATGTCATGGAAATTCCAGGGTTCAGGGCCAAGGTGGTCAAAAATGCAATCGCAGATCTTGACATAGTTTGTCGCCCGTGTGTTGCCGGGTCTCGTAAAGGGAGCAAAGAATAGTAACACTGCTACCTACAAGACATGTCGTAAGAGGGACTGAGGTGTGGGTCTAGGAAGCTACCCTAGTAAATAAAAAGCATCACAGAAATCGGATGTGCTGGTCTACTTGAAGGCACATAAGTGGCACAACGTAGAATCACTCTTATCACATACAAATCACAAAGAGTGGTTAACAAGTGCTCGATATAGATTGTTAGAAGAAGAAGAAGACATAGTTTGTCAATAATGCCAATAGTAGTTGCACTTTATGAAACATTGTACTACATTATGTTTTGAAAGCCGAAATATGTGCATGTGGCACCAGTAAGTTGACAGAGACATGCATCCTGCACAAGTGTCCAACATACAATGAACAGAGGAAACATGGTGAATTCCCATGTCAGTACAGGACAAGCTTTATGAAGATGTACACAGATTATATTTGACCACTTATTACTTTAAAAGTATACAAGTCATTGCCTGAAAACATTGGAAGAAGAGAAAAATCTTTATATATATTTTAGGCTTGCCTGCCCAGCGTGTTCGTAGCGGGTTGGACGACGGTGTGACAAGCCCTCTTTGAGTGCGGGTTCAATTCCGCGTGCTGGCAGAAAAAGCCACAGGTTCTCCAGATTTACGGTGTTCGTGGCACCGAACCGAAGGGTTACGATGTCCGTGGCACCAAGCCAAAGAGCTGAAAGCTCGTGCTTCTGGATCAGGAAAAAAAATATATATATATATATATTAGCTCAGTTCTCCGATAGACGTCCTGACATATTGGACAAGTCCATAAAAATGCACTGTCCTCCAATGCAGTAGCCATCTCAATGTTCACTGTGCCCATGTAATGTTGGTTAGAAAAAGAGAAAGATATTTATATATATTTCTTTGTTCATGTTTCTTTTGCAGGTCAGATTTCATTTGTTCAAGAAATGACTCAGTTTTCTCATATTAAACCAGTAACCAGGTATGTAATACTAATCATTGATGACACATTTGAGAACATTTCACTGTACTTCCGGATTTTCTTATTAAGAATATGGTATCTCTAGTGATCGTCAGTAGCTTAAGCGGTAGTGAGCTCGATCACAACCCAAGCGTACCTGGTTCAAACAAACCTGGTACCTGGTTGGAAGCAAACTTGTTCCCTTAGATTTTTACGAATGATAAAAATAGACCTCACCGTACAGAAAGCAATGCCAAACTACTGAACTTATAAGTGGTGCCTAGAAAATAGACGAATCGTTTACTGTAGTTGATGGCTATGTCCTGTAAATGATATGCTACGATTTTCATTCATTCATCCCTACTACAATTGACAAGGAAATGTACACAGTGATGAAAGACATGCTGGAAATGGATAGGACGTCATCATTAAATAGCTTGTCCTGTGCAGAACTTTGCCATCCTAACAGTTCTTCTGAATTTCTCTCCCTCATAGGTCAGATGTCCTGCAGCTGTCATGCTCAAACCATCAGTTACATCCTGAATCCATCTTCTTCATGGTCTTCCTCTTCTTCTGTTTGCCAGGATGCCTCCTTCCATGATTGTTTTCTCCAACCCATTGTGTCTCTTTATATATCCAAAATATTTCAATTTTCTCATTCTTATTTGTAGTATCAGCCAGTTTTCTTTGATTTTGTCTTCTTTCTGGATAGATCTATGTGTTCTCTTCTCTGTCCTGATAGGAAAGGATAGGACATACTTGAAAGAAATCCTGTAACTTTCACAAGAATTGCCATATAGTGGACTCTGGAGGATACCATCCAAGCAGAGTGACATGGGATAACACAGTGTCAGCTCCCATTATATGTAGGAGGCTGTTCACTTGGGCATGGAGACATGGACTGCTGCATTTGACCGTGAGGATATGTACAATAGAGTACATGTGGATTTCCTAATGTTCCAGCTTCTTGAACTCAATATCAGTCGGAAAAATAATCCATTTTCATACAATAAGATATATAAGATAAATGCAGTTGATCATCTGTTTTTTAGCTGTCAGTGAGATGTTTGAGTGCCATAACAATAGGGCTAGTTGGTAGGTTATAGTATTTGCTTTTTACACTCTACCTTCTATCTCTCTGTCTATTCTTCCATCTACTTTTCTTTCTTTTGTGTTCGCCCACTGTGAATTCAGGTGTTAGCCATGCCGCCTGGTATGGTGCTTCTGACTGATTTTTGCCTGAAAGCCTGCTTTGCCATTTGACCGGTGTCCCTCGCCATGCAGGCGGGCCTTCACCGACTTCAGAGATTTCCATCTACTAATAATCAGACTACCTCTTTTTATTTGTTTTCAGACCTAGCTCTAGATTTTAGAAATCATCCACTTTTTTGTTATTAGACATCGAGACGTTAAGATTATGAATTCGCCTGTGTGGTGCCGGGGCCCACAAGGGAAGTAAAGAATAGTACCACTGCGACCTACAAGGCATGTCATAAGAGGTGACTGATGTAGGACTTTTGGAAGCTACCCTAGTAAATAAAAAGCATTGCATAAATCGGATGTGCTGGCCTACTTGTAGGTGCATAACTGGCATAACGTACAATTTCTCTTACGTTCCGATCACATACAAATCACACAGAGTGGTTAACAAGTGATCAATATGGAGCTTTCAAAGAAGAAGAAGAGTATGAATTGATTATAATAAAAATTATAATAATTACATTGCTATTTTAAATTTCTGACCAGTTTGTTCCTGTTTTCTTGGTCTAGGTCCCAACAAGAAAGACTTGATGAGAGAGATGTTGTTGCAGATGATGAAAACAATGAGGACACAAGGAAAAATACAGAATCTCTTTCAAAACATTCAAGTGCTGCGGAAACTTGCCACATTGTCAGTGAAAATGACTTAGATGATAATATTGTGTCTAACAGTCAAACGAAAGTTCAAGATCTGAATTATGAAGATGAAGTAATAATAGAGGATTTTGATGATCAGTTCTAATCTTTTTTTCCTTATGTAAGATATGTTGTGACCGAGTATGCTGATATCAAGCACTGAATTGATTTCACAAGATTTTGTTTGGATTGTGGATGTTAATTTTCAAATAGTAAATCTAAATTTAGTAAGATTATTGTAAGGATTAGGAATACTAATAAACCTGTCTTAAGCTTATATCCTAGGTTAGGGAAGTAGCTAGAGAGTTTTCTAAATGCTGGAGACTTTTACAGCTGCTATGCCAAAGCTGTCGCAGCACAATTTACAGTTAGTGATTTCTTTATTTTATACTCTCTGCAGAAACAAAATCCCATATCTTATTTGAGATTCTACTTCGGACGCTCCATATCAACCACTTGTTAACCACTCTCTGTGATTTGTATGTGATCTAAGCCTAAGAGCAATTCCACTTTGTGTCAGTTATGCGCCCACAAGTAGGCCAGCATTTCCGATTTCTGCGATGCTTTTTATTTACTAGGGTAGCTTCCCTAGTACCCTACCTCAGTCGCCTCTTACGACATGCAGTGTAGGTCCCAGTGTTACTAATCTTTGCTTCCCTTGAGAGCCCAGGCAACACACGTGAAACAAGGTATCAAGACGCACAACAATTAAAATAAAATCCAGAATATGAAGAAGTATAATATTACAATGGAAAATATCTACTGACCTGTACTAACCAGTGTTGCAATTTTCTGATAATTAATAGTTAAGAAATAAAAGTATTAAATACTTACTCTATCAGTTGTTCCGTTGACAAATCAATAAACTTGTACATACTGTTATTTGATGTTTTTTGCTGCAGAAAATAAATGTATTCCAACAAAATATTTTGTTTGTTTTATTTATTTGAGTCATAATATTCTTAAGATCCATTGTTTGCCTTCAAGGTGTGCTCTGCGTCTAGCATTGCATCCAGCAGAGTTGGGGTCGGCTAGTCTTTCTTAGGGAGGGCAAAAAGTGAAAAATGAGTACCTGCTGATAACACATAGAACACACAAGCCAACACCCAAGGATGTAGACTGGTGAACTTTTACAGTGAGGTCCAGGGCTCTGGCTTGCAAAAGGGGATGGACTCTCCTAGGTCAAGAGTGTTCAGTAAGTCAGACAAATATTGAATTGTCATCACTGACATTTAATTTTCATTAATAAAATTCCTACAAAATATCTTCACCATCTTCAAAATTTCATTGGGGACCGTTGCTACAGAGTTTGTGCACTGAGATCTTCCTGTGTAAGAAAGCGATCGGAGCACACATGGTTACTCACCGAAGTGCAATGGTGATGGTCCTATTAATCAATCAATCAAGGGGTGTTTTTTTGTCATCAACTAGTAACTTAGGGAGACGAGCCTGAAGAAAAAGTACACACAAACAGGATGCGCTGGCCTACGGGTCTATAGACACCTAACTGGCACAAATCACATACAAACCACAAGGAGTGGTTTAACATATCTTTGTTGTAGAAGAAGGTTAATTGTTGGAGTCATAGTACTTCATATAAATTATTCAGCAAAAAAAGTAGTTCTGGATATCCTGTTGGGGACATGTTATCTGTCACTTCTTTCTGTTGTTACTCATCATCATCGGGTGCCGGCTGGCGTAGGCAATCATGTATCTCCACAAACCTCTGTCTTTGGTGTTTGCTATCATCTTAAATGTTCACGCTCTACCGTGTCATTAAGTCAGGCTATCCAAAAAATATTCTCTCTGTTTTCCTCTGTCTCGTCTACCCTCGATTTTACAGGTTGTCACAATGTGTTCTAACCCTCCCCTCCTCATCACATACCCAAAAAATGATGACCGCCTCTTTCTTATATTGATAATAAGCTTTCTGTGTTTTGACCTCATTCAACACCTCAACATTAGTCATTTTAGCAGCCCATGGGATTCTCATCATTCTTCTGTAAAACCACATCTCTGTGGCCCTCAGAGATTTTTCAATCTGTTGTTACTATGCTTCCTGAATATGTGAATTGCATCTGTTTCTGTAAGCTGTCGTTTCCTTATTTTTAATGATGCAGGGCTCTTTCAATTTATGGTCATCACTTCTATTGTCCTGATGTTTATGATCTGTCCAATTTGTTGACTGTGGAGGCGTATCTGATAGAAATTAAACACTTCCATCTTCAGTACTGTCTCGAGGCTTTAAAAGAGTCACGGGGACCGCAGGCACAACAAAATAAAGTGACACGGCTGCGCCAGTGTCAGTGAACTGGAACTGATCGAGACCCTATTCCACTTCCACATGGTAGCCCTGGAAACTGACTACCTCACTGTAGTCTGGCTAAGCGGGTAGGGATCAAAGGACATCCACCCTAGTATAGGTGGTAGTGTAAGTGAATTCATGAATGTTATGAGATCTGTTTGCAATATAGACGAGCAGAATTTCAGAGTGGATTGCGCATACACATGTCTCCTGGCCGACGTTTAGTGATAATAAAACTGGCACAAATAATACTATCCGTCCATCGCAAGCGATGATGACAACAGCATCAGACGTGTGCTGCTGCATCTCTCTGGTGTGTGCGGAGGTGACTGTAGAGTCAAATCCTAGAACACAATACCCTACCACAGGTGGGGCATACATGATCAAGGTTAGACTTGTGGGTGTTCTGTCTTTTCGCACATCTCGTTTTCTCAGTACCTTAACGGCACGACGATTCTCATCTATGCAAGCTCCTCTTGTGTTGTTACAGCGCCACATTTGGCGATTTTGCACATGGGATTCCCAGCATGTGGTGTCTATATCGAAGCGCTTCAGAGACACTTTAAGAGTGTTTTTAAAGCGTTGTTTTCTGTCCATCAGCTGAACGTCTGCAACTCTTCAAGCTCGCCATAAACTGTTTTGGGATGCGTTTATCAGGAATTCGAGCAACGTGACCAGCCCATCTCACTTGGGTCTTCTGCAACAGTGTGTTGACGCTAGGGATCTTTGTTCTTATGAGAACTTCGGTATCTGGAATTTTGTCCTAACAGTTTATTTTTAGTAGTCTGCGTAGACAGCTTGTGTGGAAGTGGTTTAGTTTTCTTGTGTGTCTGCTATACACTGTCCATGTCACGCTGGCGTACAGCAGCGTTGTTAGTACTATGGCCCAGTAAACGTTCATCTTTGTGGCTACACTTATCCCTTTCCGCTCCCACACAGTAACACGCGGCCTTCCGAACGCAACACTGGCTTTGGATATGGATATCATATTGTTGACCTCAGCGTCTATGTTTGCCGATCTGGATAGGATGCTGCCAACATAGGCAAAGTTGTCTGCTGGTAAGAGACGCTAGTGTTTAATATTGATGACTGGATCATAGTAGACCTATTGCTCCCTAGTGGCAGGCTGAAACATGACCTCAGTTTTTTTGGTGTTAATGGTAAGACCAAACATATCGCAGGCCGTTGAGAACTTGATCACGTAGGTCTGCATTTCTTCCTCAGAGTTAGCAGCAAAGACGCAGTCATCAGCAAATAACAGGTTTGAGATCGTTGATTCTTTCACCTTGGTGGGTGATTTTAACCTCCTAAGATTGAATAGATTACCGCCTGTCCTGTATCTAATCTTTACCCCATGTTCTTTGCCTTCACAAAAGACAGATATGAGCATGGCAGCAAACATGCTGAAGATTTTTTTGGGCCAGTACACAGCCCTTTTTGACGCCGTTCGTGACATGAAAGGCCTCCGACAGCTCCCTTCATCAAGTACACCCGCCATCATGCCCTCGTGAAACTGTTGGACGATCTTAATGAATTTCACTGGTCATCTACATTTTCCCATGATCTTCCATAGACCCTCTCTGTTGACCGTCCCAAATGCCTTTGTCAGATCGACAAAGACCATGTAAAGGTTGCAATGCTGCTCTTGACATTTCTCCTTTAGTTGGTGAGCAGCAAAAATCATGTCTGCTGTTTCGCGGCCCGCTCTGAAACAACATTGGGTCTCAGGAAGTAGGTCCTGTTTCAGATGATCGATTAAACGATTGAGGAGGACTCTGGTCAGTATCTTGCCAGCAATTGACAGGAGGGAGATCCTCCTGTGATTATCGCAGGTTTGGCGGTTGTCTTTGCGCTTATACAGGTGGACAATAGTAACATCCGTTAGTTCCTGGAGTACATGTTTGTTGCTTCAGATGAATGTAAAGAGATCTGTCAATTTCAGCATCAGCATGGGTCATTCTTGTTTGTACACATCGGTCGGTATTTAGTCCGCACCCGATGCCTTCCACTGGACATCTGACTTGTTGCCTTCTTAACGGGCACAAGTACAAAACAAAAGACCGGGAAACGAAGTAAGGAAATGGTATGAGTCGTCTGTAAACGTAAACTCATGACACCCAAAGTCAATGGTCGCTCCATAGTTGAACGCTCTCGATAGGACTCGTTTAGACCATAGATTCCCAAACTTTTTCGGCCTACCGCCCACTTTGCACAACATAAACTTTGTAACGCCCTCCTCCACATTATAACAATTTGCCAACGCCCCCCTCCCCGCATATATACATGTTCTATTTTCACTTTGACATAGAAAATTGATATATATTTATGTCATATATGGTCAATCTTCAAATGATTATATACATGAATAGAAAATTGATGAAAAAATGGATCGTGTAAGACGGGCATAAGATGAATTAAAATGCAGAGTTCAAATTCTAAATGATTATTCAATCGCAAACTCACGAACATAATTTATTTTAAAATATTTATTATTATTTCTTCTTTAAGGAGCCACCGACCCCAATCGCCTGAACAATCTCCAAATTCTGCTGAACCCACTATCACCCCCTAGAACGCATCAGGCCCACTGGGGGCGGTACCGCCCACTTTCTAAAACGCTGGTTTAGACCAACGTGTCGACACAAGGGAAGATTGCAGTAAGTGTTGTACAAGTGACCAAACGCAAGTGAATTGGTTGGGTAAAGTTGGACAAGCGCAAAACCTTGAGTTGCGTTCTAGTGCTTATTGAAGCTGCCCTCCCTGGGACAACTGGGGTGGGTGATGTTTACCGAGCAAAAATCTAAAGTTGTATTCTTGTGCATGAAAACTACCCTCCATGGAAGAACTGGGGTTGATGATGTCGAGGGAGCGCAAAATCAAAAGTTGCTTTCTAGCACCTAATGAACTGCATCCCCTGTTTCCTTGTGTTCAGCCTTAGATGTTTCCTGTCCTTTTTAAAGGAAAATACAGAGTAAAAACGTCAAATTGCCTAGTGTTAACACCCTTTCCAGAACGGTCTAGAACGTCCCCGGATTCTGCTATCCTAGTCATATTCTGCTATACTTCTTCTTTGAACGCTCCATATCGACCACCTGTCAACCATTCTGTGTAATTTGTATGTGATCTGAACCTAAGAGCAATTGTACGTTGTGCCAGTTATGCGCATACAAGTAGGCAAGCACATCCGATTTCTGCGCTGCTTTTTATTTACTAGGGTAGCATCCATAGTGCCTACTTTAGTCGCCTCTTACGACATGCATTGTAGGTCGCAGTGTTACTATTCTTTGCTTCCCTTGAGGGTCACGGCACCACACAGGCGGTTCTGCTATACTAGTCATTTTTAATGACTTATTAAATGTCCATGCTTCACACCCATACATTGCCACTGGGAATATGCATGCTCTTAATATTCTTTTCTTGGTTTTTCTATCAGTTAAATTCCATACTGTGTTTAGTTAGTAAATTTTTTAAAAGTCATGTCTCAAATCACACTTGAAAGAAAACAGAGTTTATGGTTGTCTCCAAGAAACAGGAAACACCAATATGTAATATCAACATAAATAACACAGCACTGAAACAAGTCCATCGATTCAAGTACCTGGAAACACTCCTGACATCAGATGGCAGGTGTAAAATAGAGATTCGAAGTAGAATAGCTCAAACGAAAGCATCTTTTATGAAAATGAAAAACACACTATGCGTGAATTCACTACCAATGACACTGCGAAAACGAATACTCCAGTGCTATATTGATCCAATACTTCTGTATGGCAGCGAATCATGGACAATGAATAAACAATCAATACGAGGAAGCCACAGAGATGTGGTTTTACTGAAGAATGCTGAAAATTCCATGGACAGCGAAGAAAACAAATGAGGAGGTTTTAAATCAGGCCTGCACACAAAGAAACCTTATCAAAAGAATAAGAATCCGACAATTAATGTTCTTCGGCCTTGTAATGCGGAGAGAAGGTTTATAACATTTGGTAACAAAAGGTAAAATTCAGGGAAGGAGAGATCGCGGAAGACAGAGGGGGAAGATGCTGGATGGCCTGACATCATGGTTCGACACTAAATCGACGTCAGAACTGATTACATGCACCAAGCAGAGAGAGAGAGAGAGTTGTGGAGAGACATGATCGCCTACGCCAGCAGGCATGGCACTTGAGATGAGAATAACACTCGCTAAGAAATCTATATTTCCAGCAGTATGTATATTTGTTTCGTCGCCTTACTTTTACATCTTTTTGTAATTAGTGGGCGAAATCTTTGGATGTGGAAAGTAAATAAAATTTTAACTTTATCTACAGAAGAGGTCGACGACATTACGTGCTTGCAGATTTAGTTAACAAACGTACATGTGGTGTGGTAATAACAACAACAAACATGAAAGAAAGCCTGGGAAAGAAGAGAAAAGCTGCCGCTAACCAAAATGACAGTGAATCCAGCAAGAGAAAACGGAATAGATCAGATGAGAGTAGAAACAGAGTAGTGACAGGTGGATCTTTAAATTAATTCATTTCAGTCATTTCTATTTTTTAATAAAAATAATTTAATTATTATATCTCAGCTGAAGAAGTCTTTCTTAGAAGTGAAGTTAATAAAGTATAAACATGTTTTACATCGCCCAAAAAATTCCCAGCAAACTTAAAGTTTTACACACAATGTTACAACGAATGGACGGTTCTCCTACTAGAAATTAGAAATGCTCACAATGCAGTGAATGCTGTTGACGTTGAAACTTGGGGAGGGCATTTTTAAAATAAAACAAACTGACTTCTTATTATCAACTGACACAGGGAAATAGTGCAAAAACTTTGAACTAGTAGCTCTGAGATGCAAAAGACACCCTTATTCATTTTAAAGCACAGACAGATAAAAAATTGTATTCACGGATGTCAGACTGAGACTCAAGGGGGCAAAAAAACTTAAACTAATTATTTGTGCATGTTGAATGATAGACTGACTTGAGTAGTTGACCCAGTGTTTCAAGAAAAATATAATTTATAATGTGCATTGCAACATCTCAGAAAATAAAGTGGTGGGGCATTGTAACAGATTGACATATCAACAACTTTTGACATGGCCAAAGCAAATTTAAAAGCCGTACTGAAATCAAAATATCAAAATGGTACTAAAATTATCTGTGCTAGTTAAAAATTAGGCTTCACCAGTTTCTTAGACAGAACGAAGTGATAATTTTCTGGCTGAATACAAAACACAACAGACTTGGGCACCATCAATTCCACAACAGGATTGTCTTGACAGATCTGTGGTACTGTGTCAGGGTGTGCTGTCACTAGGGGTCTGTGAAGTGCCTCAGGCTTAGAATCCAAGCTGAACAAGCGGTCATTAAACCACTGACCAGCAGGAGCAGAAGATAGCTCACCAAGGCTCAATACTTGTTGATACCCCTTGTTCCCTTCCTATTTGTATAAAAGTAGTCCAAGAGTCACTCTAGTCCACATGATGTTCACGGATCAGGTGAATCTTTGGGGAGCTGTCTTTGGCTCCCTGTGGTTTAGTGACGGTTTTTTCAGCAAGAATTCTAAACTTAGTGCGCTTCACAGACCTCAGTGACAGCCCACCCTGTCACAGTACCAGATCCATGATGGCCAAATGCCGATTGGCTTAACATTTCTCTCTTCATGAAAATCTTTATGACATTGTTGGTGACCTAAATCTGACTGATACGATTGTAAGAGTTGTTAACGTGAAAGTCTGAAAGCAAACAATGTAGAAGACAAAAAAAAAAGGAACTGTTCGCACACCTGTATCATGATGAAAATATTTAAAGCATACATATCTCCTTCCCATACAAGTTGACAGGTATGATTAACTGCTGTTTCATTGAGTTTCTAAGGATTTAATTCGGGGGGGAGAGGGTAGTAGGGTTAGTACCTCATGGAAAGTGAAAGCCATATCCTGGTCGTGCATGGTCATGATCTTATTTGGTCTCCATCTTCTCACCTAGCTCATATTTGGCTCCTTGTACCAAACCCTTGGCAAAAAATTTTTGCTGAATGGCTAAACAACATGAGTAAGCGAGAGAGATTCTGCTTAACTTAACACTTCCTCTTCCCACATCCTTCTAGCTAGACCACAGTGAGTGAGCTCTGACAGCTCTCATATGACCATTTAGATCTGGCACCTTGCTATAGTATAACTGAGTAGATTTGGTTTTTCAGTTTGTAAAACCTTACCAGTAGCATATCTGTACAAATTTGCATCCTATCAGTCAATGTGCATACACCATCTGTGGTTGGAAAAAAGCCAGAAAGGCATACTATACCTGAGGATAGGGAACCAATGTTTTCTGCTTTATGAACACTGACATTTATTGTAAAGGTACAGGTACTCAGGATGTGATGGTCCTTTTGCCTAGGACACATCCTAGAGTATAACAGAACTTGTCATTACCAGCAGGCCTTCTGATGGCAGAAATGAGTACAGCAAACTCTGCCTTGGCTGCTGTATCATTAGACAGCACATAAATCCTTCATTCCCTAGTGCTATGACAGTTCAATTCTGGCTCCTGTCTGGGGTGGGTAGGAAATCCACAGTTCTTCAATGACATAAAGGAGTGAATTCTTTGTGGATAAAGAGATGGCATTGATCATTCAAATTAAATCTTTACCATTACATCTGTCCTATGTACACAAAAGTTAAATAGCAATTATTTTTATTTCTCTGTTAATCTTGTATCTTTGTTTGAACTTTTATAAATAGATATTTTAATTGTGAAAATACATTATAAATATCTATTGATTGACATTTATTACAGATATAAATGTTGAAACATTTGCTGAATGCCGTGCTGTAGAGATTCAAGCTTTGACCGAAGTTGTTAAAAATGAAGGTGGTAATCATATGGCTTTTCAAAAACTTCCCAGACATATGCGGAGACGTGCAATGAGTCACAATATTAAGCGTATCCCTCGCAGATTACACCAGGCAGTGAAATCAGAGGTAATGGTTACACTTGAGATATACCGTTAAATGTAGTACATGTTTATTGACTGATATAGAACTGATATTGTGGAAACAAATATTATCATTGTGTCTTACAAATCATGTCTTCGTCAGCAGTCAGTCATTGGTCATGCTAGATCATCGGTTCAAAGTGTGTAACATTTTCCAGGTTTCTTTGAAGCTAGGTCAACCCAGCCTCAACTGGATACCATAGAAACACTGGAAAGTAATGGCATCTGGTGTGATGTTGACCACATCACCCATTTTCTGCCTTTGGTCAAAGAAAAATACTGACCTAACACCATATTACCCAATAAACATCAGGATATAAAAACATGTTCTGTACCTACTTTACAAGTGTCATTTCCACATCATAGGCCTTTATGAGTCTTCAACATTTTATGTCTTTTGCCACTGTGATACATTCAAATAGACATCTGTTCACCTCTTGATGTTTTCTTCCTATTTATAGCTTTGTTTCCCTCTTGGTTGCTTGCCCTCAAGTCATTCAAATACTCTAGTATGCTTAACAAATTTATATTTAATCATATTGGGTTCATTTTTATACTTTTTATAGTGTACCGTAAACTTATAATAATAAATAATGCTAAAACAATGAGGTCAGATCATATCTTAGTGATCTAAACAACTCCATATACCTCTGAAGTTGGAGAAGGTATGACGAGGACACTGATAAAAAGGAAAGCAAGCCATCATGCAAAAATCAATCAGAAGCACCCTGACTGTGCCTGAATTCATAGACAAGAAGACGAAGAAACAATGAGGTGTTGAAATATGCTGGAAGTACCAGCATGGTGACTCTCCAGCCAATATTGATTAAGATGGCTGTTTCACCTGTACTGGATGAAGAACAGCAGTATCTTTATGGTTGTCTTACTTTTTGTAAACAGCTGGTTTTTGGCAAATTAAACATGAGCTGACCCATGGCCCGCAACATAAGGCCGAATAGTTCAGACGGGTAATCGAAAGTTCCTGTTTAATGAGGGCTGGTTTTTATAAGTGGTTAATAGAACACTGCAAGCTTTTTTTGTAATTTTACTAAATTCTATGAGTTTATGGTTATTCATTGATAAAAATTATTGATAATACTGATATTCATTAGCTTTAAATTTACCTTGTAACATACAATAACCTTGATTTAGCATGTTGTGTAGTCTTTATACAACACTGGAATGAGAGGTCACATGATGTTTGGGGTCTTATTTCCTAGAATTTTTACCAGAATCTGCCAGCCATATGTTATCAGAGGCCACAGACAACCCTTCCTTTACTACAAGTACATATATAAATGGGGGTCTCTGTGGCTGAGTGGTTAAGCCCTTTGCCTTGCGGGTCGAAGGTCGTGGGTTCGAATCCGGACCGCAGCCTTCTGTTCACGAGTGCAGTTTTTCCAGAGACCCCTAGGATTGTTGCCGGAGCTACGGAGTTCGTGCTTTGTGCAATACTCTCGGCAGGTGGCGTGCCATTTCTGCAGAGGGACCGAGCCATATGGGGTAAAACCCGTGCAATGA
Source organism: Arion vulgaris (assembly GCA_020796225.1). Classification (NCBI taxonomy): domain Eukaryota; kingdom Metazoa; phylum Mollusca; class Gastropoda; order Stylommatophora; family Arionidae; genus Arion; species Arion vulgaris. The sequence continues at coordinate 24,259,575 of CM036769.1, forward strand.
AGTCAATCCTTCGGCTTTAAAACATATATAAATGAGACTTGAAGGTGCATAAGTCAAACTGGCTGAAGCATGTTAGGAAAAGATCTAGGTGGAAACAATTCATGTAAGCTGCTCTGAGAATTGTGGTGTCAAATTCAGACCACTCTTTGAAATAAAAGTTCTAGGAGTAAGTAGCTACTGCCCCAATACAAAATACCTCAGTGGTAATACATTTATTGCCCCTCAAGGTTAACATAATGTCATCACCATCTAAGATTAACAAGAGAAAGTTATGAATGCTTTGAAACAAACAGTAATAGTTCCATTTAGAACATTTCATCACCATCCAGTAGCATGTCTTGAGCAGAACTTTGCCACCCTAACAGTCCTTCAGAATTTCCCCCTCACTTGCTGCAGACATGCTCAATTGATCAATCACATCCTGAATCCATGTTCTTCATGGTCTTTTACTACGCTTTGCTGAGATGCCTTCTTCCATAATGGTCTTCTCCAACCCTTTGTGCCTTTCTATATGTTTAGAATACTTCAATTTCTCATTCTTATTTGTAGCTTCAGTCAGTTTTCTTTGATTTTGAGTTTCTGTATAGATCTATTTGTTCCCTTCCCTGTCCATGATATACGAAGGACACTTCTGTAACACTTATATTCAACAGCACATATATGCTTTTCCACTGCCTTGTCCATGTTTCACACTCAAACTATGCCACTGGGAATATGCATGCTCTTATTATTCTGATATTTATTTTCCTATCAGTTTCATTACATACTGGTTTTAGTAATGTAAGTTTTTGTAAAGCTAGGTTTGTTTGAGAATATTTACAATGATTTATTTTGTAGCTTTTATTCAAATTGATGGGCAAACTACATAATAGTGTCAATATATTTACATGTTAAATGTAAGATCTGTTAAAGCTGTTATATGTTATTTTTGCATTGTCATATACAGCTGGAAAAAAACAAAGCCACCAGGAAACGCCAAGTCGCTGTTATCGGTCGCCCAGATTTCTATTAGCAGAGTATGAGAGACGCAAGCGCCAAATAGGATGGCTTGAGACACATATTTGGCATGCAAAACGGTTTAAGATGATACAGAAATGGAACTACAAGTTAGCATTTCATCCTAATGAGAAAAGTATACGAGCTTGTTACCGAGCTGTTCAGAGATACTGCTTAATACAGGCAAGTGTCAGATAACTTTTGTAACTTGTAGCTTTAAGTTACTGGATTACTGTCCGGCAAACATACTCTGTTAACAAATTATATGGCAAAGTCATTTTAGTGGTTAATTTTCTGGGGCGCAAGGAGCAAAGAATAGTAACATTGCGACCTATAAGGCATGTTGTAAAAGACGATTGAGGTAGGGGCCCAGGGAAGCTACCCTAGTAAACAAAAAGCGCTGCAGAAATCGGATGTGCTGGCCTACTTGTAGGCACATAACTGACACAGTGTACAATCACTCTTGGGCTCAGATCGCATACAACTCTTGGTTAACAAGTGGTCGATGTGGAGCGTTTGAAGAAGAAGACTGTCCAGCAAACATACTCTGTTAATAAATTATGTGGCAAAGTAATTTTAGTGGTTACTTTTCCGGGCTGCAAGGGAGCCAAGAATAGTAACACTGCGACCTACAAGGCATGTCATAACAGGCGACTGAGGTAGGGGTCTAGGGAAGCTACCCTAGTAAATAAAAGGTGTTGTAGAAATTTTATGCACTGGCCTACTTCTAGGCGCAAAACTGGCACAACATACAATTGCTCTTAGGCTCGGATCACAAACAAATCACAAAGAGTGTTCGATATGGAGCATTCGGAGAAAAAGAAGCAGTTGATTATTAATTTAACAAAAAAATTATGACTATTCAATATAGATGTTTTTAATTGAATCTTTTATATGAGTGATATTGTGCTTGCATGACATAACTGTGCATGGTAGGTTGTTGAAGAGCGAAGCATGCAGGACAACTACTTCCAGTATGATAATGGAGGTTAAAGCCGTTACTACTGTCCTCAAGTGGCTCTCTGGGGCCGTTGTATCTGACTTTCGGTTGATGCTTTGGAAGGTCAAAAATGGCAGATAAGTGGATGTAGTCTTTTGAGGTTTCCAATCTTCAGATGCTCATGTGGATCTACTGTTTTGGACATGCTGGTGTTTGCAGGTTGAATTCACTAAAAATGGTAGGATTTGTAGGAATCTTTTTATTGAATTTTGTGGGTTTTGTTATTTATATATAATGAAATACTACTTTCTAAAGGATGTGTCCTATGAAAGCTATATCGAGATTACAGGACCAAAACAGATGATACTAGATAACCTTTCTCATCTTACAAGTAACAAAACAGGTAACCTCTTTGTTTGTTGTATCTTAGGGAGTGTGTTGATGAGATTAGGGAGATGAGTGTTGGATGGCCAAAATGGTTATAGTGTGTGCTCCCATCCGGTAGACCCAGGTTGATCCCTGGTAAGGTCACAGAGTTTTTTCTGTCGTGGGTATAAAGAAAAAAGCTAACTGGAACAGTTTTGCTGTGATTGCACTAGCCATGCGACCATGAAATTCCACAAGCTCTTGTCCCCCCTGTCCTACATCACCCTAAAAAATGGTATTATACAGGCAATAAAGACAGCTATAAAGAAACATATTGTAATTGTTTGCCTACATCGCCTAAAAGCGGTATTATACAGGCAATAAAGACAGCTATAAAGAAACATATTGTAATTGTTTGCCTACATCACCCTAAAAAGCGGTATTATACAGGCAATAAAGACAGCTATAAAGAAACATATTGTAATTGTTTGCCTATATCGCCTAAAAGCGGTATTATACAGGCAATAAAGACAGCTATAAATAAACATATTGTAATTGTTTGCCTACATAGCCCTAAAAAGCGGTATTATACAGGCAATAAAGACAGCTATAAAGAAACATATTGTAATTGTTTGCCTACATCACCCTAAAAAGTGGTATTATACAGGCAATAAAGACAGCTATAAAGAAACATATTGTAATTGTTTGCCTACATATATGTCACCCATGTGGTACTGGGACCTGCAAGGGAAGCAAAGAATAGTACCACTGCGACCTACAAGGCATGTAGTAAGAGACGGCTGATGCAGGACCTAGGGAAGCTACCCTACTAAATAAAAAGCATCGCAGAAATCTGATGTGCTGACCTACTTGTAGGCGCATAAGTGGCACAACGTACAATCACTTTTAGGCTCAGATCACATACAAATCACACAGTGTGGTTAACAAGTGGTCGATATGGAGCGTCCGAAGAAGTCTACATATACTTTCATATTACGAGGGGAAGTCAATAAGTAAGCCACAAATGGCTGTAGAAAATAACTAAACATGATAACAACTTGAAACCAGTTTATTTTTATACATACATTGTTCCTTTATTTCTCAACATAATTTCCACCAACATTGATGCACTTATCCCATCGTTTTATCAATCCTCCCAAACCGGCTGCATAGAGCTGCAGGCTCTGTTTTCTAAACCACGTTTTCACTTCACATTCAACTTCGGCGTCATTCGGAAATTTCTCCCACCAAGGTGGGTTTCAGTGGACCAAAAAGGTGGAAATCGTTAGGGGCTAAGTCGGGACTGTAAGGTTGATGTTCCAGAACTTTCCACCATAGTTGGTTAATTTTCTCCTGAGTTAATTGAGCGTATGTGGTCTGGCATTGTCATGAAGAAGCAACACTCCTTTAGTCAGCAGTCCTGGGCATTTTTTTCGAATTGCGTCATGAAGCATCGATAGAACTTCACAGTATGATTCAGAATTCACATTGTCACCTTTCTTCTTGAAATTGGTTAAAAGCATTCCTTGACAATCCCAGAACACCGTCAGCATGACTTTCCCTGCTGATGGCGTAACCTTGAATGTTTTGACACAAGGCGAAGAAAGATGTTTCCACTGTATTGAAGCACGCTTTGATTTGGGCTGGTAGTGATGCACCCATGATTCATCCTTAGTAACAATCCTGTTCAGCATGTCTTCATCTTCGTATCGACAGAGATGATACAAGGACAGGCCAAATCGGTTCATTTTGTGTTCCTCCTTCAATTGTCTGGGTACCCACATTGAGCACACTTTCTTCAATTGTAGTATTTTGTAGGTTAAACAAAATATGAAGACTACCAATTTTTTTTAATTTAAAGAGCTGGTGATACCACATATATTCTTGGGTTTTATTTTTCCACTTGTTCTTATTTCTGCTCTTAACCCTTAGAACCCGGGCTCGATATTTTGGGATTGAATGTAAACATTGCATATCCGAGCTCCGAAATATAGTCTGAGACTATTTTATCATTATTTTTGTGTATTTGTTAATAAATTGTGTACAAATGTGATGTCAAACACAATCCATATGTTCTGCATGGTTTAACAAGAAGGTGGGTGCTGTTGTTGGATTTTTTTGCTGCTGATACTGTAATTAGTTACGTATTTTCATGTTGAAAAGATGTTCTGAAAATTTTGGAAATGGTCACTAAAAGTATAGCAGTAGAGCAAGCTGTTGAACTTTTCTGACAAAATGGCTCTCAGGTCGACCCAGTCTCAATTGGGTACCAGGAAAAGCACTTTGAAGTAAAGTGGTCGGCATGATGTTGACCACACGCATGATGTTGAACATCACCCATCGTGTGCCAATAGCGAAGGAAAAATGCAGGCTAACATTATTACCCAATATACCTCAAGATATGAAAAATGGTTCCTTAGTTGTTTTTTTTAACTTTGCTTTCTAAGAATATCTTCATGTTTTGTATAGTTACAAACGTTTGTATATTCTGTTTGATAATGTCTTTCCGTTTCCACATTAAAATTGAGTGGTAGTGGAATAAATGATACTCATAAACATAAGCTTAAAAATGTGTGTAATGTATATTTATTTTCAAGGGCCAACATTTGCTGCACAGATGACACTGTCAGGCACAAGGCAGGGCAAGTTAACCTTATATACCTATGATGGTTATCCTTCTGATGCTGTTGGTCAGGTGACATACTTGTGGCAAACCAAACTTGGTGATGCTGGAGATAATGATGTATTTAATTGCTCAACTTTGTGGATTTGTTGCCATCCTTCATTTTATGCGCAAGCTTTAGTTGAGATTAACAAATGCTTTGACAAACTTTCAAAATGTGACATTGAAGATAGTCACCAGGGAGAGAATCAAAGTAAAGTTAGTGTAGTCTCCCTCAAAGATCAACTTGTGAAGTTTAGGTTGTTTGGCCCATCTTCAAATCTTGTGTTATCTGAGGTACTGCAGGTTGCCGATATTGAAAGCCAAGAGAAAAACAGGGAAGAAAGCAAAACAGATAATAGTGAATTTAAAGCTGACAGCACACATTCTTCTGTTAGCTTGAATGTGACTGAAGATGCTACATCAAAAAAGAAAGATCAGTCTCTAGGGACTACAGATTTAGAAGTTAGTGGTACGGCTACAAGCTATTGGTGGAAAGACTACTACTCATCTACTACAAATAAAAATTATTTTAGAGAGCAAACAGATGTTTGGTCCCAACTGAAAAAGTGTATTTCACCAGCGGAGGCTCCACCAAACTGTGTTCTAGCATTAACTGTCAGAGACCCCAGATTGATGCTGCCTCCTAAGAAGAATAAAGTTCACATTATTAACCCTGGTAAGTTACTGCTTGAAATATAAAAAATGCTCAGATTTTTTTGCATTTTCATCTGTCACACTTGTCAGAACTTGCTATCACCTCCTGTATGGGGGAGGACACTGATAAAAAGGAAGGCAGGCCTTCACACAACAGCACCATACCAAGCGTCCTATAGCTATGCCTAAATTCTAGCGGGCGAACGCAAGAAGAAGAACATGTTCAGCTTGTTGAACAGATGATACCTCATTCTATTGAGAGCTGTGTGAGGTCAGAAGATCAAGACATCCTTGCCTATTGAGCTAGTAAAATGCACCCTCTTTCTGCTAAGAAAAAGAACGTACACAGTAATTAAAATAATGTCAAACTTGTTAATAGGGAATTTCTACATAATTTTGGTGGGCATTAAAGAAGTAAGATGGTATTTTTAATCGTGATTAGAGCATGATCTTGATGCAGTGTCACAGACCCACTGAAGAGGTCTTTTGTTCACATGTCAGACGATCAATATTTTACCAAGTACACTCTTATTTGTTGAAAGGTTCATTATGGCCAAAAGAAGAATTTCAAAGATATGGTCAAGTCTCCACTTCTTCTTGCGTTCACCAATTATGAACTCGGGCGTAGTCAGGATGCCTGGCATGATGCTTCTGATTGATTTTGAGTGAAGACCCATTATCCTTTTATCAATGTGTCGTCCGCCGCCATACAAGTGTGCCTTCTCAGACTTCAGAGGTATTTGTAATTTAGATCCTCAAGTATTGATTCGAAGACTTCACTAAAAGCTTTGTATAAACACTGACATATGGGGAGCTGCTGTAAAAGATCGAACCATTTAGAATACACTACTTCACCAAGATGTAGTGGTTTGTGAGACATCTATAACGGAAGCAGCAGAACATAGGAGACAAGCCAGAACAACATTCAACAATAGCAAACATTCTCTGCCCACACTATCCAAGGAACTTCCAGACTCTCATTGGGCTCATCAGTAATATACACATCCATAGACTAACACAACCGAAGTAATCATACCAATTAGATGAGCAGAGTGGTTTTCATCATTTGTGATGAACAAACAACAGCAAAATACACATGTACATTGTGACAATGTCTAGGTTTGAACAGCGTCTCAGCCAGTCTTGAATTTGGACAGGACTTGATACAGTCAATCTTCAGAACCCCGGCACAACTCTCTGCAAATATTGCTCATCACTTTCAAATCCCTGTAATTCATTCATAGAATCGTGAATTTTGCTCATGACCACTTATTTGTTACTTTTCAAGTTCAGGGTTCTGAACTTTATTACCCACTGCCTCTAAGTGACAGTGAAAATTGTTACATCTGCAAGGAAGAGAGATAAAAGTCAACATAGGGAAAATATTCTAGACATTTTAACATTGTGGCACAGCATGAAAACAGTATCAGAGTTCAAAGTTAGTACAAGAGATGGTGTTGTGGAAGAACATGATACTTGTCAGGGCACTTGATAATGATCATCAAATAGTAGTATGTCACTTGCAGAACATCGTTTTCATCACAGCCTGCCTGAAAACCTTTCTGCCTCTAGCGAGTTCTCCTGCCTCTTCCAGCATCATGTACATGTCTTGTAGGGTGTCTTTCTTTCTTCTCTGTCCAGATGACATGTGTTGTAATAATTAATGTTAAATCAGCCGATTATAATTGGTTGTGCATTTTATTGTATGTTTGAACTATAATTTCAAAATATACAATTTGATCTCAACAAACACTTACTTCGACCAGGAGTAAGTCAACAGATCTCTGCTACCATTGTCAACAGATGTAACAGACACTGCAGCATGTCTAGCAAGACTTTCCTCTCCAGTGTAAGCTGAGAAGCAACATGTGGCCATATCCAGTCAATCTGAAAACCAAACTTTGGGGAAACATGACAGACCTGAAACTGACTGTCCATTTTCTGGTCCACAGTGGATTAAGCACATGACAAGAGATCGCTGAAGAACATATGCATATTTATTGCTATTTTTCGGATTTTTTTGGCAGCATATTCATTTTTATTTTTGATGGTTTATCTATTAAACATTTACAAATCATAAAAATGTGTGATGTTAAGAACTGTTCTAGTGTCCAATATTTTGTTAAGTGTCACTGATAACATGACTGGGTAGCTCAGTTGGTAGAGCACTGGCTTTTATGCCAGAGGTCACAGGTTCAAATCCTGTCCTAGTCTTATATGAACCATAATTTTGATGTTTTGTGATTTTTAAAATATAGACAATCAACAGCTTTGTTCTTTTCAGGTAGTATCATTTTTTAGGCAGTTTCGTTATTGTTTCGTTCTTTTCATGCAGTCTCGTTATTGTTTTGTTCTTTTGATGCAGTCTCACTTTTGTTTTGTGATAGTGCGATAGTCTTGGTTTGTCCACTAGTTGTGTTACTCTCAGTCTGAATTTGATGTTATTTATGTCAAATTGTATAAAACGTGATATTTTAGTTCTTTGTTGGAGTGATATATTTTTAAAATATTGAATCCGCAGGATCAACCATCAATACTTTACCATCAGAACTCTTAACTATTGGAGCAGGGTTGAGTCCACTGTGGATTGTAGCAATTAGAGAGAATGTGAAAGCAAGCAAGATCACTGAACAAAATCTGAATGAATTGAAAAATAAACAGTTAATTCCAGGTATTTAATGTACTTAGTTTCCTCTCTGTTGTATTTGTTCTTATTATGTGAAGGATATCTTATGCATGTTCTGAGTAGATACTATCACTAACCAAGAACTGCTTGAGCAGTATCAACAAGAGAATATGAGTACCATCATCCAAAAGAGATACTGTAGATTGATCAAACATGTGATACGCATGGAGACTAACTCTTGTCGTAAAACTGCACTGAGGTGGACACGGGAATATAACAAGAAGGGCCCTTTCCTGGAACCCACAGGGACAGCAAAAGATAGGGAGGCCTAGAAATACATGAAGATGGGATTTGAAGGCAGAGATCAAAAATATAAAGAAGAGCTGTAGAAGATAAAATAGGAAGACTGCATCTGGTGGTCAATTGTGAGACTTCGAGGAACCCATCTTGCGCAAACCTTAGAAAATCAGAGCCTTTTTATAACCACATTTGCACTATCATTACTGAGGGACAGCTGTAAGGCCAACTGTTGAGTAGTGATTTGCCTATCATTAAAAATAGTGCACTTAGCGCATTTCACCAGTTCTGAGTTGGTGGCTGTGGCAGATCATGCAAGTCTGTATCTCTACTCCAGTCAATTTCATCACATAAACGTTTGTAAGTGTTCACAAGTTTCCTTCTCTGCAATAAGCAATTCAATCACAATTAGCCCCCCCCTTGTAATGCAAGTTGTTAACATTCTCCATTTCAACGGTTTAGTATGGCTGTATTATTTGATGGACTGCTGTGTAAATTGATACACACAATCGGCACATACTATATTTGAAGTGTCCAAAATTTCATGCTTCTATCTTCATTATTAGCTTAGAAAACCAATGTGGTGCATTACTTTCTGAATGATCCTTGTGCAGTAAGAAATACCAGATGTTTCTCAGAAATGGAATAACCTTATTTTCTGTTATGTTATTGTCATGGTGGAGAATGTGTGCAGAAATTAAATTTTTTAGTAGACATTAAATGTTTTTATTTGGAATACATTGTGCTCTTTTTTATGTCTTGAAAATTCAGGCTCTCCTTTGCATTTGGGAGATAAAGAGTCTCGCATCCCCGTCATCCTCATACAGAGACCAGGAACAAGTTCTACTATTTCAACTTCTCAAATAGGGTATGCCAGCGGCTGGGATGTTGTTATACCATCAGGTTGGGCTATGGCATTCTGGATATCCCTTATTTATCGCGGAGCTCGTGTTGGCGGCATCAGAGAAGCATGCAGTGTCGCTTTACAAGCAGGATCTCTTTGTGAACCCTTTGACTTTCCAGATTCTTTAGGTGGAAGAGAACAACTTCAAGCAGAATCAGAGATACTTGAACGCAGACATGATTGTCGGCCACCAGCAAAGAGACCAAACTATACAAAACTAGGTTTCCAGTCTCCTTTCAGACTAGAGTTCACCAGACTTGTGAACGAATGGCATGAGAAAGCTAGTTTGTTATTAGAAAAAATTAAGAGTTCAGATTTGAAGATGCAAATCAAAAAGAGTGATTTTTATGTGCTAAGAGACCGCAAATGTCTAAGATTATTGAATATGGCGTTGACAGATGTTAGAGGATTTCTCAGGTCCAAAAGCAGAACTAAAGGCAAAGACAATGCAAATGTTTTTGAGAAAATTACAGCTACCGACACTGGAAGAGAGATGATTGAGCAACATTCCTTGGCTCTGGTACCTGTTCTAATCAGCATTCATAATCGAGGTGTCCCAGCTGCATTTGGTCATATTTGTTTACCATCACCTGAAGACTTGAACCACCTTGATAAAGATAAAAGTTTTAGTGGACCATTGGAGAAAAAACACAAAGATCTGGAAGGACCAATAAGGAAGGAAGAGAGAAAAATTCGATTAAAACTGCGCAGAATGAAAAAACGAGGAAAGGACAGTAAAATTCTCAGTATTCAAAGCATGTCTGCCAATTCAAAAGAATTCATTGCAAAACATTCTGGAATGCCAGCATTGACTCAAGACACAAGAGAAAGTGATATAAAAAACAAAATGAGTTCAGGCAAAATAATTACAACAGAAAATAAGTTACTGAGCCACACTTCGCGAATGGTATGCGGCTTTGTCAGAAATGGCGACTTTGATCTTGGGAAAGGTCATGGCTCAGGGTTAGGTTTCTGCTCTTTAGTATCACTTTTACACCTGCTTGAGCAACAGGGAAACCGAAGGTCATGTCTAGTGCTGATTCGAAATCCCACTTCATTTCAGTACAGATTTGCATCTCTTTCAGTTGTTCTTTAAGAATTTGTTGAATTTAAAACATGCATCAATGATTTAATATTATTTTATTTTTGTACTGGTTGGTCAAAGTTCACATAAATTATAATTATGCAATTGTTAGTTTTGTTGGTCTACCCCATATTGAAAAAAAAGTGAAATATATCTGAAAGAACAAAAACAAGGTAATAGTTTTACAAAGTACAACAGCAAACATAATTGATGTTTCTACCAAAATGTCTTCATCATGTACAGGACACAGTTTTGCTCATATTAAAAAATGTTAATTTTGAGAATTGTAACCAAGTTCTTCACATTCTTTAGTGATCTGAGCCACTGTGCCATTATGATTAGTCAGTCGTCATAAAATCTGCAAATGTTGGTTATCTATACTCGGGTCTGGGTCCTCTGGCCATATCTGACGCCTTGGGTCATTGTAGGCTAGATAGTCTTAAAGTATGTGTTCATGGGTCTTGAATTTGGTTGCACATGGGTATTTGTTTGTGCAGAAAGCCCTGAGTCTGTATAAGTACCCCAGCAGTCTGTAGTGGCCGTATAGGTTCCCCAGCAGTCTATAGTGGCCGGTTCTCAGGCGAAACAGTATGGTCTGTTGGTGTCTTTGAGGGTATTGGGTCAAGTCTGTCACCCACATCCATATGCTTCTTCCACCTTGGAATGTAAGGATTGTGGATTATGGTTTTGCAGTAGAATAGTGCATGTGTTCAGTAACCAATAACTGTTACAAAAAGTCACCTTCATGTGAAGGCCAGAGAAAGCTTATATGGCCGTCACCAGTACAATCTGAGAAAAGTGTACATTCTTGTCTTTCATCTAGATATCTCTGTAGATGATTTCTGTAACTGATTAATCTACTTGTACAGCAGATAGTCACTCAAGACATGTTATAATCAGCTGCTGACTGCATTGTATATATTTTCTTTCCAATTTCTCATGTATTGTTTTCCCATTCTTGGTTGCCTGTAAATTGCATCTGTAATATTTTCTTTTGTTGTCTGCTTTGTTAAATGCTTTTATTTGTCCATTTTTTATGCTGCATTTCACTAAGATGTTTTTTTTACTCTGTTGCGTTTATCAACTGTTGCTTTCTATTCAAAAGCACATGCATGCTTTTCAACGTGGGCATTCAACAAGGCAGTGGAAAAGCATATCTGTGTTTTTTAATATAGGTGTTACAGAAGAGTCCTTCGTATACATGGACAGAGAAGAGAGCAAATAGATCAACCCAGAAAGAATTCAGAATCAAAGAAAACTGGTTGATGCTACAAATGAGAAAACTGAAGCAGTTTGGACATATAAAAAGACATGAAGTGTTGGAAAATACCATTTTGGCAGTAGGCATCCTGGCAAAGAAGAGCATATGAAGATGGATTCAAGATGCTACTGATAATTTGAGCTTGAATGCAGCACAGGTGAGACATCTGGCTTATCTTCTCCTTCTTTGCGTTGTTTTTACGACCAATTTTAATCACTCTTTGTGATATGTTTGATCTTTGCCAAGAACGTGTATTCGTTGCACATTGGTTTGGTAGGCCCCTAAATGCATAGACTTCTACACGTTTAGGACACGTGCATCCGATTTCAGCCAAACCTTATTAGTCGCCTCTACGACATGTGTGGCAGGTAACAGTGGTTCTATTCTTTACACCCCAAATTTGGGCCCTAGTAACCACTCGGGTGATCTGGCTTATGAAAAAGATAAATTCTGAATGGCTGTTAGTTACAAAATTCTGCTCAGGACAAGCTATTGAATGGTGATTCTATTATGTTGCATTATTGTGCTGTACATCATTAAATGAGGACTATCATCATACCACTTCGAACATGTTCATAGGTTCTCCGATCCCTGCCTCAACAAGTCCAGCAGCCCAACATGCCAGTTCGATGTTGATTGGTCAATCTTTTTTCTTTCTGTACATGATGAATGGTATACATGTTTTCTGTGTTTCATATTTAAGTGAAGACAAATTAATTTTTTGTTGGTTGTTTTTTTGAATACTTGAAGCTAGGTTTATTGTACCCAGCAGCATTAATGTATTTCACTTACATTTGTAAATGATATATTTTGCTACAGTTTGCAAGTTGCCTATTAACAATGATTAAACCATTAAAGTTAATGATTACATAGTGATTTCAGATTTTGTGTGTTCATTTTACATTACTTAATTCTTATACAATTGTACTTAATTCTTATTCGTGTAGAATAGAATAACTCTCCTCCATTGATTTCTATTTTGAGGGGTCTTTTTAATTAAAGTACCCATGATGCAACCATTTCCTCTTTTCTTTAGCCATATCACTTTTTCCATCTCAAAACACTGGCTTGGCTTGAGTGCTGGGCAACGAACGTGCTGACTTGCTTGCAAACCCTGGCAGAAGTATGGACAGAGTTCTCTCATTGTATCTCATCTCCTCCTCTCTATCCCTGCCATATGTGTCGGCTTCATTTCTTGGTTTTGTACCTTTTCTAGCTCACATATTGGGGTATCTGATTCTGGGCCCTCTTTAGCTGACCTATATTCCAAGTGTAGTCGTATTTCCTGTTGGTAAACATTTCTAAAAAAAAGTATCGTCTGTTTGGCTCATGTGGTCTCACCTAGTTTTTCTCATGACTCAGAGCTTACTTTGTTCATATGCTACTTCCATGTCAATCTGCTGCTGTAAATTTGGGGGTGGGGCGAGCCATGGCTGATATTATAAATTCCGAAGGAGAGAACGTAAAATGATTCAACTAATAGGGGTGAATCTACAACCCTAACCAGACTGCATGAATTCCAAGTCAAATGTGGTGTAGTTGGACAAGAGCACTATATTGGTAGCCAAAGAAGAATAGTAAAGCATAACAAAGAACCGGTGTCGTTTGTCGCCACACGCTGAGAGACATACTAAGATCAGATAACTTATGTTATGTTATGCGATCGACGTCATGGCACATTGGGCATTCCCATTCATGCTCTGTCCTCTGTTGCAACAGCCATCCCAAAGTCCATTTGCTCACAGTACCCATGAGAAGTTGATTACTATATCTTTTCTCTCTACCACGAAGACGACACTGTCTGGCATGTCCAAACTTAACGCCTAATTATCGAATTCGTTCCAGTATCTGAGACCAGCCCACGTCACACAATTGAGAGCGTACCGCATTGATGATATCGGCTCTGTCCATACTTCTGCCCACTTGAGTCGGGGCATTGTTTGCAAGAGAGTCAGCACGCTTGTTACCTCACACTCCAGCCTAGTCATTTTCTTGAGATGTGATCTCCGAATGCTGTCCACCCATTCCACACGCATACTTCCAGATGCAATCAGTTGATGCATATTCATTGAGTCTGATCACTTATGGAGTAATTGGTTCAATGTGCAGTGATGATCTGACTAAACTAAACACGTCAATCTATCATAGTGTGTTACTCCGAGAACTAGTTTGTTTGTCTTCTCTTAACGGTTCACAGTGTATCTTGATTACGCCAGCTTTTTTGTTTAGGTGAGAATTTATAGATGCTGTTGACACGTCTGATTATTACATGATTTTAAAGCATCTTTTATAGCTCCTTGATTTTATAGCTCCTTGTATCAGTTTGGCCACTGATACTGTCGCATACTGAATTATGCACCATATTACTAGGCCATCAGCGCACAAATTATTCACCATACTACTAGACCACCTGTGTACACTTTCACTTCAAGTGGTAGTTCTGCTTACTTCAAGTGGTAGCTCTGCAGCAGCGACATCGCTGATATAAACTAAAGGGGGAATGACGGTGTGACGCAGTCGAAATTTCTTACTATTGGGGTTGTCTAGATGTACTCTGATTCTTCTGTTATGACATTAAGAGATGGATAAAGTTATATTTGGTAGAATGCAGCGCTAATGAGTAAGAGCATTGAAATTTTGAAACTACGATGCATCAGAGCCGACCATAGATGTAACGAATGTGATTAGATGAAGCATTTTTCTGATTTTATTAATGAAGATTTCCTCATCCGTCTGCTTTGTAAGAGTAAGGAGTACAATTAAAGCATATAAATGATACGTTAGCAAAGCTCAAATTTCTCCACCAAATTAAATATTGCGTACAATTTTCACCAATATTTTAAAACTTTAACTATTTACGCAGACTTTAATAGTTGTTTGCAGAATCTGTTGCATTTTATCAGTGCATATTTGATATACTATCTTGACGTGTCGGCCGACCGGCTTTGCGGTTTGCCACTGCGAGAGGTTCACAATCTTAATAATTTAATCTAAATCAAGTTTATTCAACGGTTACATAAAAAAAAAATCTGAAGCATAGTTACCTCCAGAAAAAATATGATGGCATTTGCTGCAAAGTTATCAGTGAAAACCGTCTGTATGATAATTCAAATTTTATATGAAGGCAAAGGTGTTTCTTTGTATACTTATTTTATACTCATATACACTTAATACACTATACATACACTTACACAGTGTTAATACATATAACTTAATAACTATCTAACAAGTTACATGATTGTTATATTATTATTAGTCTACTCAGTCTACTGTTAAACCAAGTTGGAAAACTGGCTGCACACGTCGACAGTGTGCTTGAATTAAACCACCAAAGTATAGTGTTCTACTCCTAGTATAAGTTAAATGGTTGATTCTCTAGTCTACTCAGCTGAGTAATGTGAAAGTTGAACTATTCAGTTTCGAAAGAAACTAGGAATCTCACAAAAACTACTAAGTACTTGTCTGGGATACTTTAGAAATTACGCAACTTTCGAATATGAGGAACTCTATGGATGATCAGAAGCTAGTCATAAAGTTAATGTATGCAATTGTTAATTGGTGTTGTGATTTGATGACTGACAGAAGAACGACAATGAAGACTGATGCTCTCAGTTATCTAAAAGGGACTGAGGATCTGTTGAGACACCCTGAGTGCAGAGACATCAATTCTAACAATTTTTTCTATTGGTAAAACAAAGGACTTAACTTTTGTACCATTAGCACTGAGCAGCATTGATTGCCACTTTGGATTACATTTATAGTTTGTTATGCCTATGTTGTTGCATAATTGCTTTATTTTGTCCCTTTTCCAGGTTTTTTGTTGTTGTTTAAAGACCTTCTTCACAAAAGTAGTTCATAGAAATAAACAAATCCGATACAACCATTCTTGGACATTAATTCACTGCAGCAAACTATAGTCATCTAGGATACCTGATATCAATATGGATTCAAACTCTGAAGACAGTACACACAATTGTAGGCAAGTTAAATGTTTAGTTTATATTGTATTGAGCGCAAAGATCACCTGTGTGTTGCTGGGGCCCAAAGAATAGTAACACTGTGACCTGCAAGGGATGTCGAAGAGGTGACTGAGGTAGGAGCCTAGGAAGCTACCCTAGTAAATAAAAAGTGTCACAGAAATCGGATGTGCTGGCCTACTTGTAGGCGCATAACTTGCACAACATACAATTGCTCTTAGGCTCAGATCACATACAAATCACAAAGAGTGGTTGAGCGTTCAAAGAAGAAAAAATGTAAGGTCAAATCAGTGTGTTCTTTGTTATCCTATTTTAATTTTCCTAAATTTCAGTTCAAGTTTTTCTAGAACTAAATTTCCTAATGTTCTTTTATTAACAGTTACAAAGTATGCAGAAACAAAAATGGGTCGGAGGAGTTATGATCATGTCATTGGGAACAGTTATAATTGAAGTTTAACTTTAAGACACATCAAATTATAAATCTGTTTGTATGTTGTTCCATTTGCTAATCTTCATCTTCAATGATCCAGCGGCACTTGAGCTCTTGCCCTACTGCCCAGTGCTGTGTAGTGGTATTTGCATGTGTTTGTAAGTTGTTCTTTTGTTCCGTATAATGTGTTCCATTTATCTGGCCTTGGAGGAAGGAGGGTCTTCCTGATGTCATCTAGTGCTTGACACTTGAAGAGGTGGTGGTGAACGGTTTCATGATCATGTACGCACAGTTGGCACTCTGGTGTTTGTTGTGGTTGAATTCTGTTCAAGTGATCATTAAGTGTTATGTGTTGGGTTCGAAATCTAAAACTGGTGCTCTGATCTCTTCTTGTAAGGTGGTTGATGTTGTCATTAAGGTTAGGGCTGGCCATATGGCTGTACACCTCTCTTCTCGTGTCTCCCATGGCCCATCTGTTCAGCCAAATTTCTTTATTTGTTGTCATTAGGGTTTGCTTTGCTGTATGGAGAGTTGTTGCTGTGGTTGGCTGTTCTTGTGTTGACCCTTTCTTGGCTAGCCTATCTGCTTTATCATTTCCAGGTGTATTTGAATGTCCAGGGAGTCATAGTCATGTCCATAGTCATTTTGATGTCATGTGATGTAACAAGTCTGTCAATATCTAGGGCTATATGGGAGAGTTCAGATTTACAATGTCCACCATCTTCTAGAGCTTGAAGGGCAGACATTGAATCTGTGAAAATAATGATGTTTTGTGCCTTTGATGGAAAGGCATCGAAAACAGTCTTCAGGTGGTACAAAGCTGCTTTTATCGCATGAATTTCAGCCTCATAATTGGAGCATATCTCCCTGCATGCACCAAACAACTCTTCGGATGATCTGTCTGGGTACTGTATATATACTCTAACCTGCTTTGATGGTGGCTTTAAATGCAGATCCATCAGTATAGACATGTACCCATTCTTGGGGATAGACATCAATGGTTCTTTGAGATGCTATCATAAGGCTGACTGGGTCGGAGCATTTAGTTGATGGTGGCTTTAAATGCAGATCCATCAGTATAGACATGTACCCATTCTTGGGGATAGGCATCAATGGTTCTTTGAAATGCTATCATAATGCTGACTGGGTCGGAGCATTTAGTTGCTTCATCTATCAGTTTTGTTCTAATTTCAGGTGTATTCAAGAGTGTATGTGGTGGTAAGTTTGTTATTACTCTCTGCAGCTGTTGTCTTGTTTCTGGAAGGTGGTATCTGTCTTTCCATTTGTTAATAAATACTGTCATTTTCTAAAACATTTTTGTCTGTAGGTCAGACGGAAAGGCTGTTCTGACAATAATGCAGGAAGAAGGCAGGAAATTAAATCAACATGAAGATCAGGTACTGGGCTGTAATGTTTCATGATTAGTGTTATTTTATAAGTACATGTATAATGTTAACTCCTGTCTGTTACTGCACTTTGGTGTTACTTTATAAATACATGTATAATGTTAACTCATGTCTGTTACTGCACTTTGGTGTTACTTTATAAGTACATGTATAATGTTAACTCCTGTCTGTTACTGCACTTTGGTGTTACTTTATAAGTACATGTTTAAGGTTAACTCCTGTCTGTTACTGCACTTTGGTGTTACTTTATAAGTACATGTATAATGTTAACTCCTGTCTGTTACTGCACTTTGGTGTTACTTTATAAGTACATGTATAAGGTGTAACTCCTGTCTGTTACTGCACTTTGGTATTACTTTATAAGTACATGTATAATGTTAACTCCTGTCTGTTACTGCACTTTGGTGTTACTTTATAAATACATGTATAATGTTAACTCCTGTCTGTTACTGCACTATAACTCTGCTTTAATTGGTTGCTATTAATTGCTCCTAGTGTTCAGCGATGCCGGGGCCCACAAGGGAATCAAAGAATAGTACTACTTCAACTTACAAGGCATGTCGTAAGAGGCGACTGATGTAGGACCTAAGGAAGTTACTCTAGTAAATAAAAAGCATCGCAGAAATCGAATGTGCCGGCCTACTTGTAAGTGCATAACTGTCACAACATACAATCGCTCTTAGGCTCAGATCACATACAAATCACAGAGAGTGGTTAACAAGTGGTCGATATGGAGTGTTCAAAGAAGAAGAAAACTAACAATATTTGTTTGTATTCTTCTATCTTTAAGGGGGGATTCTGGTCTGGAAACTTTTTTTCGTTGTTTTCATATTAATGTAGAATTTGTATTACAATTTTGAGATATTATGACTTAAAAGAGTAGAAAAGTTTAGTTTTCAAAAATATGTCAACGCATTGCCATGGAAACAAAAAAAATAGCCACCAAACACTACATTTTAAATCCCTAAGGCTCTGAAAGTAATGAATATAAATGAATTCTATTTTCACTCTAAGGTGAGCAATTGTAATATCTAAAAAATTACGCATGATTTTTAGGATATATTAAACATTACATTTTTTATGAATTTTTGGGTAAACATATCCCCCCAAAACAGTTTTTTTGGACCTAATTTTGAGGGAATTTTTACCCAAAAATAAAAAAAAATTAAGTATTTAATATATCCTAAATATCATGTGTAATATTTTAGATATTACAATTGCGCACCTTAGAGTGAAAACAGAATTCATTTACATTCATTAGATTCAGAGCCTTAGGCATTTGAAATTTTGTTTTTGGTGGCCATTTTGTATTGTTTCCATGACAACGCTTTGACATTTTTTTTTTACTAATTTTTTTCTTCTACTATTCTAAGTAATAATCTTTCAAAATGGTTATACAAATTTTACATTAACATGAAAATAAAGGAAAATAGCTTCTTGATCCCCACACTACCGAATCCCCCCTTAATCCTGGGGTGTATCACAGCATCACGATAAGAAGAAATTACTTGATCGATTGTTATTTCGGTGGTCCCCTTTTTGCATGGGTTACCCTTTTCTTTGTATCCACTGTTTCTGAACATTATCGAAAAAGGGGGAAGACTGCAGTAAAACTTGGTAAAATAGCTAAACACGTATAAACAAAGTACTATAGTTTTACAAAATACAGGAACAGTGACGATAGACAGCAATGTTTCGACCAAAAGGCCTTTATCAAGCAAACGATACAACAGGAGTGACAAATTTCAAGGAACACTACAAATGGACGATCACAGAAACATTCAAACGTATCTAATGAAAATCTGGGAATAAAAACGAATAACGCAGTAAGTGCAACACAAAACTAGAAGTGGAAAAGAAGAGAAGCAATAAACAATCAAGTGAAAATACAACTTATATATATGAAGCAAATACACATACAGACTACAAGGCATGAGATGAGAAAGTACTAAGAAGCATAGGAATGTAATGAGTAGAAGAGGACGAAGGTACCATACAAAAAATAAACCGGTTCTCCAGAGCAAATCGACTACGATCATCAGAGGAACATGGTCACATCGCAAGCTCCTGAATCACCAGTATTATTGAAATGAGTAGCTACAGGGGTCACAGAGCATTGGCGTATATCACACAAGTGTTGGGCGAATCGGTCACTGAGTCTCTTACCGGTCTCACCAATATAGGCCTTGTTACACTGCTTGCAGGTAATGGCATAGATAATATTACGGGACTCGCATGTGAAACTGTCTTCAATAACAAACGTGGCTTTTGGAAAAGACACAGTGCGGGTCTGTATTGCATAAGCACACGTGTTACAGCGCCGACGGCCACACTGGATGGTGCCAAAATGACTGGATATTAGGCCTGAGGTGACTGTGAACCAACATATCCTTAAGTCTACTGTTCCGTCTGTACGCCACCAAAGGATAGTGTTGGAAGACTGAATGTGTCTCAGAATCAGACTGAAGAATGGAGAGATGACGGAATAAGACTTTCTTCACAAGGGAACTATGAGGGTGGAAAGTTAAAATGAGTTTCACCATGTCAGAATTGAAAGTTCTATGCTGGTTAGAAAGAGCCTCCTGTCGAGCAATTTGCTGAAAGCGATGCATAGCAGATGCAAGCATATTCTCCGGTATAGGCGCTATGGAAGAAATCAAGCATCTC
The DNA here is from genome assembly GCA_020796225.1 of Arion vulgaris. NCBI lineage: Eukaryota > Metazoa > Mollusca > Gastropoda > Stylommatophora > Arionidae > Arion > Arion vulgaris. The sequence continues at coordinate 24,279,848 of CM036769.1, forward strand.
GTGAGCTCTATCGAGAAAATCATTGTCCTCGCTACAGAGGCGACGAAGGCGCAAGAGTTGAGAGAAAGGTAAAGAGTCACGACAAGCCTGGGGATGGGAAGAGGTATAAAGGAGAAAACTATGTGCATCAGTGGGCTTATAGTATACTGATGTAGTGATGGTGGATAGACTGATGGTGATAGTGACAAGAGGTAGAGATGTGAGATGTAAACCGAATGGCAGGATTGAAGACATTAATGAAATTGATGAAGCGTGACAGATCGGCTTCAGGCATATCAGTAATGCTGATACAATCATCAATATATCTATGATACACATACGGAAGAGGGCCATCATAGGAATTCCATACAAGGTGTTTAAGATGTAGCTACTCATTTCAATAATACTGGTGATTCAGGAGCTTGCGATGTCCAGGTCACAGCCATCCGATCATGTTCCTCTGATGATCGTAGTCGATTTGCTCTGGAGAACCGGTTTATTTCTTTGTTTGGTACCTTGCGCCTCTTGGACTCAACGCATTTCATTCCTATGCTTCTTAGTACTTTCTCATCTCATGCCTTGTAGTCTGTATGTGTATTTGCTTCATATATATGTTGTATTTTCACTTGATTGTTTATTGATTCTCTTCTTTTCCACTTCTAATTTTGTGTTGCACTTATTTCGTTATTCGTTTTATTCCCAGATTTTCATTAGATACGTTTGAATGTTTCTGTGATCGTCCATTTGTAGTGTTCCTTGAAATTCATCACTTCTGTTGTATCGTTTGCTTGATAAAGGCCTTTGGTCGAAACGTTGCTGTTTATCATCACTGTTCCTGTATTTTGTAAAACTATAGTACTTTGTTTATACGTGTTTTGTTGTTTCTGAACAGCATTCCCCCAAAATTTTGGTTGGTAATCTGATTATGTGGCCCAATAATTTAATTTGTTGTTTCTTGATGAAGTTCATTACTGATGTTCTACCTACTTTTTTCCTGTCATAATTCATAAACCAATCATTGATGCAATCTTCATACCAACACTGCTACCAGTGTCAAACATTGGCACTGACAAGAGAACAAGAAAGAAAAATTACCACATGTGAAATAAGATGCTTGAGGGAAGTTGTAAATAAAATAAGAAGAGACCATATAAGAAATGAGGAAATTAGAAGAACAGAGACTCAAATGGTTTGGCCACTTGGTGAGAATGAACTCGAATACACCAGTGGAAAGAGCATACAACCTCAAAATAGAATCGTCAAGAGGCAGGGCAGACCAAGAAAAAGATGGCTTGATGGAGTTACAGACATCTTGAAACTGCACAATATCACTGCATATCAAGCGGCCGAGCTGCACTATCTCGGAAACTGATCATCAGTTAAACCTGCTACACCTAACAGCAAAAAGCAGAGAAGAACAAAAGAAGATACCACTTTTAAAAAAATTACTGCCAGAACTCAGCGTAGACAATAATTATTTGTATCATCTAAACTAACAATAAGCATTTTTTACATCTCTGAACTAACAAGTACGATTACCAATTTTCATCAGAATCAAAGACAAAATGAAACTTGTCCCCTTGATCTGAGTGTCAAAATAAAGCAGGAACTTCATGAAGAGGTGAGTACATTTGTTCCAGTGTTTCGTTTTTGTCTCGTTTGAGTATATTCTGTGTAGTGATCATTGTAGTTGGCTGAAGTTACCTAAACCCAGAAATTAAATATCAAAATTAACTTTGATTTCACTGCAGATGACTGACCAGCTTCTCAACAGCATCATGTCCACAGATGGTGACAACAAGGGAGAAAATTTCATATGCTCTAGCCAAAGTGAAGGAAACTTTGGTAAACAATGCAATTTGAGATAGCCCACCAAAAAACAACAGATTGATCGGCTGAAGACAGAGCGTGCTAATTATAACACACTTTTAAAATTAAAAAAGTAGGGCTTGAAATACTGATCCTTGGAGATATTAGGAATAGGTGTGTAACATCAAGTAGAGTCGTGAGAAGTTTGTGCTAATATGGAGTAGTGTAAACAAGAAGGACAAGCAAAGTATGGTGTAGGATCTAGAAGATTCAAATAACATGACAGAAACGTAATGTATACAAGAAATAATAATATTTTTCCACCTGCGGATGGATAGACAACATTTAAGAAATACTGCGGCAACATGGACTCACACAGCTATAACACTGGGATTCTCTGTGTTGTAGAGGTTAGGTGCTGCAACATGGACTCACACAGCTATAACACTGAGATTCTCTGTGTTGTAGAGGTTAGGTGCGGCAACATGGACTCACACAGCTATAACACTGGGATTCTCTGTGTTGTAGAGGTTAGGTGCGGCAACATGGACTCACACAGCTATAACACTGGGATTCTCTGTGTTGTAGAGGTTAGGTGCAGCAACATGGACTCACACAGCTATAACACTGAGATTCTCTGTGTTGTAGAGGTTAGGTGCTGCAACATGGACTCACACAGCTATAACACTGGGATTCTCTGTGTTGTAGAGGTTAGGTGCGGCAACATGGACTCACACAGCTATAACACTGGGATTCTCTGTGTTGTAGAGGTTAGGTGCTGCAACATGGACTCACACAGCTATAACACTGAGATTCTCTGTGTTGTAGAGGTTAGGTGCGGCAACATGGACTCACACAGCTATAACACTGAGATTCTCTGTGTTGTAGAGGTTAGGTGCGGCAACATGGACTCACACAGCTATAACACTGAGATTCTCTGTGTTGTAGAGGTTAGGTGCGGCAACATGGACTCACACAGCTATAACACTGAGATTCTCTGTGTTGTAGAGGTTAGGTGCGGCAACATGGACTCACACAGCTATAACACTGAGATTCTCTGTGTTGTAGAGGTTAGGTGCGGCAACATGGACTCACACAGCTATAACACTGGGATTCTCTGTGTTGTAGAGGTTAGGTGCTGCAACATGGACTCACACAGCTATAACACTGGGATTCTCTGTGTTGTAGAGGTTAGGTGCGGCAACATGGACTCACACAGCTATAACACTGGGATTCTCTGTGTTGTAGAGGTTAGGTGCTGCAACATGGACTCACACAGCTATAACACTGGGATTCTCTGTGTTGTAGAGGTTAGGTGCAGCAACATGGACTCACACAGCTATAACACTGGGATTCTCTGTGTTGTAGAGGTTAGGTGCGGCAACATGGACTCACACAGCTATAACACTGGGATTCTCTGTGTTGTAGAGGTTAGGTGCTGCAACATGGACTCACACAGTTATAACACTGGGATTCTCTGTGTTGTAGAGGTTAGGTGCTGCAACATGGACTCACACAGCTATAACACTGGGATTCTCTGTGTTGTAGAGGTTAGGTGCTCACCTCTCATTCCCAAGGTACTTGGTTCACTCCCATGTAGAGCCATAAGGATATGTTTCCAGAGATCCTCGATCTCAGTAGGCGAGATTGAGTTTCTATTCCTATCAGAGACAAGTGATAAAACTTAGATCCAATATTCATGCTGAGCATGTAAAAGAACCCATGACAGTTCAAAATTGAGAAGAATAGGCTGGAAAGCCAGTGCCCTGGCAAAAATCCATTAGAAAAATTAACAATAAAATTCCTACAATTTGTTCACTATCTTCTAAATTACATTGGGGACCCTTGCCGAAGCTACAGAGCTCATGCACTGCTGCTGAGATATTCCTGTATAAAAAAAAGACCAGAGCACACATGGTTACTCACAGAAGTGCAAGGATGATGGTCCTATCAATCACACTGGGACTAACAACGAGAACTTAAACATAACATGACTTCATGACATGTGTCTAGTCAAGACAAAACAAGTGTTTGTGACTAAAGAAAAAACTTGTTTCCACATTTGAACAGTATATATTGTTGTGCTGATTCTCTTAGTGTTTGTGCTATATATAATTCATATTCTTCTTCTTTTCTGTAATCTTGTTTTGCCTCACAACATCATGATAAGAAGAGATTTCTAGAACAGGATTTTATGTGCGCTTCATAAACAGTGTCTTTTGTCACCTCTGTTATCTCTGAGGTTCACCAATAAACTTCTCTGAGATAAATTTTATTATTTCATATTCATATCATACAATTGATCTGTGCTCATTGTTTGTCAGGTTGATGTAAATGCTGAAGCTAGTGTCCAGGATACAGCGGCACAAATTAAGCAAGAACTAGATGATACTGTAAGTAGGGTGCTATTTTGTCATTATTTTCTAAACCACTACAAACGTCAACAATTTGCAGAATTACACTTATCTTCATTCTGGGCCACATGTGTGTCGTTGGCAATGAGAGAGCAGACATGCTGGCTGGCTTTGCCATCATATCATGGTGTCAGCCAATGGATAGCACTGACATTCTGAATGTACTCATAGAGTGTGACCACAAAGAGGAGTTATCATTTAAACCAATCAACATCAACTGCTAGATTGCGAGAGCTAGAATTGAAGATTGAAGTTGCCAGAAAAGAACAGTGCAGCAGGTATCTTCTTCTTCTAGCCAGGGCTGCGAGTTTTCACTCTTTTCGCAGCCAATGCCAAATTGTAGAATCTGCATGTGTTCTGTAATTGTGGAAGACTAGTGCAAAGGGTATTATGAACTGATGGGTGTGGTGGGAGGAGTTCTTGTCTAGCTTTATGTAGTCCAGGGCATTCAAGCAAGATATGCTGTACTGTCTCACATGAATGACTGAACTTTCTACAGTGTGGTAGGTGTGGTGGGTTTATTCTGTGTAGGTGGTAATTCAGTCCAACATGTCCTGTTCTTAACTGGAAGATAGTGCTTTGATCTCTTTGTTGTAGTAAATTAAATTGTCCTTAGAGTTTGGTCTATTCATCTCTGCATACATGTCCCTATCAGTCATCCCCATAGCCCATTAGTTCAGTCAATCTTCTCTGGAGTAGTTTTTCAGAATCTGTTGTATACTTTGTATGCTAACAGCTTTGTCTATTTATGGTTTTGATGATCCCTGTTTGGTCAGATGGTCTGCCTTGTTATTTCTTGGGATATTTGTGTGCCCAGGAATCCACTGTAGAATGACATTAATATCAAAGGAGGAAATCAGATTGTGGATGACTGATGCCAATGACTGGATCTCGCTAGACCGATTCTGCTGTTCTTCTAAAGCTTGTAATGTGGACTATGAGCCAGTGAATACTATCATGTCTTGGACAATACTTTCTCCAAGTTCAAACTGCTGGTGGACTAGTTCTACAGCGGTCTTTATGACTATAATCTCTGTCTCATAGTTGGAACATATATTACCACAAGGAGCACAGTAATTGTAGGTAGTTCCATCTGGATATTTCAGGTATATGCCGCAGCCATCGTAAGTAGTGACTTTGAAAGCAGAACCATCAGTGTAGGCATGGATAGAGGAAGTTGGATAACTGTTTATTGTCTCCAGTGCACAAGTTTTTAGGATCGGTGCAAGTGTTGCTTTGTTTATAGTTTTATCAAGGAAGTATTTCTGAATTACTGGTTGCGCAACAAGTATATGAGTAGGCTCACCAATCAAAATCAAACTGGTATGGTCAGTCGCTGGATGCTGTTGGAGATTTGGCGAAGAAGATCAGAGCAGCTATGGACATGTTCAGAGTGCAAGGAAGATATCTGAAACTGGAACTGAATTATTTCCTCCTCTAGATAATATCATTTCTCTGTCAGTCATTTCGTATTAAATTACCAAATGTAATGACAAGCATATAGTTGTGAAAATGAACGAGACTACTACTAATAAACTTCTGTGTTTGCTCTAGAATAACCACTTGTTAACCATTCTTTGTATTGTGTGCTGAATAGCATAAGTATGTTGTGCAGTGTTTAATAGTGGCTAAACTACAATATTTAGTACCTTTAAGGACAGACGGCACCCCTAAACCTAAATCTTAAGAATCCAAGGTTTTTATATGGTTCTAAGTTATCAACATAATGTAAAAACTCAATAAAAATTATTTTAAAAATCCAAACACATATATTCTAGGCAAAAATGTTAAATATTGATGTTTTTTGGTCGAAAAAAGCTCAAAAAGTGACATTGCCAAATACAGGATGATTTAAGCTCTATTAAAGTAAGCACAATAGAAATTTCAGATGTTATACTAAATCACCATATCTTTAGCTGGTAGCAAAAGATTTTTAAAATATAAAGAAATGAGACTTACCTGAATTTTTTAATCCAAATCCATATTTTTGAAAGAAAAGAAGTGGGGTAAGAGATATCTTTTACACAATACATAAAAACTATTCAAGGAATTCTAATAAAAGTGGTAGGGGCTGAGCACATGTGCATAAGGAAGAAGTGTGCAAATTTTTACAGCTTTTCTTTGAGTAGTTTTGGAATAAAATTGTATTTTGGACATACATTTAAGTAAAATAACAGTTTTGAGAAAATGTCAAAAAAACCGACAAATTCTGAATTATTGAAGGCAGTAATGCAGTTTAAAACCCGCCAGGAACATAACAATCTTCCCCAGCCAACTCTTGAACTGTTAACAATGATTTTTATACCTTTCTACCTTTTTGTATTTAAATTTTGTTTTAATGAGGAAGATATGTTTTTCTATCTACGTCAGCATACACTGAAAACAATGTTTTCCAAAGGATAAGCTCAGTTTGTTAAAAATATTATGTCTTCCTAATTCCCCATTATTAAAGACTATAGTGGCATCATCAACAGCTATTTCCAACCTTATCCTCCCCACAAATGTGGTCTTAGGACAGCGAGTCCATATAAGATGATGGAAAGATTCATTTGCATTTTGAGTACCAACATGAAGGCATTTTTTTCAACAAAACCTCAGAAGATAGCTCGACAAATACAGGCATTATCTTGTCCAAAACAAAGTTAGGTAGTTTTTTTTTATCAGCTAAAACTTTATCTTTAGGACACCAGCTACCACAGTCCTTATGATTACCTTTACGGTGGTTAAAATATTACCAAGAAACTGTTTAGTTTTCTCATAATGACAGCCAATGCTATACATTGCCAACTGCAATCGCAGGTTGACATTTTTTCTGTGCACGACTTCAATGAAATTACATGTGCACATAAAGTACAGGTAAAATGTAAATGGCTTTCTACTCCAATTAGCACTTCTTTCACTATGAATGTATCTTTGCTACTCATATCAAAACAATTTGAACATAGTAACAATTGAACGAAAGAAATCACATTTTCTATGTCAAGAAATCGATAGCCACTAATTTCTGGAACTTCAGGAACTTCTACTAAATTTAAAGACTTGTTTAGCTTCTGAAAAGATGATGAAGTTGGAACAGACAGGTTTAAATTTAAACTGGATTCACTAAGGGCAGGTACAGTATCATCAATCATCAATGTCAATATTAGAATTTGTGGGATCATCATTTTCAAACTGAAACTGCCCACTCGACGTCTCAACACTGTCAATACTACTAATACTAGTATTGATACTAGCATTCAAATCTTCCGTTCTAGAATACTAGTTACCTCAAAATTTCCTTTTCTTTGAACGATATCTATTTGTTTTAATTACTTTATTACTATCCATAATGGTTTAGTAGAGTAATAGCAAATTATTTAGCTCAAAAGATACACTTCAGTCGTAACACGCATGTCTCAATGCTACTGTTTACTAATCGTAAATGTAAGCATTTTGTAAGAACCGCTCTGATTGGTTGAGGGTTTCAAAGTATCATGGCTGACTATTTATCAACCAATGAAATTTCTTGTTATGTTCTTTATTTGTTTATAAAAACGATCGCAGATCTCGGGAGGCTTTAATTTTTGTGAAAAAAATTATTAATATTGTCCAAATAGAAGCAAAGTTATGACAATTTTAAGATTTTGAATATATAATTAGCTTGCTAAAGGTAAAAACATACATAATTAAACAATTTAATTAAAATACATAGCTTAATCTTTATTATAAACTAAAGATGGTTTCTGGTTCAGAATTGAATGTATTATCTAAAATATAAATAACCCCAAATTACGTTTTTTAAAGGAAAATCGATAATACCACAGGGCGGTCTGTCCTTAATACTGACACATCAGATCTCAGAATGTATGTTATTCGGTACTCCTCTGTAGCCCATGAGACTCCTCTACACTGTCTACAGAGCATCACCTGCATCTCTTCTTGGCAGAAGAGGTCTATAGCACTATCAAATCGGCGATGTTCATTTGCTCTAAGAGTAACCACTCTTTGTGATTTGAACAAAAGAGTCTGACTCAATCGCTGCTTCAGAATATCCAAAATTAGGGTTGAGGTGTTAGTGAATGTCTATTGAAGTTTCTAACCTCCAGAGGCTTACATTTATTTACTGTACTGGGCATGCAGATGTTTGCGACAATGACAGAGCGGACAGATTTTCATCAACAGCATTGATTGTCAAGGAGTTTGAGATGGATAAGGGAGATGTTCTTCAGTCTCGTCACAATTGCCTGTTAAATGAAGACACTAAAATAGATGTTGAATCAATCCAGCAATTTAAGCAGTTTGGAGTTACCAGTTCTACAAGATGCCTAAAGGGCAGAGTGAGGAGTGTGTTTAACCAGGGAACCACAGGAACTATCAATATGCATACCATTCTACATCTTTTGAAGCAGACTGAGCACCTATGTGACTGCCTGGATTGCAATGATGTCGGTTCTGTAACCAATACTTTAAGAGACCCACTTATACTAGATAGGACATTAATTACCACATTAAAAAATATGCTGCATTCAAATGAATTTTATTCACTTTTTCACTCTGCTGATGATCTCAGTAGGCGAGATTGAGTTTCATGAAAGTATGTTCAATTATTCTTACTCTCTAAAGAAATGTTATAAAAGACATATCATTTTATAGATAAATGAATATACTTTATCACAAGCTCACAGAATGTGCAAATATCAAGTAAGAAACGGCAACAATAAAAATGTGTTGTCAATTTAGAGCTAATTTGCGCCCTTGGGGTGCCGGGACGCAAGGAAGCAAAGAATAGTACCACTGCAACCTACAGTGCATGTTGTAAGAGGCGACTGATGTAGGACCTAGGGATGCTACCCTAGTAACTAAAAAGCAGCGTAGAAATCGGATGTGCTGGCCTACTTGTAGGCGCATAACTGGTACAACGGACAATCGCTCTTAGGCTCAGATCACATACAAATTACACAGAGTGGTTATCAAGTTGTCGATATGGAGCGTTTGAAGAAGAAGAAGAGGACAATACAACAAATCATGGCGCAGACTATGGCTTTTGCTAATACATGTGTTAATGTGTGAAGAACGAGATAAAAGCAATTGAATATCATTTTAATTTTCCCTCTTCTTTTCATTTTCAGGAAGATACAAATAGAAAATGGTGGAAGGAAACAAGGGATGGAGATAAGGAGGAACAAAGATATCCTATTGTAATGAGAATGACTAGTGATATGACTTCAGTTGTTTCTCTTGTTGAGAACAGATTTATTTGTGAGTTCCTGTCAATAGTATCCTGTGTGTTAAAATGTGATATTTATGTTATAGACTTGCTGTTCTGGACATTTTCTTCTTCTGCGATAAATTTCTCATGTCCAGCAGTCCAAGCAAGGAGGTGAGATAACTCAATGAATCTAATTGTCCGCAGAAGGTTGTCATGGATGTCCCAGTTTTTTTTCAAAATTTATGTCCTGGGGACATGCTAGAGTCCTTAACTGATTGGCTCATATAAGCAGCTGGGAGTGCAACTATTTATTTGTTTTAGAATGATCATAAAGAAAATTCATTCCTATAAAATGGTATATTACTCATAAAAATCTGTTAATAATTAAGAAAACTGCAGCCGAATTTGTACATACACCTGCAATGGGAAAATATGACCTAAATTTAATTCAATCATAACTTGTTTTTCAATTCAGTAGCTAATCAGTTAAGTATCTGATGATGCTCATCCATCACGGGTGATGATGACCACACAAATTTTCATCCAAGGGAATGTAGTTGCGTTATGTTTATCTGTGTGTGCGTAGATGACTAGTGAACCCGATACAGGCTTGAAATGTTCTTGTACAGTGTGGGCAAGGTATTGCACTTGTGGGAAGTTTTACTGCCTTTTTATTTTGATGTTAAGTATCTAACCTGTTGATGTATCTGCAGTATGTGTTCAGGTGGCTGTTTTTTGCAGGAACACTGGTCACTATGGCAGGTTTTATTTTGTAGAGATGAGCTTGTAGTCTACAGTGTCCAGAGTAGGACTTAATAGTTGATGATTTGCTGAGTTCTGTTTGTCAGATGGTCTATGAAGTTACTTGATAAGAAGTAGAATGTAGGAAAAGTCTGTTAAGATTAAAATAATTTCTGAGAAACTGTTATCAAGTCCTCGGAGTATTCAAGAAGAGAACTGTTTAGAAATGAAGACTTCAGGGGAAAAAGTTGGTACATCATTAATACTGAACTTCATCAAGAAACAACAAAATATGAAATGATTTAGCCACATAAGCAGATTACCAATCAACAGTGCACCTCAAAGAGCAATGCTACTCTGATACTGTGGATACAAAGCAAAAGGTGGACTTCAGAATAACGTGTGAAAATTATATTTATGAAGCACACACAAAAAAAAGCCTGTTCTCTAAATCTCTTTGTATTCTGAAGCAAAATTGGACAAGAAAGCAGAGTAGAATTACAGTTATTGAAAATGACTCTTCAAGGCAGTAACAAAAAGCCACATTAACTCCAGTTTTGTCAGGTCTCTGTTTTTAGTTCTAGAATCGCTGTGTGGTGCCGGGGCTGCAAAGGAAGCAAAGAATAGTACCACTGCAACCTACAATGCATGTTGTAAGAGGCGACTGATGTAGGACCCATGGAAGCTACCCTAGTAAATAAAAAGCGTTGCAGAAATAAGAAGTGCTGACCTACTTGTAGGCGCATAACTGGCACAACGTACAATCGCTCTTAGGCTCAGATCACATAAAATCATACAGAGTGATTTACAAGTGGTCGATACGGAACATTCGAAGAAGGTTGGGGGGTTTTAGTCCGGGTTGCATTCAATTCACAAATGCATTTTTTCCAGAGATCTCTTAAGACTGTTGCTGGAGCTATGGAGTCTGTGCTGTGTACAATACTCTTGGCATGTTGTGTGCCATTTTTCTGGAGAGTGACCATGTCTTAAGGAGAAATCTTGTGCATTTCAGTTTTCACATTTTGACCCCCTTTTAAAATAACACAACAAATGCCCTTTTTAAAGCAAATGATAAGAATCTTTAAAACTATATCCATTGTGAAAAATGCATGATCTTTCATATTGAACCTTGATTTGATCCAGATTGTGAAAAATGCAATACAGAATATGAAGGTGAATGTCCAAAGCATGGACCTCGTATCTACATCGACAATGCTGAGGTAATGCATGTAGTAGATTAGTTTGTTCTGTGTTACTTGAATAATTTTTTGTTTGTTAATATCTAACAGAGTTTGTGTTGTGGTAACTGAATAAATAGACTTAATTTTTTTCTCTTTCTGCCTTTTAACCAGATTGGGGCATAGGCCCTCAACCAACTCATGCCAAGTCTTCCTATCTCTAGCTATCTCCTGCAGCTCCCTCCAGCAGACTTTTAGTTAGATCAGATCAATTACTATCTTCACATAGTTATTGGTTAACTGACGTCACAGCACTTCGAGCAGACCCATAGGTGTTTAGTCTCACCCAACAGATGTCAAAGGGTACGCATACTGATGGATCCTGTGGCATGCTTGTTAAACACACTCCTCTATTTGCCCCTCAAGCTCTACTTGTACCGCATACTGATGGATCCTGTGGCATGCTTGTTAAACACACTCTCATTTGCCCCTCAAGCTCTACTTGTACACCATGTAATTTCAAACTCCCTAAATCACTGTATTGATTTTAGATATCAATTTTAGTGTCCTCATCCAACAGTAGATCGCCAAGAGTCTTCACATAAAAATAAAGTAAGTCAAGAATCTGTTTTCATACCATGTGGTATATTGGGAAATACAGTGTCAGGTCTGTACTTTACTTTGACTAATGGCACATGATGATTAATGTGACCGTCATCACACCTGTCACCTACACTTCTGAGTGTTGATCACCTTTCAACTCCCAATGGAGCACAGGTCTTCAACAAACTTCTTCCATCTCTTCCTCTCTCTTGCCATCCCTTCCAATTCTTTCCATGTTTTACCTATTCTTTTAATATCAGTCTCCAGCTCCCTTCTCCGGGTATGTCTAGGCCTTCCTGTACTCTTTCCTTGTGGGTTCCAAAATAGTGCCTGTCTTGCAATGCTTCCATATGTTTTTTAAATGTTTGTTATTGTAGACATATTTATTGACAAATATTTTCCATATGTGAAACTTTGTGATTGTTGTATTGTTTTAATTGTACATCTCTTTCAGTTGTTTTATATGAGTGGCTCTTCCAAAGAGTGTGCCCCTAATTTGTCAACAGTTGAAAACTTGAACAAGAAATCAAAATCAAAGAGGAAAGATGTAAAAAAAAGGGAAGACTATGAAGGTAAGCATACTTTTTGCTGCATACTCAAACACATGCAGTTAACAATAGTGGTTTGTAGTTCTGAAGAACCTGTTTTCATGACTTGTTCCTCTCCGCTCATTGTGGAGCATATTGCCCTTTGTTCTCTACTTTCCCGACCTCTGGCTGTTTGCTTTATGGCTTCCCAGGATAGTCTAGCATCCTTCAATTCCTCAAGTAGACTCCCTCTTTAAGACTGTTTCGGATGTCCTGTTTTCCTTTCTATTTCCATCAAGTGTTTATCTGGCGATACTCGACTGTGTCTTCTGCAGGGTATGCCCGACAAAACGTAATTTTATCCTAATAACCTGGGTCACCATGGAGTAAAATTCATCTTCGAACACTCCATATCGACTACTTTGTAACAACTCTTTGCAATTTGTATGTGATCCGAGCCTAAGAGCGATTGAGCGCTGTGTCAGTTATGCTCCTTCAAGTAGACCAGCACATCCGATTTCTGAGACACATTTTATTTACTAGGGTAGCTTCCCTATGCCCCTACCTCAGTTGCCTCTTTCGACATGCCTTGTAGGTCGCAGTGGTACTATTCTTTGCTCTCCTTGCGAACCCTGGCAAACGCACTGGCGGGTGTGAAATTAACTTGGGTGCCTCTGTTTTTGTTCTTTGCTGTCAAAAAAGGTCATCAGGGCTTCAGCTTTCTTGCTGGTTTGGTTGCTACATGTCATCTGTCTCTCATGTGAAGCAATAGTTTGTCAGAGACTCTAGCTATTTGTGTTGAACAACTAGTTTTTAGTTGTTTTTTTTAACTACACCCTTTTTTAAAAGGAAGGGAAGTTAGCCCATCACACAACCGCCACAACCTGGAGTACCAGAAGGCTGCATTTAGTCTGACATTTGACCTGTCTGGCTTAAGTAACCTTGTCAGAAACAATGTTCCTGCCAGCATAGGTATCTGTGTCATTGAGGTATGCAAGCACCCCCTCCCTCCCTCCCAACCACTACAAGGTAATGGCTTTGGGGATGGGGGCGCTTTCATATCATGGGATATATTAGGGAACACTGTATTAGAACCGTATTTTACTCCGATCAAGGGAACATGCTTGGTTATGTGGTCAACATTATGGCCGCCAGTACTTTCCAGTGTTTTTCTTGTACCTACTTGTGGCTCAGTCAACTTGTGAGTTTCTTGTGGTAAAAAAAAAATTGAAGCAAGTGCACAAATCATTACCCTGCAATACTTCACGATACCATGCAACAATTGAATATATCGAGTAATAATTTTCAAACTCAGAACTACCTCTAAAGTCGGAGAAGGCACGTCTGTATGGTGGGAGACACTGATAATGAGGAAAACATGCCTTCACACAAAAATCAGTCAGAAGCGCCGCGCCATACCAAGCGTTCTGACTATGCCTGAACTTATAGTGGGCTAACAATGAAGAAGAAAATACTCAGAACCAACCACTTTAGTCATGCTATCAAATCCTCAATAACTTGTAAATTTAATACATACTCGTATCAGATATAGCAGTTAACATTCATTGCTAACAAACCTGAATAATGTTATGAAAGAAATAAAAGGAATAAATATAACTGCAGAAATGAGAACTACAAAAACTGTGGAAGGGAACTAATATCTTCTTCTCCTTCTTCGCTTTCGTTCTTACGACCAATTTTAATCACTCTTTGTGATATGTTTGAACTTTGCCAAGAACATGTATACGTTGCACATTGGTTTGGTAGGCCCCTAAACGCATAGACTTCTACACGTTTAAGACATGTGCATCCGATTTCAGCCAAACCTCCTTAGTCGCCTCTACGACATGCATGGCAAGTAACAGTGGTTCTATTCTTTACACCCCAAATTTGGGTCCCGGTAACCACTCGGGCGGGGAACTGATATAAAGACTAAGCTTATGTTTTTAAGAGTATGTATTTTACGATAGCAACATATGGCTGTACGGCATGGATTGTTGATAAAACATGAAAAATCTATGAATATCTTTGAATACAAGTGCCGCCCTTGTGCTGTCGGGACTCGCAAGGGGAGTAGAGAATAGTAGCACTGAAACCTACAAGGCATATTGTAACAGTCGACTGAGGTAGGGGCCTAGGGGAGCTACCCTAGTAAATAAAGTAGCACATCCGATATCTGCTACACTTTTTATTTTATAGGGTAGCTTCCCCAGGCTCCTACCTCAGTTGGCTCTTACGACATGCCTTGTAAGTCACAGTGTTACTATTCTTTGCTCCTCGGCAACTCTAAAAAGTGGTATTACAGGCAGTAGCGGCAGGTTTTGTTGTTTTTGTTTTTTAATGGGATCTTGCTGTAACAGTCTAAGATGATAACTATTGGGTGTTTATTCTACAGGAATAAATGATGAAGATAACACAGATTCAGTTATGAGTGAAGACTTACACAGCATGAAGTACACAGGAGATAAGCTTTACAAGTGTGATGATTGTGGTGTGGGATTTTCTCAGAGTGGACATCTGAAGAGACACAAACGGATACATACAGGAGAGAAGCCATACAAATGTAATATTTGTGATGCAGGTTTTTCTCAGAGTTACCACCTTAAGACACATTTAATGCGACATACGGGAGAGAAACCTTACAGGTGTGATTTTTGTGATGCTGGGTTTTCTCAAAGTGGTAATCTCAAAATACATAGAATGAAACATACAGGGGAGAAGCCGTACAAGTGTGAAGACTGTGGCATAGGATTTTCTCAGAGTGGGCATCTGAAAAGACACAGTATAAAACACACAGGAGAGAAACCGTACAAATGTGATGACTGTGGTGTTGGATTTTCTCAGGGGAGTGTCTTGAAGTCGCATAAAATGAAACATACAGGAGAAAAGCCTTACAAGTGTGATGTTTGTGGTGTTGGGTTCTCTCAGAATGGTACCCTGAAGACACATTTAAGAAGTCACACAGGAGAAAAACCTTTTCAGTGTGATGTTTGTAATGCAGGATTTTCTCAAGCCCGCTATCTTAAAAAGCATAAAATAAAACATGCAGCGGAGAAACCTTTTAAGTGTGATGAATGTGGTGTTGGATTCTCACAAAATTGTGATCTGAAGGCACATCTAATCAAACATACCGGTGAGAAACCTTACAAATGCGATATCTGCGGTGTGGGACTTTCTCAGAACCGATATTTGGTGGTGCATAGAAGAAAGCACACCGGAGAGAAACCATACAAATGCGATATTTGCGATATCGGGTTTTCATGTAGTAGTTACCTAAGGATTCATAACAGGAAACATACGGGTGAGAAGCCATATAAATGTGATGTTTGTGGGTTAGGGTTTTATCAAAGTGGACATCTAAAGAGACATAAAGTGAAACATGCAGATGTGAAGCCTTGTCCCTGTGAATTTTGTATTGCTGGACTGCCTCGTAGCTGTAAATTGAAAAGTAAGATAGTACAGAATACAGGAGAGAAAGCTTACAGATGTAATGTGTGTAGTATGGAGTTTTACAAACCTAGTCAGTTAAAGAAACATAGACTGTTACATACAGAAGAGAAACCGTACACTTGTGACATTTGTGATGTAAGGTTTGCTAGAGTTGATAATTTAAACAAGCACAAAATAGTACATACGGGGGAGAAACCTTTCAAGTGCGGTGTTTGTGATGAAAGGTACTCTCTGGAGAGTCAGTTACGTGTTCATGAGAAAGTTCATACGGGAGAGAGAAGTTATAAATGTAAGGTATGTGGGATACAGTTGTTATCAAGTAAGCAACTGAAATCGCACATATTTAAACATACAGGGGAGAAACCGTACAAGTGTGATATTTGTGGGGTTGGTTTTACGTTAAATTATAATTTGCATATACACCGAAGAGTACACACAGGAGAGAAACCTTACAAATGTGATGTTTGTGCTGCAGGTTTCTCTCAAAGTAGTCAACTGAAATCTCACAAAATGAAACATACAGGAGAAAGGCCGTATAAATGTGATATTTGTGGTGCAAGATTTGCTTTAAATGGTACACTGCAAAGACACACACGAATTCACACAGGAGAGAAACCTTACAATTGTGATGTTTGTAGTTTAGGGTTTTCTCAGAGTGGTCAACTGAAAGCTCACAAAATGAAACATACAGGGCAGAAGCCTTACAAATGTGATGTTTGTGGTCTAGGGTTTACATTGAGTGGTACTCTCCATGCACACAGAAGAATACATACAGGGGAAAAACCTTTTAAATGCGAAGTTTGTGGTGAAGGATTTTCTCAAAACGGACATCTTAAGACACACAAAATGAAACATACAGGACAGAAACCGTATAAGTGTGAATTTTGTGGTGCTGGCTTTTCTTACAGCTGTAAATTGAAAGTACATAAAATGACACATTCACAACTGAAACCATTTGAATGTGATGTTTGTGATATGAAATTTTCTCAGAGTGGAAGCTTGAAGGTTCACAGAATAAAGCACACCGGAGACAAACCTTACAAATGTGATGTTTGTGGTGCTCACTTCTCATTAAGCAGTGTTCTGAATGTGCATAAAAGAGTACATACAGGAGAGAAACCTTTCAGGTGTGATATTTGTGGTGCAGTCTTTACCCAAAGTGGGCATCTCAAATCTCACAAAATTAAACACACCGGAGAGAAACCATTCTCTTGTGATGTTTGTGGTGCTGGATTTACATATATGTGCAAGTTAAAAATGCATGCTGTAAAACATACAGGTGAAAAACCTTTCAAGTGTGATGTTTGCGCTCTCGAATTTGCTCAGAGCGCTACTCTAAAATTGCACCGAATGAAACACACGGGAGAGAAACCTTTCGCATGTCTTGTCTGCGGCGCGCGATTTTCACAGAGCGGTACTCTAAAGGCACACAAAAGAAGACATACGGGAGAGAAACCGTACAAGTGTGATATTTGTGGCGTATGCTTTTCTCAGAGTGGCACTCTGAGCTCACACAGAAAAAGACATGCAAAAGTAGCACCTGAGATTGCACGGAAATAATCATCAAATGCCGCTCAAAATGAAACATTGAGTTATCATTATAATAATGGGACTCTGATTAGGACGGTTTCAAATCTCTTCTTAGAAAGAAGGAGGCAATCTAACTAGTCCTAAGTACTTTTTTTTGTCTGCTGAAGTAGTAGACATAAATGCTAACAAGTCAGATAACCTGCGTGGAGGCCATAAGGAAGTTTCCCTCCATCATACAAAGACATAATATGTCAACCATATGTTTGTCTTAAAATATATATTTGTTTCATGTTTGCCCATTATGAATTCAGACAATCATAGCTCCGGATATAGCATTATGCATGGAAATCATTAACTTGACAAGAAATTGTGCAAGCAAATTATTGAGATATACAAACATAGATACAAATATCATTGTATAAATGTGTTCTTTTATTTACATATAGCAATGAAGATTGATGTCGATGATGTTAGAACATGTGATCTGTTTTGTGCTGTGTGATTTATCAGAATTATGTCAAATAAATATGAATGTCTATATGAAATGATGTGTTTGGTTATTGGTATGTATATTTATGTGAGTGTTACAATACTAATCAACTTCTAATGGGTACGGTGAGCAAATGGACTTTAGGATGACTGCTGCAGCGGAGGACAGAGCAGCATGGGAATGCCCAATGTGCCATGATGTCGATCGCAGAAGAGAAAACTAGTCACGACAGAGATTTAAGTGTCTATGCAGAATGTGGGAGTATCAAGGAGAGACCAGTTTAGAAATGAGGAAATCAAGGGAAAAGTTGGTACAACATCAGTGCTGAACTTCATCAAAAACAACAAATTAAATGGTTCGGCCACATAAGCAGATTACCAACAGACAGTACGACTCAAAAATTGGACCTCAGAAATAACAGAGGCGATAAAAACACTGTTTATGAAGCGCACTCAAAGGCCGTTCTTTAAATCTCATCTTATCCTGACGCTGTGAGACAAAGGAGGATTCGAGAAAAGAAGAGATCATTCAGGACATATGACAAAAAATCAGCTTGCTGTCAAAATAATCTGAACTGGTCTTACAGTGGATACCAGCACAGTGTGGCATAACAGGAAATGAAAAGGCTGACAAACTCGCACGGGCTGGAGTGAACCTAACACAACACCACCCAACACAAAGCTATACAGAAGCAAAGACTGGAGGGAGCCTAACACAACACCACCCAACACAAAGCTATACAGAAGCAAAGACTGGAGGGAGCCTAACACTGCCCAACACAAAGCTATACAGAAGCAAAGACTGGAGAGAGCCTAACACAACACTGCCCAACACAAAACTATACAGAAGCAAAGACTGGAGAGAGCCTAACACAACACTGCCCAACACAAAGCTGTACAGAAGCAAAGACTGGAGAGAGCCTAACACAACACCGCCCAACACAAAGCTATACAGAAGCAAAGACTGGAGAGAGCCTAACACAACACTGCCCAACACAAAGCTATACAGAAGCAAAGACTGGAGGGAGCCTAACACTGCCCAACACAAAGCTATACAGAAGCAAAGACTGGAGAGAGCCTAACACAACACTGCCCAACACAAAGCTATACAGAAGCAAAGACTGGAGAGAGCCTAACACAACACCACCCAACACAAAGCTATACAGAAGCAAAGACTGGAGGGAGCCTAACACAACACCGCCCAACACAAAGCTATACAGAAGCAAAGACTGGAGAGAGCCTAACACAACACCACCCAACACAAAGCTTTACAGAAGCAAAGACTGGAGAGAGCCTAACACAACACCACCCAACACAAAGCTATACAGAAGCAAAGACTGGAGAGAGCCTAACACAACACCACCCAACACAAAGCTATACAGAAGCAAAGACTGGAGGGAGCCTAACACAACACTGCCCAACACAAAGCTTTACAGAAGCAAAGACTGGAGAGAGCCTAACACAACACTGCCCAACACAAAGCTATACAGAAGCAAAGACTGGAGAGAGCCTAACACAACACTGCCCAACACAAAGCTATACAGAAGCAAAGACTGGAGGGAGCCTAACACTGCCCAACACAAAGCTATACAGAAGCAAAGACTGGAGAGAGCCTAACACAACACTGCCCAACACAAAGCTATACAGAAGCAAAGACTGGAGAGAGCCTAACACAACACTGCCCAACACAAAGCTGTACAGAAGCAAAGACTGGAGAGAGCCTAACACAACACCACCCAACACAAAGCTGTACAGAAGCAAAGACTGGAGGGAGCCTAACACAACACTGCCCAACACAAAGCTATACAGAAGCAAAGACTCTTGAAACAATCCAGGAAAATGATGTGAAGTAAAACAAATGGAGGATACAACCCAGAGCACGACAGTATAAATACACTAAACAGAAAAGCACAGTCTTTAGAACGGGACACTGCAGTCTCAGAGCACACCTCCACATAATGGGTCTCAAAGACTCGGCAGCCTGCAACTATGGAGCACCTAAGCAGTCCCCAGAGCACATCCTGCAAGACTGTCCCAGTCTTAGTAGAGTGAGAATGTAGATCTGGCCAACAGAAACAACCCTACAAAACAAACTATTGGGAACCGGTGAAGACCTCAAGTGTACCGCCCTGTGTATGACACATACCGGAGTAGTCACATAGCAGAAGTTGATCGCAGGAGAAGAAGTTTTAACCCAGATATACACCAGTGCCTTACACCTCAAGGAATTTAAGATGACCCGATTTTTTTTTCGTCGATCCAGAAGCACTTGAGCTTTCAGCTCGGTGCCATAGACATCGTAGCCCTTCGGTTCGGTGCCACGAACACCGTAAATCTGGAGAATCTGTAGCTTTTCTGCCAGCCCGCGGAATTGAACCGCACTCACAGGGGGCTTGTCGCCCGTTGTCCAACGCGCTACGAACAGGAGGGTAAGATGCCCCGACTAAGGAACATTGTATCGTGTGTTCAATACGATGTTTTAACGATAGATTGCAAAGAAAGATTATCGCAAGTTGTACAGTCTGTCATGACACTTGATAGCCTACACATCAAAGGTGACTCCTGGTAGGTCAGCCCTGACAATGAAATTATTGAAAGAGAACTCATCATACATACCTTGTCGGAATTAACCCGAGAGCGAAATTCTCTACACCTACGCGAGATGGTAAGCAATGTCCTTTGAATGTCTTCGATAATTTTTGTTGTCCATCTGATCCAGTCTTATATATAAAGATTTGTGTGTGCGCTTCATAAATAGTGTTTTCCGTATTAAGATATTATCAGCGCAAAAGTCAATGTCCGATCCAAACAGGTTGGCTGAATTTGGGCAAGATTTGTTGTGTAGATATCGAACACAATGGTTGGCATATGTGGACCCTGTGGTAATCCTTGGCATATGCTTGTAGAGTCTGACGTCCATGCTACTAGACACAGAACGTTAATATGCGTCTTTTGTGAGATGACAAATACAGTTGGCGTGGCGTGATAAATTTATTTAGCAATAAGAAAGAAACCCCAGGCGAGGAGCGACTATAAAGAGAAACAAACCTGGCTTGAAAAGTTAACATAACAAAATAGAAAATTGATATGATTATTCCTCTTTTCTTAACTCTCCTTGAACTCCCATAGGGCGTCATCAAAGTTCCCCCAACCACATCTGTCTTGAGGAAACCATTTTAGTTCATTTCAGATCATTACCACATCTCTTTCTTTGTCTGCAGTTCGTCTCTGCTCCTCCATATTTCTCCATACTCTTCGTGCCGTCCGGATTCCATTTCAGTACCACATGTACCACATGTCTTGGGCTTTGTATGTCCCAACCACTTCCATCTCCTGTTTATTTCCTCGTTGATATTGTTGATGTCAATACGTCGGGGGATCTCAGTATTCATTATTCTGTGATCCCAGCGAATTCTTTTGAGACACCTTCCATCAAAGCCTCTCATGCGACTGTTTGTCTTGGAATTTGCTTTCAATGTCTCTGATCCATATTGTATTACCCATCGCATATTTATTTGATATATATTGAGTTTATTCTGTGTCCTGTAGATTTATGGTATCCATATGTTCTCTAAAGGATGTTGCAGCGGACATTTTAATTCTATCTATCTATATATCTATCTATATCCTCTTCGTGTCCTGATTAACACATACGGCTTCCACTGTTGCCGTTCTGTTGCCTTTCTACCAACCGTCTCCCACATCAGGCAACACTCCAACTCTCTCTCTCCACAGTTCTTCTTTATGTTTCCTTTGGACTTCCAGACCTCCTTTTCCCATCCGCTGTCCATCTTCTTCTTCTTTTCAGCGATCTCTGGTCATGCGCTTAATTTACTGTGGACCACAAACTGGACGGCCAACTTCAGGTCTGTCAGGTTTCCCAAAAGCTTAGTTTTCAGGTCGACTGGGTGTGGCCACATGTTGATTCTCAGCTCCCCCAGGACAGTCTTGCAGGACATGCTCTGGTGTCTGTTCCGCCTGCTGACACTGGCAGAGAGCTGTTTGACTTTTCCTAGTCTATATAAGTGTTTGTTGAGTCTGCAGTGTCCGGTACGTAGTCGAAATATAATGACCTGGTCTGTTCTGCTTAGGTCTTTGATGGAGTCTTTTCCTTAATCATATCCAGTGTTTGTCTTCCAGTCTACTGCAGATTTTCTCTGTATGAAGGTTTTGACCTCTTTAAAAGACAGGGGTTGGTAAATTTGCTCTTTGGCACTGCCCTCCTTAGCCAAGACATCAGCACTCTCATTGCCTGCAATGTCACAGTGAGATGAAATCCACTGCAAGTGAATTTCTGCCTTTTCTGGAAGCTGAACAAGTTCTCTTTTTAGGTTTTGTACTGTGCTGTCAACGAATTTAGCCTCCATGGCTTGTATAGCTGACAGTGAGTCTGTAAGAAATACCATCTTGCCTACAGACATACGACATACATGTAGTGAGTCTGTAAGAAATACCATCTTGCCTATAGACATACGACATACATGTAGTGAGTCTGTAAGAAATACCATCTTGCCTACAGACATACGACATACATGTAGTGAGTCTATAAGAAATACCATCTTGCCTACAGACATACGACATACATGTAGTGAGTCTGTAAGAAATACCATCTTGCCTATAGACATACGACATACATGTAGTGAGTCTGTAAGAAATACCATCTTGCCTATAGACATACGACATACATGTCCAATTTTACGACATACATGTCCAATTTTACGACATACATGTCCAATTTTACGACATACATGTCCAATTTTACGACATACATGTCCAATTTTACGACATACATGTCCAATTCACTCCCCTCTTCGTCTTTTAATGATAGTATATTTGAATTCTGACGTTGATTTCTTTTCTATTGTTACATTACTACACAAATTCATTGCGGGTTTGGCCAGGGCTCGCCATACGCAGTGTTCGCCATACCCATTCAATCCTAGAACTTTTCTCCCAGTATCCAGTTTAAAAAAATAGTCGACGTTTCTGTTGCTAATTTTTTTTTATCGTGGGTCGTCAACTCAAAGCAAACCTTTCAACCTGTATGTTTTTTCCACTACCTTGTTAAATGTCCATGCTCCACCACACCCCCCATACGTTGCAATTAGAAAATTCATGCCCTTAGTATACTCATCTTTGTTTTTCTATCAGTCCCATTCCATATTGTTTTTAGTTGTAAGGTCATGTTTGTTCTTTTAATTTCCCTCATCCCATTTCTATCTTTTCAATTTCAGTTTGGAATATCTTCATTGCACTCTGGACATGTCCATAGGTGCTCTGATCTACTTCGCAATATCTTCAATAGCATCCAGCGACTGACCGTACCAGTTCGATTTTATTTCCATCTTTTGTTAGCAGTGAACCGAGATATTCAAAACTGTTCACATTTTATATTTTCTCTCCGTGGATAAAAATATCTTTTGTCATACATGTTTTATCCGTTGTCTTTATTTTTGTTTTTACCACATATTTTGCTTTTCGTTTTTCACTTGTACTTCTCAATCCATTTTTCATTCTCTGCTACAGCGTTTCCTAAACTTTGCATTACCACGGATTCTCTTTTAAATACACTTTTAGTCTGAAAGCAACTACCTGATTGTTCTCAATTAACTAACGCTATATGATACATTGAAGGAAGGGCTCTCGTGCAGTCTTTGTCATAAACGGATTCACCATCACGTAAACAAAATACTGGGCTTCTGTGAGATTCGGCTGCTGAGTCATGGAGCGCATCGATTTTTGGCATCTGGCCTCGACTTGTCGGAAACAACTGTCTTAGGTTGTTTTTTTTATAGCAGAGATTTCATCGTTATGAATCTTTATGTGCCATATATTTGCTTTTTATCGATTCGGAAGATGAGACAGTTATGGCAGACAACTCGGACAGAATTTGTTTTTTTATTCATAATTTCACAGTTTTCAAAAACATACCTACCGACCAGTCAAAAAAACAACAACAACCCGGAATGTGTTAGTTTTGACCTATAAATATTCATTATTCAGTCTTTCTTCTTCTTCTTTTTCTTCGTCTTCTTCATAACGATCCCTTTCATATGTTTAGTCTTGACTATTGATTGATATCATCATCATCATCATTTCACTTCGGTGAGTAACCATGTATGCTTCGATCTCTTTCTTACACAAGAAGATATCAGCTGCAGTGCACGAACTCTTTAGCACCGGCGTAGGTCCCGGATGTAATTTTGAAGATGGTTAAGATAATTTGTAGGAATTTTAATGTTACATTTTTTTGTTCAAAGAATTTTGCGCGGGCAGCGGTTTTTGAGGCTGCTCTTCTCGATTTGAACTGCCAAGGTTTCTTTTACATGCTCAAATTGAACACAGTACCTACGTTTTATCGTCCGTCTCCGATAGAACTAGGAACTCGATCTCACCTACACTGAGATCAGGATCTCTGGAAAAATATCCCGATGGCTCCACGAGGGAGTGAACCGGTTACCGTTGGAACGATAGGCTAGTACCTAGTCTCTACGCCATAAAGAAACGACTAATCTAGGTTGTGATAAAGCTAACATGTAGATTGTGATAAAGCTAACATGTAGATTGTGATAAAGCTAACATGTAGATTGTGATAAGGCTAACATGTAGATTGTGATAAAGCTAACATGTAGATTGTGATAAAGCTAACATGTAGGTTGTGATAAAGCTAACATGTAGATTGTGATAAAGCTAACATGTAGATTGTGATAAAGCTAACATGTAGGTTGTGATGGAGCTAACATGTAGATTGTGATGGAGCTAACATGTAGGTTGTGATAAAGCTAACATGTAGATTGTGATAAAGCTAACATGTAGGTTGTGATAAAGCTAACATGTAGGTTGTGATAAAGCTAACATGTAGGTTGTGATAAAGCTAACATGTAGATTGTGATAAAGCTAACATGTAGATTGTGATGGAGCTAACATGTAGATTGTGATAAAGCTAACATGTAGATTGTGATAAAGCTAACATGTAGATTGTGATAAAACTAACATGTAGATTGTGATAAAGCTAACATGTAGATTGTGATGGAGCTAACATGTAGATTGTGATAAGGCTAACATGTAGGTTGTGATAAAGCTAACATGTAGATTGTGATAAAGCTAACATGTAGGTTGTGATAAAGCTAACATGTAGGTTGTGATAAAGCTAACATGTAGATTGTGATAAAGCTAACATGTAGATTGTGATAAAGCTAACATGTAGGTTGTGATGGAGCTAACATGTAGGTTGTGATAAAGCTAACATGTAGGCTGTGATAAAGCTAACATGTAGGCTGTGATAAAGCTAACATGTAGGTTGTGATGGAGCTAACATGTAGATTGTGATAAAGCTAACATGTAGATTGTGATAAAGCTAACATGTAGATTGTGATAAAGCTAACATGTAGATTGTGATAAAGCTAACATGTAGGTTGTGATAAAGCTAACATGTAGATTGTGATAAAGCTAACATGTAGATTGTGATAAGGCTAACATGTAGATTGTGATAAAGCTAACATGTAGGTTGTGATGGAGCTAACATGTAGATTGTGATAAAGCTAACATGTAGATTGTGATAAAGCTAACATGTAGGTTGTGATAAAGCTAACATGTAGATTGTGATAAAGCTAACATGTAGGTTGTGATAAAGCTAACATGTAGGTTGTGATAAAGCTAACATGTAGATTGTGATAAAGCTAACATGTAGGTTGTGATGGAGCTAACATGTAGGTTGTGATAAAGCTAACATGTAGATTGTGATAAAGCTAACATGTAGATTGTGATAAAGCTAACATGTAGGTTGTGATGGAGCTAACATGTAGGTTGTGATAAAGCTAACATGTAGATTGTGATAAAGCTAACATGTAGATTGTGATAAAGCTAACATGTAGGTTGTGATGGAGCTAACATGTAGATTGTGATAAAGCTAACATGTAGGTTGTGATAAAGCTAACATGTAGGTTGTGATAAAGCTAACATGTAGGTTGTGATAAAGCTAACATGTAGGTTGTGATAAAGCTAACATGTAGGTTGTGATAAAGCTAACATGTAGGTTGTGATAAAGCTAACATGTAGGTTGTGATAAAGCTAACATGTAGATTGTGATAAAGCTAACATGTAGGTTGTGATAAAGCTAACATGTAGATTGTGATAAAGCTAACATGTAGGTTGTGATAAGGCTAACATGTAGATTGTGATAAAGCTAACATGTAGATTGTGATAAAGCTAACATGTAGGTTGTGATAAAACTAACATGTAGGTTGTGATGGAGCTAACATGTAGGTTGTGATAAGGCTAACATGTAGATTGTGATAAAGCTAACATGTAGGTTGTGATAAAGCTAACATGTAGGTTGTGATAAAGCTAACATATAGGTTGTGATAAAGCTAACATGTAGGTTGTGATAAAGCTAACATGTAGGTTGTGATAAAGCTAACATGTAGGCTGTGATAAAGCTAACATGTAGATTGTGATAAAGCTAACATGTAGATTGTGATAAAGCTAACATGTAGGCTGTGATAAAGCTAACATGTAGGTTGTGATAAAGCTAACATGTAGGTTGTGATAAAGCTAACATGTAGATTGTGATAAGGCTAACATGTAGGTTGTGATAAAGCTAACATGTAGGTTGTGATAAAGCTAACATGTAGATTGTGATAAAGCTAACATGTAGGTTGTGATAAAGCTAACATGTAGGTTGTGATAAAGCTAACATGTAGATTGTGATAAAGCTAACATGTAGGTTGTGATAAAGCTAACATGTAGATTGTGATAAAGCTAACATGTAGATTGTGATAAAGCTAACATGTAGGCTGTGATAAAGCTAACATGTAGATTGTGATAAGCTAAATGTAGGCTGTGATAAAGCTAACATGTAGGCTGTGATAAAGCTAACATGTAGGTTGTGATAAAGCTAACATGTAGGTTGTGATAAAGCTAACATGTAGATTGTGATAATAATGAAAAGCTAACATGTAGATTGTGATAAAGCTAACATGTAGGTTGTGATAAAGCTAACATGTAGATTGTGATAAGGCTAACATGTAGGCTGTGATAAAGCTAACATGTAGATTGTGATAAAGCTAACATGTAGATTGTGATAAAGCTAACATGTAGATTGTGATAAAGCTAACATGTAGATTGTGATAAAGCTAACATGTAGATTGTGATAAAGCTAACATGTAGATTGTGATAAAGCTAACATGTAGGTTGTGATAAAGCTAACATGTAGATTGTGATAAGGCTAACATGTAGGTTGTGATAAAGCTAACATGTAGATTGTGATAAAGCTAACATGTAGATTGTGATAAAGCTAACATGTAGGTTGTGAGAAAGCTAACATATAGATTGTGATAAAGCTAACATGTAGATTGTGATAAGGCTAACATGTAGGTTGTGATAAAGCTAACATGTAGATTGTGATAAAGCTAACATGTAGGTTGTGAGAAAGCTAACATATAGATTGTGATAAAGCTAACATGTAGATTGTGATAAAGCTAACATGTAGGTTGTGATAAAGCTAACATGTAGGTTGTGATGGAGCTAACATGTAGATTGTGATAAAGCTAACATGTAGGTTGTGATAAAACTAACATGTAGGTTGTAATGGAGCTAACATGTAGGTTGTGATAAAGCTAACATGTAGATTGTGATAAAGCTAACATGTAGATTGTGATAAAGCTAACATGTAGGCTGTGATAAAGCTAACATATAGGTTGTGATAAAGCTAACATGTAGGTTGTGATAAAGCTAACATGTAGATTGTGATGGAGCTAACATGTAGGTTGTGATAAAGCTAACATGTAGGTTGTGATAAAGCTAACATGTAGGTTGTGATAAAGCTAACATGTAGGTTGTGATAAAGCTAACATGTAGATTGTGATAAAGCTAACATGTAGGTTGTGATAAAGCTAACATGTAGATTGTGATAAAGCTAACATGTAGATTGTGATAAAGCTAACATGTAGATTGTGATAAAGCTAACATGTAGGCTGTGATAAAGCTAACATGTAGATTGTGATAAAGCTAACATGTAGATTGTGATAAAGCTAACATGTAGGTTGTGATAAAGCTAACATGTAGGTTGTGATAAAGCTAACATGTAGGTTGTGATAAAGCTAACATGTAGATTGTGATAAAGCTAACATGTAGGTTGTGATAAAGCTAACATGTAGATTGTGATAAAGCTAACATGTAGATTGTGATAAGGCTAACATGTAGGTTGTGATAAAGCTAACATGTAGATTGTGATGGAACTAACATGTAGGTTGTGATAAAGCTAACATGTAGGTTGTGATAAAGCTAACATGTAGGTTGTGATAAAGCTAACATGTAGGTTGTGATAAAGCTAACATGTAGGTTGTGATAAAGCTAACATGTAGGTTGTGATAAAGCTAACATGTAGGTTGTGATAAAGCTAACATGTAGATTGTGATAAAGCTAACATGTAGGTTGTGATAAAGCTAACATGTAGGTTGTGATAAAGCTAACATGTAGATTGTGATAAGGCTAACATGTAGGTTGTGATAAAGCTAACATGTAGGTTGTGATAAAACTAACATGTAGGTTGTGATGGAGCTAACATGTAGATTGTGATAAAGCTAACATGTAGATTGTGATAAAGCTAACATGTAGGTTGTGATAGAGCTAACATGTAGATTGTGATAAGGCTAACATGTAGATTGTGATAAAGCTAACATGTAGATTGTGATAAGGCTAACATGTAGGTTGTGATAAAGCTAACATGTAGGTTGTGATGGAACTAACATGTAGGTTGTGATAAAGCTAACATGTAGGTTGTGATAAAGCTAACATGTAGATTGTGATAAAGCTAACATGTAGATTGTGATAAAGCTAACATGTAGGTTGTGATAAAACTAACATGTAGGTTGTGATGGAGCTAACATGTAGATTGTGATAAAGCTAACATGTAGATTGTGATAAGGCTAACATGTAGGTTGTGATAAAGCTAACATGTAGATTGTGATAAAGCTAACATGTAGATTGTGATAAAGCTAACATGTAGGTTGTGATAAAGCTAACATGTAGATTGTGATAAAGCTAACATGTAGGTTGTGATAAAGCTAACATGTAGATTGTGATAAAGCTAACATGTAGGTTGTGATAAAGCTAACATGTAGGTTGTGATAAAGCTAACATGTAGATTGTGATAAAGCTAACATGTAGATTGTGATAAAGCTAACATGTAGGTTGTGATGGAGCTAACATGTAGATTGTGATAAAGCTAACATGTAGATTGTGATAAAGCTAACATGTAGATTGTGATGGAGTTAACAAATGAAATTGTGACCTAGTTTTTAAAATGGAGTGGCAAAAAGAGGATGGTATTTTATTTTTGTCAAAATGTTTTATCTTGTCACTTACAGCATTTTGTACTCTATATTGAAGATACTATGTTTTGAGGGCCTTAAAGTCGAGTCACTGGGGGCCTCTGTGGCTAAATGGTTAACTCATCGCCTCGCGTTCTGAAAGTTGTGGGTTAGAATCCGGACCGTTGCATTTTTTCATAGATTCCTAGCATTGTTGCAGGAGCTACTGAGTTCGTGTTTTGTGGAATATTCAGTGCCATTTCTACTGAGAGGGACTGAGCCATATAGAGTAAAACCCGGTGCAATGAAGTCAATCCTTCGGCTTTAGACGCTTTTAGAGGAGCGTCTGGCAGAATAGATTAGAGTGCGGCTCTCGTACGGGAGATATATGAGCGTCTGGCAGAATGGATTAGAGTGTGGCTCTCGTGCGGGAGATAGAGGAGCGTCTGGCAAAATAGATTAGAGTGTGGCTCTCGTGCGGGAGATATATGAGAGTCTGGCAGAATGGATTAGAGTGTGGCTCTCGTACGAGAGATATATGAGCGTCTGGCAGAATAGATTAGAGTGTGGCTCTCGTGCGGGAGACCCATGTTCAATTCACTGTAAAGCCAAGGATTTTTTTCTGTTGTGGGCATAAATGAAAAATCCTAACCTGAACGGTTTGGCGGCGACTGCTGTAGCCATGCGGTCATTAAATTCCTCCGACACTCGTATCACTTGTCCTACACCGCGGTACTACAAGGCAGCTAGTAACGACAGTTTAGACACTTTAAGCCGAGGCACGCACTTTCAACCTAAGGACGAGTCTTTTATTGGTTATATCAGAGCGTGTTGTCCAACAAACATGAACAATAAGAATGAATTCTTTACAGAGAATACAAGATTATGTGCAAGTAGTTTGTAATAAAACACGTAATCACAAAGTACTGTAGTTTTACAAATTACAAAAACAATGACAAAATACAGCAACGTTTCGACCAACAAGGCCTTTATCAAGCAAACGAACAACAGGAGTGACAAATTTAAAAAACAAATGGACGACCAAAAACAAACGTTTCTAATGAAAATCTGGAAATAAAAACGAATAACGAAATAAATGTAACACAAAAACACACATAAAAACTAGAAATAGAACGTAAGAGAAACAATGAAAAATCTAGTAAATATATAACTTGAATACATGCAACATATACCCATATAGATTACAAGGCATGGGAAGAGAAAGTACTAAGAAGCATAGGAATGTAATACGTTGAGCCCACGTGGTCGCAAGGTACTATACAAAGAAATCAACCATTTCTCCAGAGCAAATCGACTGCGATCATCCTAGGAACATGATCGGATGGCTGTGACCTGGACATCGTGAGCTCCTAAATGGCCAGTATCATTGAAATGGGTGGCTACATGGGTCACAGAGCATTGGCGTATGTCGCGCAAGTGTTGGGCGAATCGGTCACTGAGTCTCTTGCCTGTCTCGCCGATATAAGCCTTGTTACACCGCTTACAGATAATGGCATGTGAAACCATCGTCAATAAGAAACGTGGCTAAAGGAAAGGATACAGTACGCGTCTGTATCACATAAGCACACGTGTTGCAACGCCGACGGCCACACTGAACAGTGCCAAAATGAGTCTGGATATTGGACTTAAGGCGACTGTGTACCAACATATCCTTAAGACTTCTGTCCCGTCTGTAAGCCACCAAAGGATAGTTGGGGAAGACAGAACGGGTCTCAGGATCTGACTTAAGGATAGACTCCTTGGCTTTAGTACCTGATCTCCCTTTATTGTAAGCTGTTATTGGTGGTTGATTGTATTTCATTCTCATTAACCCTTTAGTACCTGATCTCTCTTTATTGTAAGCTGTTATTGGTGGTTGGTTGTATTTCATTCTCATTAACCCTTTAGTACATGATCTCCCTTTATTGTAAGCTGTTATTGGTGATTGGTTGTATTTCATTCTCATTAACCCTTTAGTACCTGATCTCCCTTTATTGTAAGCTGGTATTGGTGGCTGGTTGTATTTCATTCTTGTTAACCATTTCACTCTGTAATTTTGTTTCTACTCTCGGACGCACTTAGTTTGCAATGTATACTTAATTAATCTGTATACTGGCTTTGCATCATCTTTAGAAATACCGTAAGCCGGTATATCGGCTCAGTAGATGGAAGGGGTTAAATGTCGAAACCACTGGATTTGTTGTATTTCAATGTAATCATATTCAATTGTATATGCTCAAGGACGATAAACGTACAGGATCTAGTTAATTATAATGAGACTCTCCCACACGCACACACTCTCACACACACACACACACATACAGCGCGCTGAGCGCGTTGTAACATTTAAAACTGGCGCATGACACCGTGAGTAGCAGCTGGATACTCGGAAACTCACTGACGTATTTTAGACGTAGAAGATAATCGCCAACGATAGCACCGGCAAGACAGCTCTCACACGCTCGCTAGTATTTTGCATTCATAAATGAGGAAGCGTTGAATGAGCATTAGACTTTTGTTTATTTCTTTTAGTAACTTGATTCAAAATGAAGACTTTTATCTGGAGCATTTGTTGGATTGGATTTATGACTGTCTATGCTAGTAAGTACATATTTTAACATTTGTTTCACTACGACGACGCATGCTAGTTTTTAAAATATAATTTTGTTATGTTTTACATCTGTTATTATATTGTGAATGAGTCCAAACTTCACTGTATACGGAGTCTTCTACAACAGAACATCAGGAAAGAAGGCGAGAGGAAGACCACGAAAAAGATGCTTAGATGGGATAGCAGAATCGAGTTAAAGAGCAAAATAACAATCACCCAAGCCACCAGAACAGCGCAAGACAAAACAGAAAACCATGACACTGGGCAACAACCTGGTAATAGTGTGACGACAGAAAGAAGAAGAAGATTATATTGTGAGCGTCTGTAGCTTAGCGGTAGTGAGCTCGATCACAACCCAAGAGTACCTGGTTCAAACACCACGGCGATAAGTTCCGACACAAATTTACTCCTGTGGACTTTTACGACAAGAAAATATGCCTCGCTGTTCAGAAAGCAATGTCAAACTACTGAAAGTATAAGTGGTGCCTAGAAAATCGACAACTATTTGACTGTTGTTGATGGCTAAGTCCTGTAAAGGATATACCATTGGCTGAAATCGAATGCACATGTCCTAAACGTGTAGAAGTCTGCCTACCAAACTAATGTGCAGCGTATACACGTTCTTGGCAAAGATCAAACATATCACAAAGAGTGATTAAAATTGGTCGTAAAGAACGAACGCAAAGAAGATGGAGAAGAAGAAGGATATGCCACGATGAAAAAACAAAAATTACCAGCTAAAATTTGTGTATTCATCTTGCCCCTCCATGGAAAAATTTGTGTGGGCGCCATGAACATAATAAGATCGAATTCGTTATCATGTGTGTTTTCTTAGATTTTCATGTACCTGTAAATTCCCCGTATGTTTTCTTAGAGTTTCATGTACCTGTAAATTCCCCGTATGTTTTCTTAGAGTTTCATATACCTGTAAATTCCCCGTATGTTTTCTTAGAGTTTCATGTACCTGCAAATTCCCCGTATGTTTTCTTAGAGTTTCATATACCAGTAAATTCCCCGTATGTTTTCTTAGAGTTTCATGTACCTGCAAATTCCCCGTATGTTTTCTTAGAGTTTCATATACCTGCAAATTCCCCGTATGTTTTCTTAGAGTTTCATGTACCTGCAAATTCCCCGTATGTTTTCTTAGAGTTTCATATACCAGTAAATTCCCCGTATGTTTTCTTAGAGTTTCATATACCTGTAAATTCCCCGTATGTTTTCTTAGAGTTTCATGTACCTGCAAATTCCCCGTATGTTTTCTTAGAGTTTCATGTACCTGCAAATTCCCCGTATGTTTTCTTAGAGTTTCATATACCAGTAAATTCCCCGTATGTTTTCTTAGAGTTTCATGTACCTGCAAATTCCCCGTATGTTTTCTTAGAGTTTCATATACCTGTAAATTCCCCGTATGTTTTCTTAGAGTTTCATGTACCTGCAAATTCCCCGTATGTTTTCTTAGAGTTTCATATACCAGTAAATTCCCCGTATGTTTTCTTAGAGTTTCATATACCTGTAAATTCCCCGTATGTTTTCTTAGAGTTTCATGTACCTGCAAATTCCCCGTATGTTTTCTTAGAGTTTCATGTACCTGCAAATTCCCCGTATGTTTTCTTAGAGTTTCATATACCAGTAAATTCCCCGTATGTTTTCTTAGAGTTTCATGTACCTGCAAATTCCCCGTATGTTTTCTTAGAGTTTCATATACCTGTAAATTCCCCGTATGTTTTCTTAGAGTTTCATGTACCTGCAAATTCCCCGTATGTTTTCTTAGAGTTTCATATACCAGTAAATTCCCCGTATGTTTTCTTAGAGTTTCATATACCTGTAAATTCCCCGTATGTTTTCTTAGAGTTTCATGTACCTGCAAATTCCCCGTATGTTTTCTTAGAGTTTCATGTACCTGCAAATTCCCGTATGTTTTCTTAGAGTTTCATATACCAGAAAATTTCCCCGTATGTTTTCTTAGAGTTTCATGTACCTGCAAATTCCCCGTATGTTTTCTTAGAGTTTCATATACCTGTAAATTCCCCGTATGTTTTCTTAGAGTTTCATGTACCTGTAAATTCCCCGTATGTTTTCTTAGTTTCATATACCAGTAAATTCCCCGTTTGTTATTTATATTTTGTTTCACTTTTTCTTACCATGTTCGCTTGCCGAAATTTCTTTCCCTGGCTTCTGTCAAGTCTTCTTTCCTTCATATCTCATTGTTTTTGTTTGTTTTTACTAAATGTCAACACCAGCGGCTCAAACAAAACAACATGCATTTTTTTCCCAACCATTCGGCTATTATTTTCTTCTTCTTCGAACGCTTCATATCGACCACTTGTTAAACCACGATTTGTATATGATCTGAGCCTAAGAGCGACTGTACGTTGTGCCAATTATGCGCCTACAAGTAGGCCAGCCCATCCGATTTCTGCGCTGCTTTTTAGTTACTAGGTAGCTTCCTAGACCCCACCTTAGTCGCCTCTTACGATATGCATTGTAAGTCGCAGTGTTTCTATTCTTTGCTCCCTTTGAACGCCTGTCTGTCTGTCGGTGGGTCGGTCGGTATGTCTGTCTGTATCTCCGCCTGTCTATCTATCTATGTATATTTCTATCTAATCTGCCTTATCTCTCTTATCTATCGAATATGTCTGCATGTCTGTTCGTCCGTCCGTCTGCCTACCTCCCTCCCTGTCTATCTCCCTGCCCGTCGAGAGAATTAATTATCAAGCGTACTCTTTTTTTAAATTAAATATTTACTTTTCTCAACCATATTTCTGATCTCATTTTCTGTGTGACTGATGTTCTTCCATCCTTCCCCTCTTTATCTCTCTCTTTCTCTCTTTTTCTCTCTCGTTCTCTCTCTCTCTCTCGCTCTCTCTCTCTCTCTTGGGGCCCCATTCCCTCTTCCCATGTTTATATATGTCTGAGCTGGTTTGCAGTTCGAGTAAATACAATCTACAAATTACTCGGTGGCCCAGTTCCAAGCACCAACTGCAAGCGAATGGCTTGGCCTATTTCAGAAAATTACTGTAACCTATTTTACATCTTGTTTGCACTTTACCTTTGGTATGTGAAATTTGATACTTTAATTGTAATGTGGCATTTTATACTTTAATTTTATGTGACATTTTATACTTTAATTTTATGTGAAATATCATACTTTAATTGTAATGTGACATTTTATACTTTAATTGTATGTGGCATTTTATACTTTAATTTTATGTGGCATTTTATACTTTAATTTTATGTGGCATTTTATACTTTAATTGTATGTGAAATTTCATACTTTAATTTTATGTGAAATTTGATACTTTAATTTTATGTGAAATTTGATACTTTAATTGTACGTGGCATTTTATACTTTAATTGTATGTGGCATTTTATACTTTAATTTTATGTGGCATTTTATACTTTAATTGTATGTGAAATTTCATACTTTAATTGTAATGTGGCATTTTATACTTTAATTGTATGTGAAATTTTATACTTTAATTGTAATGTGGCATTTTATACTTTAATTTTATGTGAAATTTGATACTTTAATTGTATGTGAAATTTGATACTTTAATTGTAATGTGGCATTTTATACTTTAATTTTATGTGAAATTTGATACTTTAATTGTATGTGAAATTTGATACTTTAATTTTATGTGAAATTTGATACTTTAATTGTAATGTGGCATTTTATACTTTAATTTTATGTGAAATTTCATACTTTAATTTTATGTGAAATTTGATACTTTAATTGTATGTGAAATTTGATACTTTAATTTTATGTGAAATTTGATACTTTAATTGTAATGTGGCATTTTATACTTTAATTTTATGTGAAATTTCATACTTTAATTTTATGTGAAATTTGATACTTTAATTTTATGTGAAATTTGATACTTTAATTTTATGTGAAATTTGATACTTTAATTGTATGTGACATTTTATACTTTAATTGTAATGTGACATTTTATACTTTAATTGTATGTGGCATTTTATACTTTAATTGTATGTGACATTTTATACTTTAATTGTAATGTGACATTTTATACTTTAATTGTATGTGGCATTTTATACTTTAATTGTAATGTGGCATTTTATACTTTAATTGTATGTGAAATTTTATACTTTAATTGTATGTGAATTTTTGATACTTTAATTGAAATGTAATTTTATACTTTAATTGTATGTGAAATTTTATACTTTAATTGTATGTGAAATTTGATACTTTAATTGTATGTGAAATTTGATACTTTAATTGTATGTGAAATTTTATACTTTAATTGTATGTGAAATTTTATACTTTAATTGTATGTGAAATTTGATACTTTAATTGTATGTGAAATTTGATACTTTAATTGTATGTGAATTTTATACTTTAATTGTATGTGATTTATACTTTAATTGTATGTGAAATTTGATCCTTTAATTGTATGTGGCATTTTATACTTTAATTGTATGTGGCATTTTATACTTTAATTGTATGTGAAATTTGATACTTTAATTGTATGTGAAATTTGAAATTTTATATTTAATGTGAAATTTGATACTTTAATTGTATGTGGCATTTATACTTTAATTGTATGTGAAATTTGATCCTTTAATTGTATGTGGCATTTTATACTTTAATTGTATGTGGCATTTGATACTTTAATTGTAATGTGGCATTTTATACTTTAATTGTATGTGAAATTTCATACTTTAATTGTATGTGAAATTTCATACTTTAATTGTATGTGGCTAACCGTGAATTAACCTAAAGCATAGATTCCCAAACTTTTTCGGGAGTAACTTCATTGCACAGAATTTTACTCCATATCGCTCGGTGTGTCCTATTTGTATTTATGACATGCCACCAGCCTAGAGTATAGCGCAATGCATCAACTCTCTAGCTCCGGCAAAAATCCTAAGAATCTCTGGAAAAAATACATTAGTGAACATAAAAGCGCGGTCCGGATTCAAACCCCGACCTTGGACGCAAGACAACGGCTTTTCCACATAGATCCCCAATATAACGACATTCTGATTGATAGGTTAATTTAGTTAGTAAAATAAAGTAAAAATGAACGCTTCTTCCTCTTCTTCTTCAAACGTTCCATATCAACCAATTGGTAACCCTTCTTGTGACTTGTATGGGATTCAACCCTAAGAGCGATTGTACGCTGTGTCAGTTATGCGCCTACAGGTAGGCCAACACATCCAATTTCTGCGACGCTTTTTTATTGACTATGGTAGCTTCCCCAGACCTCTACCTCAGTCGCCTCTTACGATATGTCTTGTAGGTAGGAGTGTTACTTTTCTTTGCTCCTCTTACGATATGTCTTGTAGGTAGGAGTGTTACTTTTCTTTGCTCCTCTTACGACATGTCTTGTAGGTAGGAGTGTTACTATTCTTTGCTCCCCTTACGACATGTCTTGTAGGTAGGAGTGTTACTATTCTTTGCTCCTCTTACGACATGTCTTGTAGGTAGCAGTGTTACTATTCTTTGCTCCCCTTACGACATGTCTTGTAGGTAGCAGTGTTACTATTCTTTGCTCCCCTGCGAGCCCCTGCAACCATCGGGCGATATAAAGGAACACAATTTCATAACATGTGATAAAGTGGGAAGTATGATGGTAGGTCTGTATTTTTTTTCTTTACGACACGATGTGAGTGATGTGATCATCAACCCAACGACTGCCTTTGCGTCCCATAATTGCACACGTGACTCGGTCCAGATTTGAACTTACAACCTTCAGAACGCCAGGCAGACATCTTAACAACTTCGTTATAGAGACCCCCAAAATGTATAACTTAGAGCTCCATATTTTAGACAAGAGAAAGGTATTCTCCAAAGATCAAGATGGAAGTGAGAAAAAACATGATAAAGGTATTTTCTATCAACACTTTGTTACCAGTGCCAAACTTGGTCTCTGACAGCAACAGACCGTAGAAAGCTTACCACATATGAAATGAAACGCTTGAGGAAGGCAGTGGGAGTCACCAGAAAAGATAGATTATGAGTTTTCACTCTTTTCCTATAGTGGAGGGAGGGGGGGGTGTGGGGACGGGGGGCACCCAGCTTTCTTAAAACCCAGAAACCTCCAACGGTTCCAGGCGTGTAGTGCTATGCTTAGTGCTGCGGAGACTCCTATTCAGGTAGGGTTCAAATATAAACACGGATATAACACAACAAGGGCGATTCATCTGGCCCTGGAACGTAAATTAAAGCTCCCACTCCTATGGCAAGAGTGGACAACCAATTCCATCATCCACCTGGGGAAAGACAATAGACAATAGACAGTAGAAAATAGATAAGTATTCTAGTAATGCTGGATAGATTTTTCATGAAGATAAATCTCTATTACTCATCTATTACCAGCTGCTTCTACAGTAACACTATCCGTCTGCTTGTTTTTCATCTGTCAACCAGTCATCTCTATTTTTCCCTCTGGAACTATTTTTCATATCCTTCTATTTTTGTGTGTGTAATCCTGTTAAAGTGTTGATCTATCTAAGTCTCAACTAATTATTTATCTTCTTCAGACATCATTCAAATACCTTCGTTTTACGTTTTGTGGCGTCTGCGTCTGCCATGTAGGTAAAAACAGACGCCAGACTCATCATCCGGGTTTATAAAAAACATACTTATATCGTTTTTAGAGTTAGAAACAAAATATCACCTTATTTACAAAATAAATAGGTTATTTTCAAACTTTCGTTTACCTTTTCAACATTCAATCATTTTTTTAATGTTTATGGTTTGTTATTTTATGATTAACTGTGTTATTTTTATTTTGTACGCAGGGGGTCTTTGTGACTCAGAGACAAGGCTCAAAAATGTACCTGGTTAGTTTCCTACGTGGAACGTTGAGCATACTTTCTCAGAGATCCATTATCTCAATGTAGATGAGATCGAGTTCCTTGTCCTTTCGGAAACAGAAAATAAAACGTTGTTCCCGTGTTTAAGTAGAGCACGTCATCATCATCATCAGGTGCCGTGTCGGCTGGCGTAGGCGATCATGGATCTCCACAAATCTCTGTCGTTGGTGTTTGCTATCAACTCAGATGTTGACGCTCTACCTTGCCACGAAGTCAGGCCATCCAACATTTTCTCTCTGTCTTCCCTTTCTCGTCTACCCTCGATTTTACCGGTTGTCACGATGTGTTCTAAACCTCCCCTCCTCATCACATGCCCGAAAAAGTAGAGCACGTAACCTGTAAAAAAAAAAAAAGTTGGCAGTTGACAATTGAAAAGAGTATGCTGGAAAGTCGCTCCTCGCGCAAAATTCGTTAGAAGATTTACACAAAATTCATGCTCAACATTCTGCCGTCCTCATAATTACATCGGGACCTCGTCAGTGCTACGGAGTTCGTGTACTACCACTGACATTTTCATGTGTGAGAAAGAGATCGGAGCTTCTTCTTCTTCAGCGATCTCTGGTCATGCGCTTAATTTACTGTGGACCACAAACTGGGCAGTCAGTTTCAGGCCTGTCAGGTTCCCTTCTTCAGCGATCTCTGGTCATGCGCTTAATTTACTGTGGACCACAAACTGGGCAGTCAGTTTCAGGTCTGTCAGGTTCCTTCTTCAGCGATCTCTGGTCATGCGCTTAATTTACTATGGACCACAAACTGGGCAGTCAGTTTCAGGTCTGTCAGGTTCCTTCTTCAGCGATCTCTGGTCATGCGCTTAATTTACTGTGGACCACAAACTGGGCAGTCAGTTTCAGGCCTGTCAGGTTCCCTTCTTCAGCGATCTCTGGTCATGCGCTTAATTTACTATGGACCACAAACTGGGCAGTCAGTTTCAGGTCTGTCAGGTTCCTTCTTCAGCGATCTCTGGTCATGCGCTTAATTTACTATGGACCACAAACTGGGCAGTCAGTTTCAGGCCTGTCAGGTTCCCCTTTTTCAGCGATCTCTGGTCATGCGCTTAATTTACTGTGGACCACAAACTGGGCAGTCAGTTTCAGGTCTGTCAGGTTCCTTCTTCAGCGATCTCTGGTCATGCGCTTAATTTACTATGGACCACAAACTGGGCAGTCAGTTTCAGGCCTGTCAGGTTCCCTTCTTCAGCGATCTCTGGTCATGCGCTTAATTTACTGTGGACCACAAACTGGGCAGTCAGTTTCAGGTCTGTCAGGTTCCTTCTTCAGCGATCTCTGGTCATGCGCTTAATTTACTATGGACCACAAACTGGGCAGTCAGTTTCAGGCCTGTCAGGTTCCCTTCTTCAGCGATCTCTGGTCATGCGCTTAATTTACTGTGGACCACAAACTGGGCAGTCAGTTTCAGGCCTGTCAGGTTCCCTTCTTCAGCGATCTCTGGTCATGCGCTTAATTTACTGTGGACCACAAACTGGGCAGTCAGTTTCAGGCCTGTCAGGTTCCCTTCTTCAGCGATCTCTGGTCATGCGCTTAATTTACTGTGTGACCACAAACTGGGCAGTCAGTTTCAGGCCTGTCAGGTTCCCTTCTTCAGCGATCTCTGGTCATGCGCTTAATTTACTGTGGACCACAAACTGGGCAGTCAGTTTCAGGCCTGTCAGGTTTCCTTCTTCAGTGATCTCTGGTCATGCGCTTAATTTACTGTGGACCACAAACTGGGCAGTCAGCTTCAGGCCTGTCAGGTTCCCTTCTTCAGCGATCTCTGGTCATGCGCTTAATTTACTATGGACCACAAACTGGGCAGTCAGTTTCAGGCCTGTCAGGTTTCCTTCTTCAGCGATCTCTGGTCATGCGCTTAATTTACTATGGACCACAAACTGGGCAGTCAGTTTCAGGTCTGTCAGGTTCCTTCTTCAGCGATCTCTGGTCATGCGCTTAATTTACTATGGACCACAAACTGGGCAGTCAGCTTCAGGTCTGTCAGGTTCCTTCTTCAGCGATCTCTGGTCATGCGCTTAATTTACTATGGACCACAAACTGGGCAGTCAGTTTCAGGCCTGTCAGGTTTCCTTCTTCAGCGATCTCTGGTCATGCGCTTAATTTACTGTGGACCACAAACTGGGCAGCAGTTTCAGGCCTGTCAGGTTCCTTTCAGCGATCTCTGGTCATGCGCTTAATTTACTGTGGACCACAAACTGGGCAGTCAGTTTCAGGCCTGTCAGGTTCCCTTCTTCAGCGATCTCTGGTCATGCGCTTAATTTACTGTGGACCACAAACTGGGCAGTCAGTTTCAGGCCTGTCAGGTTCCCTTCTTCAGTGATCTCTGGTCATGCGCTTAATTTACTGTGGACCACAAACTGGGCAGTCAGCTTCAGGTCTGTCAGGTTCCTTCTTCAGCGATCTCTGGTCATGCGCTTAATTTACTATGGACCACAAACTGGGCAGTCAGTTTCAGGCCTGTCAGGTTTCCTTCTTCAGCGATCTCTGGTCATGCGCTTAATTTACTATGGACCACAAACTGGGCAGTCAGTTTCAGGCCTGTCAGGTTCCCTTCTTCAGCGATCTCTGGTCATGCGCTTAATTTACTATGGACCACAAACTGGGCAGTCAGCTTCAGGCCTGTCAGGTTCCCTTCTTCAGCGATCTCTGGTCATGCGCTTAATTAACTATGGACCACAAACTAGACAGTAAGCTTTAGGTCTGTCAAGTTTCCCCAAAGCTTGGCTTTTAGATCGACTGGAAGTGACAACATGTTGCTTCTCAGCTCACCCAGGACAGTCTTACAGGACATGCTTCGGTGTCTGTTTGGCCTGCTCACACTGGCAGAGAGCTGTTTGACTTATTCCTAGTCTATATAAGTGTTTGTTGAGTCTGCAGTGCCCGGTACGTAGTCGAAATATAATGACCAGGTCTGTTCTGCTTAGGTCTTTGATGAAGTCTTTTCCATAATCATATCCAGTGTTTGTCTTCCAGTCTACTGCAGCTTTTCTCTGTATGAGAGTTTTGACCTCCTGAAAAACAGGGATTGGTAAATTTGCTTTTGGCACTGCCCTCCTTAGCTAAGACATCGGCACTCTCATTGCCTACAATATCGAGATCGGAGCACACATGCTTATTTACCTTAGTGAAACGGTGATGGTCCTATCAATCAAGTTGATAACACGCTCCGTTAGTGACCATTTGCCGTGGGAATTTCAGAGTTTGAGGTCTTCTTCTTCTTCTTCTTCAGCGATCTCTGGTCATGCGCTTAATTTACTGTGGACCACAAACTGGGCAGACAGCTTCAGGTCTGTCAGGTTTCCCCAAAGCTTAGTTTTCAGGTCGACTGGGTGTGGCCACATGTTGCTTCTCAGCTCACACAGAAGAGGACAGTCTTGCAGGATATGCTCTGGTGTCTGTTCTGCCTGCTGACACTGGCAGAGAGCTGTTTGACTTATTCCTAGTCTGTATAAGTGTTTGTTGAGTCTGCAGTGTCCGGTGCGTAGTCGAAATATTATGACCTGGTCTGTTCTGCTTAGGTCTTTGAGGGAGTCTTTTCCATAATCATATCCAGTGTTTGTCTTCCAGTCTACTGCAGATTTTCTCTGTATGAGGGTTTGACCTCTTGAAAAGACAAGGGTTGGTAAATTTGCTCTTTGGCACTGCCCTCCTTAGCTAAGACATCAGCACTCTCATTGCCTGCAATGCCACAGTGAGATGGAATCCACTGCAAGTGAATTTCTGCCTTTTCTGAAAGCTGAGCAAGTTCTCTTTGTAGTTTTTGTACTGTGCTGTCAGTGGATTTAGCCTCCAGGGCTTGTATAGCTGACAATGAGTCTGTAAGAAATACCATCTTGCTTGCAGCTGCTTGCAGCTTATTCATGTGCTGTGCTGCCATCAGAAGGGCTATGAGTTCTGCTTTGTAGTTGGAACATATTCTTCCAGTAGGAGCCGCTAGAGACACAGTGGTAGCATCTGGGTGCCTAATGTACACTCCTGCTCCACCATTCATGGTTGCCTCCATTGCCGATCCATCTGTGTAAATTCTTATCCAGCTGTCTTCTGGAAACATGTAATGGAGATGTTCCATTGTAATTGCTTTTTCACTAGATTAGGCTCGGCATCTTTGCTTAATAATTTAGGGATGGAGGTTGAGAAGTTTAGTGGTACTGAGTCTGGTTCCCAGTGATCAAAAGCAATTCTTCAGGTATGGAATTATGATTTAGTAGTTCCAAGTATGACTTTCCTATTTCTTTTGCTTTGTGGTTTAGACTTGTACGCTTTAGTCTGTTCTTTGTTCTAGCCGCCATTTTTTCATGCAGTGGATGGTGAGGCATTCTTTGATCCTTTCAGTCTGTAGAATCACTTTTCTCCTTCTTCTGTCTTCCAAGGGCTGGATGTTGGCTGCCTTTTCCATTTCTACAATTGGTGTAGATTTCATGGCTCCCAAAATAGTACGCAGACACCTGTTTTGTGTTTTTCCAGTATCGATTTGTTTGAATGGGCTGCTGATATCCATGTCGATGATGCATATTCGAGGGTCGGTCTAACTGCACCAGTGTACACCTGACTCAGGATTCGAATATCAGCTCCCCAGGTAGTTCCAGCCAGCTTCCGCATCACACTTTGTTTCCTCATAGCCTTTCTGTTTGTTTCCATTATGTGATGTTTCCATGTCAGACGACTGTCAGCTTAACTCCCAAAAAGGTTGGAGTATGGGAACGGGGAACGATATCATCGTTAAATTTCAGTCTGAAGTGTTCTTCCTTTGTTGACAATGAGAAAAGCGTTGCTATAGTTTTGCTCCGGTTTATTTCTAGACCCCATTTACTTGCCCACATTATGACGCTGTTCAGGCTGGCCTGGAGTTTAAAGATGGCAGGACCCAGAAACTCGGAGGTGTACCACACAGCTAGATCATCAGCATGGAGAGAGTGTGATACATGTCTGGGCAGAGTTTGTGGC
Source organism: Arion vulgaris (assembly GCA_020796225.1). Lineage (NCBI taxonomy): Eukaryota > Metazoa > Mollusca > Gastropoda > Stylommatophora > Arionidae > Arion > Arion vulgaris. The sequence continues at coordinate 24,323,471 of CM036769.1, forward strand.
AGATCATTAATATATACCAGGAAAAGCAATGGGGACAGTACGCTGCCTTGTGGGACTCCTGCTCTTAATTTGAATCTGGGACTGTGCACTCCATCCAATTTTACAGATGCTTGTCTATGGGTAAGAAAGTCTTTATCCAATAGTACATTCTACCCCGTATTCCACTGCGTAAGAGCTTGAGTAGCAAACCATCTTTCCAGACTTTGTCGAAGGCCTTAGACATGTCGAAGAACACTGTGAGGGTTTTCTTCTTTTCTTGGAAGCCATTTTCTATGTCCTGTGCGAGGTATGCCACTTGGTCATCAGTGCTTCTATGCTGCCTGTAGCCTGTCTGGGCTGGATCCAGTTTATGGTTGGATTCTAAAAACCACTGGAGTCTAGTGGTTATCACTCTCTCCAGCAGTTTTGCAGTGCAACTTAGCAAACTTATAGGTCTGTAGCTCTGCGGATCCTTTTGTCTTTTCCACTTTTGAAAATTGGGTGGATTGTGGCATTTTTCCAGATGTCTGGGACTCTTCCCTGTCTCCAACTATTGTTAAAAATCTGGAGTAGAAGACTCTGTGCTATTGGGCCTATTTGTTTGAGCATATCGTTTGATACTCCATCTGGTCCCGGGGCCTTTTACGATTGAGCTTTTTCAGTGCTCTCTGCAGCTCAGTCAGTGTGATGTCTACCTCCATACAGGGTTCACTTGTTGCTTTTTTGAATGTAGCATTTCTTCTTCTTCTTCTTCGATCGTTCTAGGCCTGTTTTAATCATTCTCATTGTGATATATAAACAGCCAAACGTCCGAACGTAATGTACGTGCACCAGCCTTCAGCACCTATTGGAGCCCAGTTGCTTATCCTTCGGTGGGGTGTTCGTTTTCAGCCAGCTTTTGATTTACTAAGGTGAGCTTTCCCTAGGGTACGATCAGCTTTGCCGTATTTTTGGGCTTTGTGATCTACGCCGGGACAGTGAGTTACGCTGTTCATGCCCGTTCTGACTGAGAAATATTTCTCGGGGCTTGTAAGCTTATCCTCGGACGGCGTCTTACTCGTATAAGACACCGTGTAAAGTATCGGCCTTCGCCAGTGTTCAGACCGGACTTCCTGTCAGGTCCGTACATTGTCGGCCTTGCTTACCGTACATTTTGAGTCTGATCCGGAGAAGGAACATTCTCAGCCTTTTCTAGACGCGCATTGGTACGTGGCAATTTGCAATTAACGTCGAAAGCACTGGCATGGGGCCGAGTACAAACAATGTAGAGGGTCGTTTCAGTCGGCGCTATCAGCGTAACTGAGGATTTTGCGCTCGCCGCCATCACCCGCCCCAGTTATTCCGGGGATGTTAGTTACAACTGCAATCGAACATTGCCCGGTTGCCCCATGGCTGGCAGTCCCGTTAGGAATCACCAACCTCAGTTCTTCCGGGGATGTTAATTTTTAGTCGCACAGTACCTTGCACGGTTTTCCCAGGGCGGGTAGTTTCGTTATGCACTAAACGCAACTTGTTCTTTTGCGCTCGGCAAACCTTGCCCAGTACATGTGTCTGCACCAGGCTACCAATGCTAGGTCAGCTGCAATCTTCTCTCGCACCAACACGAGGGTAGACTTTCATTCGTTACGGTCCTGTCTTATTTATTCTTGCCGACGGGCTGGCAATGTTTGCCCCTCCTCAGGGCTTCGAGCTTCGCCCTACGTGGACATACGTTTGGTCACTGGATGCCCCTCTCATCCATGTCTGAGACGTTTCGTTGCTGTTTCTTTGCGTTCAGGGACTTGGGCAATATCTTGTTGGACATCGGTCAGGAGATTAGTGCATTTTGTTTGTATGTATCTTTATCGTGTTTCCGTACTTGCACTGCTACCACTACCAGTAGTTTTCTCTCCCCGATCCCTGCCCTCTTAGCCAGACCGGAACCATAGTCTGTTTCCAGGGTCACCGCGTGGAGGTTAGGGGCAGGGTCTTGGTTAGCGCGCCCCTCGCTAACCCTGGCTCATGTTACCACCATGACCTCATGAGCCTTTGACCCCGAATGTAGCATTTATCTCACTTCTGACTTCTTTCCCTTGCTCCTGACTTATTGAGCATGAGCTTTCTTGCTTGTAACACTGGGCCATCAGGGTGGCTGCTCGCTTTCCTGTGAGAAATTGTTCTCCTTGCTGGAGAACTGTTTTCCCTCTAGATGGGTTGTCATCGTTCAGGGCTTTTGTAAGTCTCCACAACTTTTGAGTATCTTTTTCCATGTTCAAAGAGGCTGTCTTTTCTTTCCAGGATTTTCTACACTGCTGGTTTCTTTCTCTAACATAAAGGGCCCTTGCTCTATTGTGTTGCATTACATTTTGGTCCGTTGGTGCGAGTTCCATTGTATTTCTGGCACTGCAAAGCGAGCTATGGAGAACTTCCATCTCTGGTGTCCAATATGGCTTGTAGTTTTTCTCCTCCCTCTGGGTATAGCCTTTTTGCAGCATCTAAAATGGCTTTATTGAATGAACGTGCATCTCTGTCCACTTTTCCTGATTGATTAATTTTTTTACAGTACTTGTCTGCTAGTTCTTGGAATAGCTTCCAGTCTGCCTTTTTGTAATTCCAACTAAGGGCAGAGTTTGTAAGTTCCTCCTTGTTAATGTTATTTATGAGGAGTTTCACTGGTCTATGGTCACTACCTCCAATCTGGTCGCAGACTTGCCTTTCTGTTATCCTGTGAATGTCGTCTGTAGCAAAAGCCAGATCTGGGGTGCTTGTTGTGCGCCACCGTCGTGAGTAACATGTGTGAGGATCATCTGGGTGGTTGAGAATGGTGAGACTGTTGGTGATCAGCCATTCTTCAAGGCTTTCACCTCGAGGATCTAGCGTGTCATAGCCCCAGCTTGGTGAGTGGCTGTTGAAGTCTCCTACTATAAGCAAGTTGTCATCTTGAACTTTGATAGCTTCCAGCTCAGTTTGAATGGAGGGTGGTGAGTATATATTGTATAGTGTCATCTTAGTGTTGTTGATAAGGAGTTGAACAGCTATGAATTCTGTGCTCATCTGATTGGACCTGTGAAGTTCAACTGCCGGTATGGAATTACGAACTAGTGTTACTACTCCACCCTTATGTCTATTTTCTCTATCCTGACGGAAGGTTTCAAATCCTCTAATGCTGAATCTATTTCCCGGATTAAGGTGCGTCTCTTGGATACAGCAGATGTCAATCTTTTCTGCTCGCAGACGTTCCTCTAGCTCTCGTTTTTGTTGGTTACCCCTTCTGCATTCCATTGCATAATTGTGAGGGTGAAAGTTTGTCCTTGCTGCCAGTAGTAATACCCTGTCCTCCCTGGCTTTGCAAGAATCAACAGGGCCGCCAGTAGCTAAGGGTGGACCCCTTCGAGGCAGGGGTCCGGTCCCACCACCACCTGGCTGTTTTCCATGGTGGTGGCACCACAGTTATATAAATATTTGCGCATGGCCATTTGAGTTGTTCGTATGTGTCGATTCCTCCCCGCCAATAATGGCTGACACATTCCGTTTCTGAGGACATCTTTTTTTGAGGTTGTTCTCTAGACAGTTGCAGTCCCCTGCTGACGAGATCTGTCTTCCCGGGTTTGTCTGGAGTCGTCCTACTCTAGATGACTTCAGCCTTCTGTTGCCGGCTCACCAACCCAGGCTTTTTTGCAGGGTGTGCTTCCTGGACACTGTAGTTTAATCCCTTATGCTTAAGGGAAAGTGTCATAGAAGTAGAAGACAAGACAAGAAAAAGGATGTCCTCCTCAGAGAGAGAGAGGACAAGTGCTATTTGTCCCATAGCTGGGGATGGGTTGGTTGCAGCCAGAGCATTTACCACTCGCCGGTGGGTTCTGCACTGTCACCTTATGAGGCCCCATCCTGCTCCCCGCCTTTTGGTCTGGCCTTTCACCTTCAGTCTGTTCGGCTTGGTTAGACCTGCCAGGAGTTAGACTCCCGCCGACATAGCCTGAAGGATCCTAAAGGCACACAAACCCTCCAACCACGATAAGGTAGGCTAATATGGAGGGAGAGTTTGAGGTCAACTTGGGTCAAAATTCTCGGTGTGTGCCTACGGTAAGCGGCTGGATTACTACAGACCCTGATCTTTTTAACTTGCGTGTCTAAATCACAAGTACTTCTGTAGACGAAGTTTTGCCTAAATGGCGAGAAACAATGGTGATCAGGGAATCAAGATCTTTCTGCGGATATTGACCGAAGAATGTGAGAAAACGATAGATAGTAAAGTCAATTATTCACCTATATACACTGCCCACCCTTTCATTTTTAGTGCGCTTAAATTGAAAAAACTGGTTTTTCCAAGTGTTTATTTCTTGCTAAAAACATTCTCTGGAAATTCCATACAAAAATATCAAATAGACCACAACAATGATTTCTATTGTGTCAAAAGTTCGCTCTGAGTCATTTATGTTTTGTTTTGTGTTTATTATTTCTACTCGAAGGACATTATTTTGTTTTCGTGTCGTTGTTTGTAAGTGTGCATCAGTGAAAGATACCAACCAAAGTCTGGAAATATCACTTGAATGTGAGTCATGGACCGCCCGTGTGATCCCGGGGCTGCAAGGGAGCAAAGAATAGTAACACTACGACCTACAAGGCATGTCGTTAGAGGTACCTAGAGGTAGGGGTCTAGGAAGCTACCTAGTAAATAAAAAACATCGCAGAAATCAGATGTGCTGGCCTACTTGTAGGCACATAACTGACACATCGTACAATCGCTCTTAGTGTCAGATCACATACAAATCACAAAGAGTGGTTTAACAAGTGGTCGATAGGAAGCGTTCGAAGAAGAAGAAGAAGAATCATGGACAGTAATGAAATCAACAAAAGGACGTTGTTTTAAGACTTAGTCTTCTTCTTCTTTGCGTTCGTTCTTTACGACCAATTTTAATCACTCTTTGAGATATGTTTGATCTTTGCCAAGAATGTGTATACGTTGCACATTGGTTTGGTAGGCCCCTAAACGCAAAGACTTCTACGTGCTTAGGACACGTACATCCGCTTTCAGCCAAACCTCCTTAGACGCCTCTTACGACATGCGTGGTAAGTAACAGTGGTTCTATTCTTTACACCCCAACTTTACGCCCTGGTAACCACTCGGGTGAAGACCTAGTGAATAGGATGACGTAAGTCGTGGTGAACATCAGTGTTTAACCTATTCGTCCTTCCGAGACGATATACTGGTCCGCGGTATTTTGTTTTAAAGATGACACAAAGTCAGTATACTGTCTAAGTCAGTATACATTGCAGTATTAATTCGAATGTTGGTGGAAATTTGTTTTTACCCGTATTCAATCCCAGTTAAGACCCATGAGTTTTTTTCTATTAAAGCCGAAAAACCCAAGATTGACTTCATTGCTCAGTGTTTTACATCATATGGCTCGGTCCCTCTCTGCAGAAATTGTCGTCCACCTACTGAGAGTATTGCTCACATCCCGAACTCCGTAGCTCCGGTGACACTCCTAGGGGTCTCTGGAAAAAATGCACTAACGAGTAGAACGGCGCCGTCCAGACAGGAACTCACAACCTTCGGAACGCAAGTCAAAGACTTAACCTCATAACCACAGAGACCTCCCAGAGTTCGCGGATGTGAATGCAGACCGCTTCGTTCGGTGAAATTATTTTCCGGATGTGAATACAGACCGCTTCGTTCGGTGAAATTATTTTCCGGATCTGAATGCAGACCGCTTTGTTCGGTGAAATTATTTTCCGGATGTGAATGCAGACCGCTTCGTTCGGTGAAATTATTTTCCGGATGTGCAGGGCCAAAATGTACGAATATCGCAGCTGTTGACCTCTGAAGTCGGAGAAGACAAGGCGACGCCTGTATGGCGAGAGACACTTATACTAGAAAATCAGCCCTTTATTCAAAAATCAATTTTCTCGCAATACCATGCACCCTGACTACGTTTCAATTCATAGCCGGCGGATTCTCAGTTGTAAGCTTTCTGCCTTAGTTCTCTCAGTCACTGGTCACTGACTAAGATTTATGTATGGTATGTCTCAAGAGTGGGTTAAATCATACTCTTCTATTTTCTTCTTTTCTTTTAACTCGCAGGTTCTCAACCTTGACGCGCGCCTCCCAGGGAAGCATGAGACAGTATTAGGATTGGAGTGAACCGTTTTGAAAATTTAGTGGATTTTGTGTTTTAATAAGTTAATATAATGACTTGTTTTTTCAGTTAAAATACTCGTTCCCACTAGAACTGTAAGTACAACATTTCTTTAAAACTAACCAAGAATATATTTGATTTTGACATTTATTCTTCTTGTTTGCTCTTTTTTTTGGAAATTACAGTTAATTCGGTGGGGAAAATGAGAGGGAAAAGGGAGAGGAGCATGAGAGTCTTGTCTCATCTTAAAGGAGGGGTGGGGGTGGCCAGATCAAAAAGGTTGAGAACCACTGCTTTAGCTCAAAATAAAGTGGCGGTTCCGAAATCACCAAGCCCTCCAAATGACGTCCCGTATAATCCATTCTTGACCTGTCCATGTTTATGACCATGTAATACACGTTTTTTTAAATTAGCTAATGGTTCGCGGTTTGGACGTAATAATCCTTATATCCTATCCTACAGCCCAGCTGTAGTAGAGATTACTATTTCCATTATGTAAGATATCATGTTTTTCTTTGTGTCTTTGAGCTTCTCGGCGGGAAATTCAATAAGATAAGAAAGGAAGTAGTTAGTCAACATTACGTCCCTTTGTTTCATTTCCATTCAGTTATCCCTCTTGTGTGTTAATTTCCCGCCAGGCGTCCATGTCAGCAGCTGTCACTTCCTGTGCAGGAAACGAAAAGGGTGAGTCAAATTCTCTCTGCTCTCAAACTGAATAGACAGTGGTTCTGATCTTATTTCAGCTGGTGCCCCTTAAAGATGATGCAAGACTCCAGCACCCTCTCCGTTTATTCATAATTTCCAAATGAACTGTAATTTCCAAAGAGTAAACGGAAAAAAAGTTTCACATTCTGAGCATTATAACAGCTCTGTTCTCTTCTTTTGTCGTCACACTGCTACCGGGTTGTTGCCCAGTGTCGTGGTTTTCTTTTTTGTCTTGCGCTGTTCTTGTGGCTTGTGTGATTGTTATTTTTGCTCTTTGACAGGATTCTGCTATGTCATCTAACCATCTTTTTCGTGGTCTACCTCTTGCCTTCTTTACTGATGTCATGTTGTAGAAGACTGTATACTGTGGAGTTGAATGCATTCTTATTAAGTGGCCAAACCTCTTCATTCTTTGTTTCTCAATGTAATTCAAACAAGGTTCTGTCCCAATCTTCTTTCTTATACTGTTGGTGACTGTATTTTTTGGTGTTGTTGATAACTTTTTGTAGGCACCGCATTTCACATGTAGTTATTTTTTTAGACGGTTTTTTGCTCATTGTTTTATATTTTATTCTAGTAACACAAAGCAAGTATGAAAATGCTGTTGATCATCTGCTCTTTAGCTCTGTCCTCTAAACAAAATAACACTAACAGTGAGAAATGTAAGCATTTAAAAAACTAATTTTTACGAGAAATTTGAGAAATGAAATAATACATTTTGTCTGTTTTAATTAAATAAAAAAATATGCGTGTAAACTGGAAAACTAAGTTAGTATAAAAACATATTGTAACACACAAATCCACTAATTTTTATGTTTCAAGTCTCCATTTATACTGCCTCACCCCGCCCCCTTTCCCATCCCCATCCCCAATGAGGTGTGCCTTCCAGGTTGAAAACCACTTCAATAGACAGTATATAGATGACCATACGACATTGTGGGGGCGGAAGCGACACGAGTAGAAAGTAGGGCTTGCGAGAGATGAAAATTTAGACTACTAGAGCGGTCCCAGACGTGACCAAACTCACGTAGAGTTGACGAATTTTTCGAAATTTCTCGATGGTCAGAATTAGATAATCGTTACACCGGTAGTTCTCAACTTTTTTCAGCTGCCCCCTCTTTCCTTTCCCATCCCCACCGCATTGAAGATGATGCAAGACTCACACATCCTCTTTTTTTATTCCTAATTTTCCCACACTAAATTAACTGCAATTCTTAAAAAAATCAAGGAAATAAAAATATTCTCATTATATATAGCATATATTCTCATTAAATATAGCAGCACAGTCCCCTAAACACAATAACATTTGCAGTGAGAAATGTAAAGAAAAACAAAAACTAATTTTTAACAAAATATTTGAGAAAAATGTCAATATGAGTTCATCATTGACATCAATATGAACATCAATATGATGTCATAATGAACATCAATGATGTTTTTGAGTTTAAAAAAAAAGAAGAAATTTTGAACTTAGTTTTAATGAAAGAAACGTATTTCAACTGCAAACAACTTATTATAAAAATTATTAAAACATAAAACCCATTAAATTGTAACGTTTCACGGCTTTCGTGAAACTGCCTCAGACCAACATAAGGAGATGTGCACCACCCAGGTTGAGAGCCGCTTCGTTAGACCCACAATGCATCGAAACACTAATACTCTCAGCGCATATAACTATATATAGATATAAAGTACTACTGTTGAGTGCTCATATATTATACAATCAAGAGAAAATATTCCTAATGTACTTTGCTGGGACAGAGTCCGGTTAAACAACTTAAGAGGCGGGAACCACGGGGAAAGGAATAGCATACTTAAACCCACAGAGTTTTTAGAGATCACGTGGGATAAACAGAGCATTAGACATTTAGCAGACACAGTGAAGAGATAGACTAGAAAGTTAGGTTGAAACAACTAAACAGTAGTCCACTAGGAGAGGGTGCTCTCTGTGGCGTAGAAGTTTGCTGCTCGCCTTTCGTTCAGAAGGTACTCGGTTTGTTCCCTCGTAGAGCCATCGATATATTTTTCCAGAGATCCCTGATCTCAGTGTAGGTGAGATCAAATTCCTAGTCCTATCTGAGATAGACGATAAAACGTGTTCAATTTGAGCATGTAAATGAACACTTGGCAGTTCACTATCGAGAAAAGCAGGTTGGAAAGCCGTTGCCATGACAAAATTCATTAGAAAAGTTTACAAAATAAAATTCTTATAACATATCTTCACCATCTTCTAAATTACATCGGGGATTCTTACCGGAGTTCGTACGGAGTTCGTGCACTGTCGCTGAGATCTTCCTGTGTAAGAAAGAGATCGGAGCACATATGGTAACTCATTGAAGTACAGTGATGATGATCCTATCAAATCATTCAATCAAACCGCTAGGAGAAAACGATAGCGTAGGAATATTTCGCCGCTCCACGAGAGAAGTGATAAGGTCCCAGGAAAGTAAATAGCTAGACATGCACATAGAAATGGGACATAAGATCTAACTACTGGATTCTCCGAAAGGAGTTAATTCTTATTGTTCATGTTTGTTGGCCCACACGCTCTGATATAACCAATAAAAGGTTCGCCTTAGGTTGAAAGGGACGTGCCTCGTCTTAAAGCGGCTTTAATCCCCTACTAAACAAACAAACAAACGAAATGGTACAGTTAGAATCGATTCTCCAGCAGAAATCAGTTCGCGTCACGTTTGCCGCGATTTGGCTATTTTCCAGAGATCCCTGATGACCGGGCGTAGATAAGATCGAGTGCCCAGTCAAATCGGAGACCGGGATCTCTATGGCAAAGTGGCTAAGATGTTTGCCCGGTGTTCTGAAGGTTGTAGGTTTGAATTCGGACCGAGTCATATATTCATTTTTTTCAAGAGATCCATAAGATTGTTGCTGGAGCTACGGAGTTAGTGCTTTTGGCACAAATTTCGGCATGTGGCATGCTATTTGAGCCGAGAGGGATGGAGCCATACGGAGAAACCAGATGCAATGATCTTAGTGTAGATGAGATTCTTCGCCTTTAGATCGGAGACGTATGGTGCCGGGGCCCGCAAGGGAAGCAAAGTATAGTACCACTGCGACCTACAAGGTCGCAAGAGGGACTGATGTAGGGCCTATGGAAGCTACCCTAGTAAATAAAAAGCATCACATAAATTGGATTTGCTTGTCTACTTGTAGGCGCATAACTGGCACAACGTGCAATCGCTCTTAGGCTCAGATCCTAATGTTGTCGATATGGAGCGTTCAAAGAAAAAAATATCGGAGTCGGATTTATATGTACAACCCCCACTAAGTCCTTAACAAAAATTGCAACTCCCCTTCTCCCATTAATTGTTTTACTTTTCTATTTTCCTTCTTTTTCCTTAACGACATGTCTTCGCATTGTTCCTTCATTTTTCCCTTTCTTACTTTTCAACTTCTTTTGTCTATATCTCATTTCTCCACAAGTTTCCAGCAAATCTGAAACTCCAACATAAGCCGCCAAGTTAACAAAAACAACATGCCATACGCGACATTTATCCTACAGAGAACCTGTACTGTTGGTAGTTTTACAACTGGTGTACTACACGGTATAAGTTCGTTGAACTTTATTTATTCTACCGTGTAGTCTGTATACTTACTCTGCAAACTTTGATGTAACATACGATCTCGACTTTTCTCACAATTATCTACTCAATACTGAATAGTGTATAGATCAGGTCAACCAGATATACAACAAGGTTAGACTTAGATTTGGGTATTGATTCTCCAGAGATTCTGTTGGATTTGGTGATATTGTATGTCTGGTGTATATAAAGCTTCTTAAATTGGTTGATAGTTATCTTTATTCTTCTACTTTCTCTTCTTCTTCTGCTTCTACTACTTTTGCGTTTTTTTATTCTTCTTCCATTCCCTCTTTTTTCCCTTATTTTTCATCTTTTTATGATTTTTTTCTCATTTTATTTCGCTTTTTCCCCCCCTTTTCTTCTCCTTCTTCTTCTTCTTCTATTTCTTATTCTTTTTCTTCCTTTTCTTCGCTGTCTTTTTCTTCTGTTTCTTCTTCTTCTGCTTTTTCTTCTTCTTTTTTTCTTCTTTCTTCGTCTTTTCTTCTTCTTTCTTCTGCTGCTTTTTTCTACTGCTTCTTCTTCTGTTTGTTTTTAGTTTTTCTGTTTTTGCTTCTGCTTCTTCTACTTCTACCTTCTCTACTTCTTCCACTTTTTCCTGCCTCATCTTCTTCTTCTTCTATTTCTGCTCCTGCTCCTTCTGTTTGCTTCTTCTTCTGCCTCTTATTTTGCTTCTTTTGCTTTTGCTTCTTTTTCTTAATCTGTTCTTCTTCGTTTGCGATCACCAATTTTTTATTAACTACGTCTTTCTACAGATTTTTGGTCTAGTCTCATTGTTCCTTCTGACTCATTATGAATTATTTCTGCGAGTCTATTTTGTTTCTACGGCTTTCTTATTACCATATTACATTCACATTCATTAATAGTTTCATTAAATGTATGATCACATTATCTAACAATTAAAACACCTTCACTATTGTGGACACGAGATCAAACCCCGAAAAGATCATATTTCTTTCTTTCTACTGCAAGGAGAGAGAGAATGAGAGAGAGAGAGAGAGAGAGAGAGAGACGAATCGACATATATCGTACAGCGACAGTGCATGTTTACTTAAGTTATTCGCCTTCCCATCCACTAAAAATCCGACACCCTAATCGGGAATACCCAATTACAGACTTATTCTATTTTAGGTAAAGATTAATTCGCTGCTGTTATCACATAGATCGATCAAATCTGTAAAATAGCTAACACCAGCGAAGGAAACAACCTTGGGGAACTCTTACACGAATTTCTTTTTACCGGCGATCAGGCAATCACATCAGCAACAGAAGAGCAGATATAACAACACATTAACATACCCCAGTTAACATGCAATGAATACAATATGAGAATAAACATCGACAAAACAGAAGTAATGACATTCGCAAGAGAGAAAAACACTGTCAATATCTCCAATGACAATCGCCCATTGAAACAAGTCAAAGAATTTACATATCTAGGGAGTATTTTTTCAGCAAATGGAAGAATAACTAATGAAATTCAACTCAGATGCAACAAATCAAATCAAATGATAGGACAAATGGCGCTAATATTAAAAATACAAACACATCACCATGAACACAAAAAGAGCAATGTTCAACACATTCTTTCTCCCCACATTATGCTATCAGTGCCAAACCTAGACGTTGAGATCAAACAATAGAAGAAAACTAGTCACAACAGAGATGAAGTGTCTACGCAGAATACTGGGTGTAACAAGAAGAGAACGGTTGAGAAATGAAGACATCAGGAAAAAAGAGGGTACAACATTAGTACTGAACTTCATCAAGAAACAACAAATTAAATGGTTCGGTCACGTAAGCAGATTACCAACAGACAGTGTACCTCAGAGAGTAATGTTGCACCGATACAACGGATACAAAGCAAACGACCGGCCCCGCAAAAGTTGAACCTCAGAGATAACAGAGGCGACGAAAGACACTATTTATTAAGCACACACAAGGTCCCGTTCTAGAAATCTCTTATCTGACGCTGAGAGGCAAAACAGGAATGGAGAAAAGAAAGAAAGAAAGAATAAATAATTGATCGTACTCCTATAATGTAGAGTGCTGCGTTAACGTAGTGATTAGTTTGTTTCGTGGGAGCGAGGTCCCAGGATCAAATTCTACAGTGGTAGTGGGATTTTTGTCAAACCGTAACGGCCTCCTTGTCGATCCTAACTCATTTGGGTATCAGAAACACTGAGAAGTAAAGGCGACCGACGTGATGGTGACCACATCACCCATCGTGTGCTGTTGGTCAAAGAAAATACGAGCCTAGCACCGTATTCCTCATTTACATATCAAGGTATGCTCAGAGCATTGAACATGACCATCGACGAAGTGGGTGAACTGGCTAGAGACAGAGTGAATTTCAGATGTGCTGCAAAGAGAACAACGTCCTATAAAGGATACGCACCTTGATGATGATGCTCAGAGCAAGGTCGTTCACGCAACAGATCGAGCTTAGAGATAACAGAAGCAGCGAAAAACACTGTTTTTGAAGCGCACACAAAAGACCGTTCTAGAAATCTCTTATTCTGACGATGTGAGGCAAAACAGGATTAGAGAAACAAAGTAAAAGAAGAAAGAAAAGATACCAGGGTATGATAATGGGTTTATTATTTAATTTTTAGTTTATGAAACAAAGTAAAAGAAGAAAGAAAAGATACCAGGGTATGATAATGGGTTTATTACTTTACTTTTTAGTTTATTTACAAAAAATAATTTGGAAAAAAGGAGAAACCATTTTTTTAATACCTCGAGGTATACTTTGGTGTTAGGCCGGTATTTTTCATTGACCGTAGACACACTATGGGTGACGTGGTCAACATCACGCCAACCGTCATTACTTCCCAGTGCTTTTTCTGCTACCTAATTGACGCTGGATCGAGCTGAGAGCCATTACTGTCGGAAAAATATTCCACGCCAACTGTGAAATTAAACCCGGACCACTAACATAAGAGGAGAGTTTACTAACAACTACGCCACTAAGACTTTTAGAATTATTTTGAGTCTGGACATAAATGAAGCGCTCTATACGCGGGACTATCACTCAACAACAGATTGTGTATTACTGTAGAATGTTACATATATTTATTCTTATGAATGTTATTGGATATTACTGTAGAATGTTACATAGATTTATTCTTATGAATATTATTACCGCAGAGATTTCAAGGGAACTGTACAGACGAATTTCGTAACGAAATAGTTGGAAACTCGCCAACATACGCCATCGAAAGGCTGGTATTTGCACACGATGTCTATTTATTCACTAATATTGTTCTTGCTCCCTCCACACTCCTGGTGCCGTACAATGTCGAAGGATCTGAGTACTATAGTGACTCTCAGAGCTATGCCGACAGGAGGCTTGTCATTGTGATAGATTTTGTCACAGCCACTTGTAAGGCCATTTAGGTCTAGTGGGAATTCCAGAAAATCATACCACATACGTCACTTGACTTTTTCATCCCGGTATTGCTAGATCCCGGTCACCCCGGCAACGTAAGGTCGACTGGCTCAGACGGAAAATAAAAAAGTCATGTTTAATGGGGGCTGATTTTTGTATATGTTTGATAGAATAATGTACGCTTTTTTGCAATTTTACTCGATTCTATCGTTCATAGTTATTTATTGATGAAAAATGTTAAAATATACCTGATATTCCTTAACTTTAAACTTAATTTGTAACATAATATAACCTTGATTTAGCATGTTGTATGTTTTTTTTAAATGAATTAGCTTTATATAACAACACTGGAATGCGAATATCACGCAACAATTGGGGTCTGATTTCCTATAATTTTTTTACCTGAGCTCGCCGGCCGTTATGTTATCGAAGGCTACGGCTAGATAAAGAGGAGTTAATTTTCAAACCAAAACAACACACTAACGTAAACAACACACTAACGTAAACAACACACTAACGTCAACAACACACTAACGTAAACAACACACTAACGTAAACAACACACTAACGTAAACAACACACTAACGTAAACAACACACTAACGTAAACAACACACTAACGTCAACAACACACTAACGTAAACAACACACTAACGTAAACAACACACTAACGTAAACAACACACTAACGTCAACAACACACTAACGTAAACAACACACTAACGTAAACAACACACTAACGTAAACAACACACTAACGTCAACAACACACTAACGTAAACAACACACTAACGTAAACAACACACTAACGTAAACAACACACTAACGTAAGGTTACATTACGTCACAAATAACATTAAACAATATGAAATACCAGAATAATGAAAACTTTTTTTTGGTCATCAATAAATAACCGTTGATTTCTTCTTGTGTTCGCCTGCTATGAATTCAGACGAAGTCAGTGTGCCTAGTATATGGCGCGTCTGAATGGTTTTGCTTGAATGCCTGCTTTCCTTTCTATCAGTGTCCCACGTCATACTGGCGTGTCTTCCCCGACTACAAGGATAATAGAATTGTATTTAATCGCAATAAAGCTTACAGTGTTTTATCATACATATATAAAAGTCCACCTACGTCATCCGGAATCTCCCATTTCCCAACGGAGCTGAGCAGCCTTATGTTATAGGGAGCCACGGGCTAACCAAGCGGGATAAATCTTGAAGAGAGGAGACAGACTAAATTAGCACAAAGGGGGTTTAAACACAGTTTATTTACAACACTATCTCCGTAGGAAAACTGACCTTTACAGAAACAGCAACAAAATATCACATTTTACTAAGGAGGGGAGGGGAGGTGGGGTGGGGGCCTAAAGTCGAAGGACTGACTTCATTGCACTGGGTTTTACCACTCAGTCCCTTCTCCACAGAAGTGGCAGATCACCTGCCGAGAGTATTGTGCAAGGACTGGTTCAGGGACCAGGGTATTGTACAAGGACTGGTTCAAGGACCAGGGTATTGTGCAAGGACTGGTTCAGGGACCAGGGTATTGTACAAGGACTGGTTCAGGGACCAGGGTATTGTACAAGGACTGGTTCAGGGACCAGGGTATTGTACAAGGACTGGTTCAGGGACCAGGGTATTGTGCAAGGACTGGTTCAGGGACCAGGGTATTGTACAAGGACTGGTTCAGGGACCAGGGTATTGTACAAGGACTGGTTCAGGGACCAGGGTATTGTACAAGGACTGGTTCAGGGACCAGGGTATTGTGCAAGAACTGACATCATTCCACCAGGTTTTACCACTCAGTCCTTCTCCACAGAAGTAGCACACCACCTGCCGAGAGTATTGTGCAAAGTACGATCATAAGAGTCTCATAAAGGGAAAAAATACACATGAGAACAAAACAGTCCGGATTCGAACCCATGACCTTCAGAACACAAGGCAAAGACTTAACCCATTAGCCACAGAGACCCCTGGCGGTGAACAACCGAAAGGACACACACACAAATGGAGATAGATATGACACACATTGAGAAGACCGACCGGAAACATTGCAAGACAGACAATATTTTGGAACCCGTAGAGAAAGAGGGGTCAGGAAGGTCTAGAAATGTACGGAAAAGAAAATTGAAGACTGATATTAAAAGGATATGCACATAGTTGAAAAAATGGCAAGAGAGAGGAAGGGTTGGAGGATGTATGTTGATGACCTGTGCTCCGTTGGGAGTTAAAAGGTGAAGAAGAAACAAAGTCCAATAGAGACATTGATGTGCAGCAATAATGGTCTCAGCCTTCACCAACATGCTGGGAAATAGTTCTGTGTGCTTCGTTCCGCTCATTGATTTTTCATTTTTAGCTGTTGTTTTTCTCAACATTCTTTTGCTTGTCGGGGCTCGCAAGGGGAGCAAATAATGGTACCTCTGCGACCTACAAGGCATGTCGTAAGAGACGACTGAGGTACGTGCCTAAGGAAGCTACCTTAGTAAATAAAAAGCCTCGCAAAAATCGGATGTGCTGGCCTACTTGTAGGCGCACAACTGGCACAACGTACAACCGTTCTTAGGCTCAGATCACATAAAGATCATAAAGAGTGGTTTAACAAGTGGTTGATATGAAGCGTTTGAAGAAAAAGAAGAATTTGGTACCATAGAAACACTAGGAAGTAAATGACATTGAAGTAACGTTGACCACATTGTCCCTATCATGTGATGTTCGTCCAAGATTTCCACAATTATTTTTTCTGTTTGTCCGCTAAGAATTCTGATGTAATCATGACGCTTACTTAATATGATGTACCTGATCTTTGTCGCGAAGGTATGTTTTTCTCTTCACCAGGGCCCCTCGTCATTCAGTCAAGTCTTACTCTACGCGAAGGCATGTTTTTCTCTTCACCAGGGCCACTCGTCATTCAGTCAAGTCTTACTCTACGCGAAGGCATGTTTTTCTCTTCACCAGGGCCCCTCGTCATTCAGTCAAGTCTTACTCTACGCGAAGGCAAGTTTTTCTCTTCACCAGGGCCCCTCGTCATTCAGTCAAGTCTTACTCTACGCGAAGGTATGTTTTTCTCTTCACCAGTGCCACTCGTCATTCAGTCAAGTCTTACTCTACGCGAAGGCATGTTTTCTCTTCACCAGGGCCCTCGCCATTCAGTCGTCTTACTCTACGCGAAGGCAAGTTTTTCTCTTCACCAGGGCCCCTCGTCATTCAGTCAAGTCTTACTCTACACGAAGGCATGTTTTTCTCTTCACCAGTGCCACTCGTCATTCAGTCAAGTCTTACTCTACACGAAGGCAAGTTTTTCTCTTCACCAGGGCCCCTCGTCATTCAGTCAAGTCTTACTCTACGCGAAGGCATGTTTTTCTCTTCACCAGGGCCCCTCGTCATTCAGTCAAGTCTTACTCTACGCGAAGGCATGTTTTTCTCTTCACCAGGGCCCCTCGTCATTCAGTCAAGTCTTACTCT
Source organism: Arion vulgaris (assembly GCA_020796225.1). Lineage (NCBI taxonomy): Eukaryota > Metazoa > Mollusca > Gastropoda > Stylommatophora > Arionidae > Arion > Arion vulgaris. The sequence continues at coordinate 24,340,718 of CM036769.1, forward strand.
ACGCGAAGGCATGTTTTTCTCTTCACCAGGGCCACTCGTCATTCAGTCAAGTCTTACTCTACGCGAAGGCATGTTTTTCTCTTCACCAGGGCCCCTCGTCATTCAGTCAAGTCTTACTCTAGGCGAAGGCATGTTTTTCTCTTCACCAGGGCCCCTCGTCATTCAGTCAAGTCTTACTCTACGCGAAGGTATGTTTTTCTCTTCACCAGTGCCACTCGTCATTCAGTCAAGTCTTACTCTACGCGAAGGCATGTTTTTCTCTTCACCAGTGCCACTCGTCATTCAGTCAAGTCTTACTCTACGCGAAGGTATGTTTTTCTCTTCACCAGTGCCACTCGTCATTCAGTCAAGTCTTACTCTACGCGAAGGCATGTTTTTCTCTGCACCAGGGTCCCTCGTCATTCAGTCAAGTCTTACTCTACGCGAAGGTATGTTTTTCTCTTCACCAGTGCCACTCGTCATTCAGTCAAGTCTTACTCTACGCGAAGGCATGTTTTTCTCTTCACCAGTGCCACTCGTCATTCAGTCAAGTCTTACGCTACGCGAAGGCATGTTTTTCTCTTCACCAGGGCCCCTCGTCATTCAGTCAAGTCTTACTCTACGCGAAGGTATGTTTTTCTCTTCGCCAGTGCCACTCGTCATTCAGTCAAGTCTTACTCTACACGAAGGCAAGTTTTTCTCTTCACCAGTGCCACTCGTCATTCAGTCAAGTCTTACTCTACGCGAAGGCAAGTTTTTCTCTTCACCAGTGCCCCTCGTCATTGAGGCGAATCTTACTCCAACTTCAGAAGTTCTTGTTATTTAGATCCCCGAGATCTCCATATAGTATGAAAATAGATTCTCTACTTTTACTTCTATTCTTTTTTCTTCTTCTTTGTCGTTACACTGTTACCGGGTTGTTAACCAGTGTCGTGGTTTTCTATTTTTGTCTTGCGCTGTTCTGGTGCTTGGATGATTGTTATTTTTGCACTTTGCAGGATTCTGCTACACCATCTAACCATCTTTTTCGTGGTCGTCCTCTCACCTTCTTTACTGATGTTCTGTTGTAGAAGACTATGTATGAAGTGGAGTTTGGTTGCATTCTTATTAAGTGACCGAACCACCTCAGTTCTTTGTTTTTCAATTTAATTCAAGCAAAGTTCTTTCACAACTTTTTTCCTGATGTTCTATTGTAAAATACTCTGTATACAGTAGAGTTTTTTTTGCATTTTTATTAAATGGTCAAACAACTTCATTCTTTGTTTCTCAATGTAATTCAAGCATGGTTCTGTCTCAGCTATCTTTCCTAAAAGGGTTTTAAAGCCGAAGGATTGACTTCATTGCACCGGGTTTTACCCCATATGGCTCGGTCCCTCTCAGCAGAAATGGCACGCCACCTGCCAAGATTATTGCACAAAGCACGAACTCCGTAGCTCCAGCAACAATTCTAGGGGTCTCTGGAAAAAACTGCACTCGTGAACAGAACTGCGCAGTCCGGACTCGAACCCACGACCTTCGACTCACAAGGCAAAGGGCTTAACCACTTGGCCACCTTCCTGATGCTCTGTTGTAGAAGACTCTGTATACATTGGAGCTTGGTTCCAATTTTATGTAGACGTGAGTTTAGTTTACTTTTACACCTGACCTTTATTATGTATGACTGGGATGTCTGAAGATATCAAGCTGTTGACAAGGTAACAATTATCGCAATCCGAGTGACTCATAACCTTCAATTTTCTTCATTTGTCGCAAACGTGTATATTGCGTAAGAACATGTGGCAGGCTTCAGGGGAATAAAATACCGTTCTATTTGTGCCTGGTTTTCCCCCCTGTCCCTGTTTACGTTGATTTGGCATTTCTAGTGGTATATAAGCACGTCATTAAGTGTCATGGCAACTGTAGTATGTGATCAGGCGTCAGCACAGCTTTACATATGTTGTATTCACTTAACTGATGTTCTTCAATGCTAACTGGAACTTCTGTCTGTTAGAAATCTACCATGCTGTGTTGTTCAGACCGCCCAGAATATTCCTTCTTTTTCACAAATTTCTGTTCTCGGCCGTGTGGCGCCAAGGCCGGCAAGGGAAGCAAAGAATAGTACAACTGCGATCTACACGGCATGTCGTAAGAGGCGACTGATGTAGTGCCTAGAGAAGCTGCCGTAGTATATAAAAAGGATCGCATAAACCGGATGTGCTGCCCTACTTGTATGCGCATAACTGGCACAACGCACAATCGATCTTAGGCTCAGATCACATACAAATCACACAGAGTGGCTAAGAAGTAGTCGATATGGAACGTTCGAAGAAGAAGAACTCATTTCCGTTCTTGATATTATAATTTTTGTCGACATAAATATTTTCAGTTTTTACTTATTATGTCTGGTCAGTCTCTTCGCGACTGCCTGTTGGGTGCGGGCACTAAAATAGATGGTGAATCGATCTAGCGATTTCAGTAGTTTGGAGTTACCCGTTGTACACGTAGAACTGGATGCCTGAGGGACATATTGAGCAGTGTGTTAAATCAGTGAGCCATAGGAACCATCAGTATGCATACTTCGATATCTGTTGCGGGAGACTAAGCACCTATGGGTCTGCCCGAAGTGCAACGATGATAATTTAGTAACCAGTAACTAATCTTGTTCTTCTTCTTTTGTCGCCACATTGCTACCAGGTTGTTGCTCAGTGTCGTGGTTTTTGTTTTTGTCTTGCGCTGTTCTGGTGGCTTGGGCGTTTGTTATTTTTGCTCTTTGACAGGATTCTGCTATGCCATCTAACCATCTTTTTTCTTGGTCGAATAACCAATAACCAACTTATTACAACGTTCTTTGAGAATGATGGTTATTCTGGTATCATTCTTGCATCTATTTTATTCATATATAGTACTTCTAGTACTGAACTTTACCAAGAAATAAAACAATTATATTGTTCAGCCACATAAGCAGATTACCAACAGACAGTGTACACATAAGCAGATAACCAACAGACAGTGTACACATAAGCAGATAACCAACAGACAGTGTACACATAAACAGATTACCAACAGACAGTGTACACATAAGCAGATAACCAACAGACAGTGTACACATAAGCAGATAACCAACAGACAGTGTACACATAAACAGATTACCAACAGACAGTGTACACATAAGCAGATAACCAACAGACAGTGTACACATAAGCAGATAACCAACAGACAGTGTACACATAAGCAGGTTACCAACAGACAGTGTACACATAAACAGATTACCAACAGACAGTGTACACATAAGCAGATTACCAACAGACAGTGTACACATAAGCAGATTACCAACAGACAGTGTACACATAAGCAGATTACCAACAGACAGTGTACACATAAGTAGATTACCAACAGACAGTGTACCTCAGAGAGCAATACTACTCCGATACCGTGGATACAAATCAAAATGTCATCCATGCAAAATGTGAACCTCAAAAATAACAGAGGTTGTGAAAGACACTATTTATGAAGTGTACAAAAAACCATTTCTACAAACCTCTTCTTACCCTGACACTGTAAGGCAAAACAGAAGTGGAAGAAAGAAAGGAGCAAAACATTACATTTTCTATTCTTTGTTCTTTTTTTCTTGTCTTTTCTCTGCCAATGTTAAGCATTTCAGCGTCAGAGTATCCGAAGAGTTCTGACAAGTGCTCTCGAGTGAGCCTGGTAAATGGTGGCACCTACTGCCTCTTATATTTCTGTGGATTATCGTCTGTGTAGAAGGTCTTTGTCCTTGAAACCATTGTTTATAAATAGTAGTGCTCGTTGTGAGATATTGCTGGGCGGTAATCGTGTCATATGGCCGAACCATTTAATTTGTTGTTTGTCTTAATATGACCTAGAACTAGAGTTATTTTTGCCACATTTTTTTTTAATATTCTCATTTTTCTTTCTTTCTTTCTCGAATCCTGTATGCCTCACAGCGTCAGGTCAGGAAGAGATTTCTAAAACGGGCCCTAGTATGCGCTTCGTAGATAGTCTCTTTCGTCGCCTCTGTTATCTCTGAGGTCCATCTTTTGCGTGGCCGGCCTTTTGCTTTGTACCCATTGTATCGGAGCAGCATTGCTCTTTGAGGTGCACTGTCTGTTGGTAATCTGCTTACGTGACCGAACCATTTAATTTGTTGTTTCTTGATGAAGTCTAGTACTGATGTTGTACCCACTTTTTCCTGATGTCTTCATTTCTCAACCGGTCTCTTCTTGTTACACCCACCAATTTCCGCAAACATATATGCCCTAGACCAGCGTTTCCCAAACTGGGGTCCGCAGACCCCCGGTGGTCCACGAGGTCCTCAGGCGCTTAAAGAAATATTATGATCTTTGACACTTCAAACAGAAAATAATTTTTTTAAAACATGTATTTTTAAATATTTTTTTCTCTCAGAAGCACTTGAGCTTTTCAGCTCTTCGGTTCGGTGCCATGGACATCGTAACCCTTCGGTTCCCCGCACCCGCACACACAGAGGAATAATCACCCGTAGTCCAACGCGCTACGAACACGCTGGGCAGACGGACAAAAACATGTATAAAAACAGTAGTAAACTAGCCCCGCTGCGAAATGAAAGGACCGGATCAGACTGGAGTCTAAATGTCTGACAGGACAAAATGAAAGATCATTTGAAGTTTCCCGCAATCTAAGAAATTGGAGTCAGCTTGACTGTTGGTGTGGTGTAATAATAACTCCATCGCTAGAAGATTTTTATATATATATAAACGTTTAGGCGTCCCCGGCAGTAAAGTGTATTTAAAAGGGAATCTGCGGTAATACAAAGTTTGGAACCGCTGCCCTATACTAACATTTATTAGTAGCGATATCACAATGATTAGATTATTTACTTTGTAGACGTTTGATTCCGGGTTCGAAATCCACAGTCTCAGTGGGTTTTCTTCTTCTTCTTTTACTCACGTCGTCGAAACAGCCTTAATAGGGTATCAGAGAATACCCTGGGAGGTAAACATAGCAGAAATAATGTTCAAAACATCACCATCCTGTACTGTTAATCGATTGTAAAGAGCTGTAGTAATGTATATATATATATATTTATATAGTAATTTGGATGGTATATTTTAATATGATATATAAAATATAAAATTCCCTTCACCTTCAGACCTTATGGTATGAAATGTCTATCACTGCACATTTATCCACCCTCGTATTCAAGAGGTACGAGGGCAAATTCCTTTCCTCATGTGGGAACGCTGAGTGTGGATTGAACCCCAACCATTTTGTGTTTATAGTCGATAAGCGAACGCTTATGTACTACGCTAATGCATCCCACTTCTTGCGTTCGGCCACTATGAATTCAGGCGTGGTCAGGATGCTTGGTATGGCGCTTCTGACTGATTTCTACATGAAGGCTTGCTTTCCTTTTTAACAGTGTTATCACGTCATACAGGCATGTCTTCTCCGATTTCATTGGTAATATTTTAATGCGATACCTACTGCAAACAACGTAACACAATATCTTTGATTCATACACATTCTGATGTCATAAAACAACATTCATGGAACAGAAAGAGTTAACTAGAAACAGTACGGAAAGAGTTAATTAGAAACAGTACAGAAAGAGTTAACTAGAAACAGTACAGAAAGAGTTAACTAGAAACAGTACAGAAAGAGTTAACTAGAAACAGTACGGAAAGAGTTAACTAGACTTGAAAGGTAAATGAACAATGAATATGTCTGATAGACATTGGAAGGAATCAGTCATAGTGCATGTGTGCATGTGGAACGATGATAAGGTTTATTATACATTTTGACCATGGGTGTCCGTACTTTAAGATAATCTGGATTACCTACCTGCCCAACGTGTTTGTAGCGCGTTGGACGACGGGTGACAAGTCCTCTGTGAGTGCGTTTGAATTCCGCGGGCTGGCAGAAAAGCCTCAGGTTCTCCAGATTTACAGTGTTCGTGGCACCGAAACGAAGGGTCACAATGTCCATGGCACCGAACCGAAGAGCTAAAAGCTCAAGTGCTTCTGGATCGAGAAAAAAGATAATATGAGTAAGTGCCCCTCTCCCTCCTGGAAAATGATTTAAAAAAAATAAAAGTGTTATGTGAATCTGATGTTCTCTATTTTCGTGTAGGAAACCATCAAGAAAATATGAAGAAAAAATTGATTTTCATATCTCCTTGCCCCAACCCATGGAGAAATGTTTGTGGACACTTTTGATAACAGGAAAATTTACTGGAAATAGTGGTAGAGGACAACAGAAAGAGAGAATATACATAACCGCTTAATTTAATGACATGGAAGAGTTTCAATAACGGAGCTGATCGTGAAGTATGTAGATAGTACACAGTTTCCAGATAACGAAGATGATCGTCACGTATGTAGATAGTACACAGTTTCCAGAAGGATGATACTTCTTCTTCATCTTCTGCGTTCTCACTAGATTGGGATTTCGGATTCTCTAATAAAGGCAGCCGTCTGCCTCAGATTATCAGCCACGCCATACAGTTTGTCTTCTGCGTTCTCACTAGATTGGGATTTCGGATTCTATAATAAAGGCAGCCGTCTGCCTCAGATTATCCACCACGCCATACAGTTTGTCTTCTGCGTTCTCACTAGATTGGGATTTCGGATTCTATAATAAAGGCAGCCGTCTGCCTCAGATTATCAACCACGCCATACAGTTTGTCTTGGACGCTAGTGTAAGTGGGCCACCTCTTTCTTCTCAAGTCTGCATACTGATGGCAGTTCTGTAGGATATAATTCCTATGATTTCTGCTTCCCTGTTTGTGCCGACCTTTTCCCGCAGTAAATTTTGGCCACCCTCGTGATGGTAGGTCTGACATTCTTACTGCGTGGCTAAATCTCCGAGGCAGAGAGGCGACCACAGAGTCCGTTATCCTATTCCACATTGTGAGGGTCGTTGCACCATGTTATGCGCCTTACGGCCTGGTGCATCCGTTTTCTGCAAGCATTTGTTTCGGGTTAGCATCCCTAGCGGACATGTGCATCCAATTTCAGCCAAACCTCCTTAGTCGCCTCTTACGACATGCGTGGCAGGTAACAGTGGTTCTATTCTTTACACCCCAAATTTGGGCCCCGATAACCACTCGAAGCGGAAGGATGATACGTGATTCATTTCTAATTTTATAACGTAGAGATGACTGACTACACCCCCTCCTCCTTTTCCCCGCCCATCCTTTATAATTTCTAGAATTCTCCTCTTCCAAATGGCATAGCATATGTATCCATTCTGTTATACAATCTCCACCATCCTCCTCGTTCTTCTGCTATATTTTTTTCTTTTTTCTCTCTCCCTGCTCTTACCTCTCACACGTAAACACGTAAGATATCTGCTATTGCACAATGCATGTCTATGGAGAAATAAAAACGATGAAGAAAGATAGTTCAGATGTGATTAGTTAAGACTGTCGGTGATACACCTGTACGTACAGGTGTTGAACTTAACTGTCAGAGATATAGCTTTACTAGTATGTTAGATAGTAGATGTTGTTGGTTCTGTAGTTGTTTCTTTGATCTGAGTACTTTGTTAAATTGATATGTAAAAGTAGATGGATGCAGTAAAGTGAAGAACGAGAGTAGATCGATTCAGTAAAGTGAAGTTTCAGTAAAGTCGGGGGTTTCTGTGGCTAAGTAGTTAAGCCCTAGCCTTGCGTTCCGAAGGTCGTGATTTCGAATCCAAACCGCGCCGTTCTGTTCAAGCGTACATTTTTCTCCAGAGATCCCGAGCATTGTTGCATGAACTACGAATTTCGTGATTTGTACAATACTCTCGGCCATTGGCGCGCCATTTTTGCGGAAAGGGACCGAGCCATATAGGGTAAAACCCGGTGCAATGAAGTCAATCCTTCGTCTTAGCTGTAAGTAATAGCTAAAGATATCCTTCTTTTTCTTCAGCGATCTCTGGTCATGCGCTTAATTTACTGTGAACCGCAAATTGGACAGTCAGATTCAGGTCTGTCCCTTGTAACCACAAAAATGTAATTAGTAAGACAGAGTTATGCACAATCCATAATTTGTAGAATACATCATTTGTGTTTCCCAGTTCTGAAAGGACGATCATCATCATGGGCCGTATCTGCATGGAAGGTTTTCCTGTGATAGACATCCAACAACATCGGGGGTCTCTGGGACTAAGTTGTAGAAAGCGGGGGTCTCTGGGACTAAGTTGTAGAAAGCGGGTAGTTCTCTGGGGCTAAGTTGTAGAAAGCGGGTAGTTCTCTGGGGCTAAGTTGTAGAAAGCGGGTAGTTCTCTGGGGCTAAGTTGTAGAAAGCTGGTAGTTCTCTGGGGCTAAGTTGTAGAAAGCGGGTAGTTCTCTGGGGCTTAGTTGTAGAAAGCGGGTAGTTCTCTGGGGCTAAGTTGTAGAAAGCGGGTAGTTCTCTGGGGCTAAGTTGTAGAAAGCGGGTAGTTCTCTGGGGCTAAGTTGTAGAAAGCTGGTAGTTCTCTGGGGCTAAGTTGTAGAAAGCGGGTAGTTCTCTGGGGCTAAGTTGGAGAAAGCGGGTAGTTCTCTGGGGCTAAGTTGTAGAAAGCGGGTAGTTCTCTGGGGCTAAGTTGTAGAAAGCGGGTAGTTCTCTGGGGCTAAGTTGTAGAAAGCGGGTAGTTCTCTGGGGCTAAGTTGTAGAAAGCGGGTAGTTCTCTGGGGCTAAGTTGTAGAAAGCTGGTAGTTCTCTGGGGCTAAGTTGTAGAAAGCGGGTAGTTCTCTGGGGTTAAGTTGTAGAAAGCGGGTAGTTCTCTGGGGCTAAGTTGTAGAAGGCGGGTAGTTCTCTGGGGCTAAGTTGTAGAAAGCGGGTAGTTCTCTGGGGCTAAGTTGTAGAAAGCGGTTAGTTCTCTGGGGCTAAGTTGTAGAAAGCGGGTAGTTCTCTGGGACTAAGTTGTAGAAAGCGGGTAGTTCTCTGGGACTAAGTTGTAGAAAGCGGGTAGTTCTCTGGGGCTAAGTTGTAGAAAGCGGGTAGTTCTCTGGGACTAAGTTGTAGAAAGCGGGTAGTTCTCTGGGGCTAAGTTGTAGAAAGCTGGTAGTTCTCTGGGGCTAAGTTGTAGAAAGCGGGTAGTTCTCTGGGACTAAGTTGTAGAAAGCGGGTAGTTCTCTGGGGCTAAGTTGTAGAAAGCGGGTAGTTCTCTGGGGCTAAGTTGTAGAAAGCGGTAGTTCTCTGGGGCTAAGTTGTAGAAAGCGGTAGTTCTCTGGGGCTAAGTTGTAGAAAGCGGTAGTTCTCTGGGGCTAAGTTGTGAAAGCGGTAGTTCTCTGGGGCTAAGTTGTAGAAAGCGGGTAGTTCTCTGGGGCTAAGTTGTAGAAAGCGGGTAGTTCTCTGGGGCTAAGTTGTAGAAAGCGGGTAGTTCTCTGGGGCTAAGTTGTAGAAAGCGGGTAGTTCTCTGGGACTAAGTTGTAGAAAGCTGGTAGTTCTCTGGGGCTAAGTTGTAGAAAGCGGGTAGTTCTCTGGGGCTAAGTTGTAGAAAGCGGGTAGTTCTCTGGGGCTAAGTTGTAGAAAGCGGGTAGTTCTCTGGGGCTAAGTTGTAGAAAGCGGGTAGTTCTCTGGGGTTAAGTTGTAGAAAGCGGGTAGTTCTCTGGGGCTAAGTTGTAGAAAGCTGGTAGTTCTCTGGGGCTAAGTTGTAGAAAGCGGGTAGTTCTCTGGGGCTAAGTTGTAGAAAGCGGGTAGTTCTCTGGGGCTAAGTTGTAGAAAGCGTGTAGTTCTCTGGGGCTAAGTTGTAGAAAGCTGGTAGTTCTCTGGGGCTAAGTTGTAGAAAGCGGGTAGTTCTCTGGGGCTAAGTTGTAGAAAGGGGGTAGTTCTCTGGGGCTAAGTTGTAGAAAGCGGGTAGTTCTCTGGGGCTAAGTTGTAGAAAGCGGGTAGTTCTCTGGGGCTAAGTTGTAGAAAGCGGGTAGTTCTCTGGGGCTAAGTTGTAGAAAGCGGGTAGTTCTCTGGGACTAAGTTGTAGAAAGCGGGTAGTTCTCTCGGGCTAAGTTGTAGAAAGCGGGTAGTTCTCTGGGGCTAAGTTGTAGAAAGCGGGTAGTTCTCTGGGACTAAGTTGTAGAAAGTGGGTAGTTCTCTGGGGCTAAGGTGTAGAAAGCGGGTAGTTCTCTGGGACTAAGTTGTAGAAAGCGGGTAGTTCTCTGGGACTATGTTGTAGAAAGCGGGTAGTTCTCTGGGACTAAGTTGTAGAAAGCGGGTAGTTCTCTGGGACTAAGTTGTAGAAAGCGGGTAGTTCTCTGGGACTAAGTTGTAGAAAGCGGGTAGTTCTCTGGGACTAAGTTGTAGAAAGCGGGTAGTTCTCTGGGACTAAGTTGTAGAAAGCGGGTAGTTCTCTGGGACTAAGTTGTAGAAAGCGGGTAGTTCTCTGGGACTAAGTTGTAGAAAGCGGGTAGTTCTCTGGGACTAAGTTGTAGAAAGCGGGTAGTTCTCTGGGACTAAGTTGTAGAAAGCGGGTAGTTCTCTGGGACTAAGTTGTAGAAAGCGGGTAGTTCTCTGGGACTAAGTTGTAGAAAGCGGTGTCTTGCTTTCAGAAGGCCGTAGGGTTGAATCCGAATCATACTATTCTGTTCACGAGAGCATTTTTTTCAGAGACCCTACGATTGTTGCGGCAGCTACGGAGTTCTTGTTTTGATCAATACTCTCGGAAGATGGTGTGCGATTTCTGTGGAAAGGGACCGAGTCATACGGGGTAAAATTCGGTGCAATGAAGTCAATCCTTAGGCTTTATAGCCTTTTTCTGTAGACATTCAGCATCCTCTGTCCTTTGCTTTGATGTTATCATGGGGACTATCATCATAGCACTTCGGACACACACTTGTCCATAGGTGCTCCGATCTCGCTTTCAATACATCCAACAGCGTCCAGCGGGCCAACACGCCAGTTCGATGTTGATTAATCAATCTGTTTGCATATTTGGTATGTCGTTATTTTCGGGCTGCACCAATATTGACAGTCATCTCTCTCAATCTGATCAGCGAGTGGAATTCACATTAATGTTGCACTCTGCCAGTCTATACCTTACAGCCGCTACTGTTCGACACATAATCCACGCCCAGTGTGGAATTCACATTAATGTTGCACTCTGCCAGTCTATACCTTACAGCCGCTACTGTTCGACACATAATCCACGCCCAGTGTGGGATTCACATTAATGTTGCACTCTGCCAGTCTATACCTTACAGCCGCTACTGTTCGACACATAATCCACGCCCAGTGTGGAATTCACATTAATGTTGCACTCTGCCAGGCTATACCTTACAGCCGCTACTGTTCGACACATAATCCACGCCCAGTGTGGAATTCACATTAATGTTGCACTCTGCCAGTCTATACCTTACAGCCGCTACTGTTCGACACATAATCCACGCCCAGTGTGGAATTCACATTAATGTGCACTCTGCCAGTCTATACCTTACAGCCGCTACTGTTCGACACATAATCCACGCCCAGTGTGGGATTGAAACCGAGTTACTAGCATAAGAAGCCAGTTCACTAACAATTACGCTACTGCGCTTCTCAAAGTGTTTGTTTGCTTGTATGCATTTGTTTTCATCAAACAAGTTAACCACTATGTGTGATGTGTGTGGGTTGCACCGAGATCGTGAGAATGTTGCGCGGAGATAGGTCCCTAAGTCATGTAGAACAGATACATCCGAATTTCCACCAGAGTGTGCTTGAACTATCCAACAGGACATAGATTTATACAGATGGCCGGATAACTGTGAGATTTGAGAAACAGAAATAAAACCCACTTGACCACATTTGAAAGTACGAGTGTAGCTTCATTATGTATGGTTTCACATCTGAAAGTATATTGTAGCTTCATTATGTATGGTTTCAGATCTGAAAGTATATTGTAGTTTCATTATGTATGGTTTCACATCTGAAAGTATATTGTAGCTTCATTATGTATGGTTTCACATTTGAAAGTATATTGTAGCTTCATTATGTATGGTTTCACATTTGAAAGTATATTGTAGCTTCATTATGTATGGTTTCACATCTGAAAGTATATTGTAGCTTCATTATGTATGGTTTCACATCTGAAAGTATATTGTAGCTTCATTATGTATGGTTTCAGATTTGGTTGGTGATAGGAAGGCAATCTGAACTGACTCATGTCATTTAAATTAGTAAGAGGAGCCGTCATAATACTTAGTTTACTGTTTAAGTTAAGTTAAATTCATCTGCTTTGTTAAGTGTTTAATTTAAGTTTACTCATCTAACTGATTTAACTGACTAGTGGCTGCTGACCACTCAAGGCTGACACTTAGCACACTTACTTAATACAATTCATATTTACAGCGAAGGCTCCCAAATATTTCACTGACAACTAACCAACAGATGATCAACAGTATTTTCATATCTACTTTGTGTTACCAGAACCAAACATTGACAATGAGCAAAGCGCAATCGCAAAAATTAACCACATACAAAATGCAAATACTTAGGAAGCATATTCACAGAAGACTGAAGACTGGATAGAGACTAGAGTGCAAAAACAAATGCTATAACCTACCAGCTAGTCACATTGTTAAGACATCCAAAAATTTCACTGATAACTAAACAACAGATGATCAACAGTATTTTCATACCTACTTTATGTTACCAGAGCCAAACATGAACAATGAACAAAGCGAAGACGCAAAAAATAACTACATGTGAAGTGCGGTGCCTGCGCCCGTGTTGTGCCGAGGCCCGCAAGGGAAACAAAGAATAGTACCACTGCAACCTACAAGGCATGTCGTAAGAGGCGACTGATGTAGTCTCTGGGGATGCTACCCGAGTAAATATAAAGCAGCGCAGAAATCTGATGTGCTGGCCTACTTGTGGACGCATAACTGGCACAACGCACAATCGCTCTTAGACTCATATCACATAAAAATCACACAGAGTGGTTGACAAGTGGTCGATATGGTGCGTTCGAAGAAGAAGAAGTGAGGTGCCTGTGAAAAGTTACAAACAACACCAGAAAAGACAAGAGTCGCCAACATCAGTAGAAGAAAGAGAGCTGGCACAGAGCTTTGCTTGAATTACATTGAGAAACAAAGAATGAAGTGTTTTGGCCACTTAATAAGAATGCATCCAAACTCCACAGTTTACAGAGTCTTCTACAACAGAACATCAGGAAAGAAACTGAGAGGACGACCTCGAAAAAGATGGCTAGATGGCATAGCAGAATCCTGTAAAAGAGCACCCAAGCCACCAGAACAGCGCAAGACAAAAAAAAACCACGACACTTGGCAACAACCCGGTAGCAGTGTGACGACAAAAGAAGAAGAAGAAGTTAAATATACTGCTTCACATGAGGGACTCGATGAATATGCTCAAGAAAATACAGACTGGATGTATAAGACAGGAATGGTTTGTCCCATTGAGCACATCCCGAATGACAAAGTTAATCGTTTTTTTGCACCAATGCTTTCTAGAGTACAGGTCAATGAGCATGTAGATCAACTGTCTGATATAGCAGCGATCGATGAAGGGCAGTCAATGGATAATGAATATTGTATCAATACCATAAGAGAAGAATGTTGAATATATGACTTTGAAAATATTTACAAACCTGCATTCCAGAGTGAAGGAGATAGGAGTAAAACTGGGAACTGCCAGACGTGAACACTTTGTTAGAGACATGAGACATTTGATTAGTCAATACAGAACTGGTGTGATTAGTTGTTATTCCCTGGTTAAGATATTGGATGAGGAGATCTGAGCGCCTATAGGCATTGCCCGAGTGCTGCGATGATGATCTTTACTAATCAGTGCTTCACATTTTCTCAAACTTATCTAGAATCATGGAAGCAGGCTGCAATTCTGCAGCCAGACAACTGTAATGTTCCGTAGTCTTTTGAGACCTTAGGATGTGAAGTCTAATGAGGAAGGATTTACTTAACTTGTACCGGGGTTTCCTATTTCACTCCGTCCCTCTCTGCAGAAATAGCACGTCAATTGCAGAGAGTGTTACACAACGCACGTACTCCGTAGCTCCGTTGCACGTACTTGTAGCTACTACGAATGTTGTATGCATGTTTGTTATATCTGTATGAATAAATTGAAAATTGTGGCATATCCTTTACAGGACGTAGCCATCAACCACAGTAAACCAGTCGTTGATTTTCTAGACGTTGACCCCTTATACGTTTAGTAGTTTGTCCTTGCTTTCTGAACCAAATATACAAGCACAATAAGCTTATAGTATGTGTTTGTTCAAACCGGACTTCATTATTCTGTCTCTAGCAAGACGAAGAGTTTATGAAAGACGCTCCTCAGTAAAGCTATTTTTTAAATAGCTCGCTGGCTGTATATCCTGTGTTTGGTAATTTTTGTGTGTGGCTTTTTGGGGAAGCTTCTGATACTTATACAAAGTCTATTTAATCATCATATTCATTGCTTCGTTGTTTTCCATGGGGTTCTTAACCCTTTCACACCGTCATTATTTGTAACTTTCGACGCATTTATATTGCAATATCTACTGACATAGCTAGTATACTGACTTTCGTCATCTTAAAAACACCGCGAGCTTGTATATCGGCTTAGAGTGCAGAAGGAGTTAAAACTTATTCTCATTTTGCAGAGTGTGTGTGTGAGAGAGAGAGAGAGAGAGAGAGAGAGAGAGAGAGAGAGTAACAAAATTACAGGCGCTGTTCTGCATTTTAGTCATAATTGTCGATATTGGGGAAGACTGCAGTAAAACTATGTAGCAATTGTCAGGTAATTGAATCTATGGCATGTGTCAATCTGCGTGTACTAATGCAGAAAATGGTGTATGTTTCCTGAAAGTGTGTTGATACACACACCATTCCTATCGCTATGTGTACTAATGGTACACTTGACTTATGTCTAGTCACAGTAAGTTTCTTCTTTTTCTTGTTGTGTCTGGCATTGATGAAGCGGTGGTACTTAAACTCTGACACTTCAGTCTCCATGGAGAACTGACGTGCGTGTTTACTCAAGCTATAGGTAATGTGAAACTTAGTTAAGGGAAGGAGTGTAACCAACAGGGATTGTAAGAGTAATGGGCCATCTGGATATTTTTTTAATAGATCCCTGATCTCAGTGTATGTGAGATCGAGTTCCTAATCCTATCAGAGACGGACGATAAAACGTAGGTATGTGTTCAAGTTGAACACGTACGAAACCATTGGCAGTTCAAAATCGACAAGAGCAGGCTGGAAAACCACTGCGCTAGCAAAATTCATTTAAAAGTATTAAAGAAATTAAATTCCTGCAAAGTATTTACACCATCTTCTGAATTACATCAGGAACCCTCGCTGGTGCTGCTGTGTTCGGGCCCTGCAGCTGAGATCTTCTTGTGTAAGAAATAGATCGGAGCAAACATTTTTGCTCACCAAAGTGCAATGATGATGGTCCTATCAATCAATAATTCATTCAATCAATCAATCATTCAATCCAACTGTAGACAATGTGGAACCTAGTGAAGGAAAGGAATGTGGTCAAACATGGATTGTAAGAGTACTGAGAAAAACTAGGGCGATTCTCTTAGCAACGGCTTCCAAGAAACGTGCATTTATCTTAGAACTTATTTTATATGTTACGATACTGGCATAAGAAGGTACCGGGGTAATAATTTAATGCAAGTGATGACGATGTTGTTTATATAGATGATTCTGTGCATCGTGGTCAGAAGTCAGGCTAATGTTCCTTGACTAGCGCACATGGTAGTGTTGTTGTAGGAGGAAACGGAGCATACAGTAGGCCTACAACTTGCTAACCGAGGCGTTCGCTAGGCATTACGGAACTCCTAAGTTTTGATTTTAAAAATGTTGAACTTTTCTCAAAGAGTTAATTTCGTTTTTTTAAAACGCGTTTTCGTCAATACTTTCTGATATAGCCAATAAAATACTCATTCTTAGGTTGAGAGAGACGTGCCTCGGCTTAAACCAAGTTTTAAATCGCAGAAAAACAAACACATAAACAAGGTACAGAACTCTAATAGTAACTACATCATTCCGATGAAAGGAGGTAGACCCAACAGGTAAAATACCTGAGTTGGTCTCGTTTGTTGTTCGAGTGTGGTTTACGCTCATGCAGTGGCGTTCTTGGCTCGATTTCCAAACATCTTGACACTTCTTCTGAAGAACTTACTCTGACCTTTTCTTAGTCTAAAAACCCTCACCATAAGCCAACTTGTATTTTAGTTCAGCAATTCAGTATGTAGGTATAGAAGAATGTGATAGAGATGTAGTAATCAGTTTTGCTGAGTGTTTCTTCTCTCTCTCTCTGTCCATGATATATATTTATTTTGTGATAGCGGAATGCAATGTGTGTGTATGTATTTGTTGAGTGAATTGAGTGAGTTATCAGAAGTAATTCATTGTTTCTTGGTTGTAGTTTGCAGGTCTGTGAATTTGGTAGTTTCTTGGTTGTATTTTGTAGGTATGTGTATTTGGTTGTAATATCATATGACATGTATTATTTAGCTCCCAATTCTTCTCTTTAAAATGTGATGAATTTATGAGAAGAGATAACAACAGAGAAGTGGCTGGTCAACTACAAGTAACAACAGAGAAGTGTCTGGTCAACCACTAGTAACAACTGTTATAAAAAGGAGATGATGTAAATATGTTGGCCTACTTTGAGAATAAATTATCAAAGAATCACAAATCAGATATTGAGGTGGGGCAGAAATTGTTCAATGAAGTAAGTAAATCCTAGGGAAACCCTGAAAAGAACTTTACTGGAAGAGGCGAGAAATATCGAACACAATTCCAATGAAGATGTTGAACGAGTTGCCCGGGAGAGAGCAGAATGGAGAATTGACTTGCATGCTCTATGTAACGTATAACGGTACGAGAATAAATACAATACAATGTTGTGTGCAATGCAACATCAATCACATTGGATCTTCTAAAATCTTAAACCGCCCGTGTGGTGCCGGGACCCGCAAGGGAAGCAAAGAATAGTACCACTGCAACCTACAATACATGTCGTAAGAGGCGACGGATGTAGGCCCTAGGGAGGCTACCTTAATAAATAAAAAGCAGGGCAGAAATCGGATGTCCTGGCCAACTTGTGGGCGCATAACTGGCACAACGTACAATCGTTCTTAGGCTCAGATCACATACAAATCACACAGAGTGGTTGACAAGTGGTCGATGTGGAGCGTTCGAAGAAGAAGAAGAAGAAGAAGAAATCTCAAACAGTTACAGATGTTCATCATTTGTTTCAGTATATATCTCTTCTTTTATTTTTATTTTTCTCATGTCTCTTAGCATTTTCAGACTTTAAGATATGAAGTGCCTTTCACTTCACATTTATAGGTACTAGGGTGCAGGTGGTAGAGGGGCCAATTTATTTCCTCACGTGTGGAACGTGGAGTGTAGGATTGAACTCACAGCCCTCTTGTGTGCAAGTCGATTGGCGAACGCTTATGCATTACGCTAATCCGTCCCACATTTCGTTTATTGTGTATAAATATTCTAATCAGGTATGAAGAACACCGCCCTATCAACCTTTTGGCACATACTCTCATGAATTTATACTTTTGGCACGCGATGTCTAACCGCGCCCTGATTAACTAGAATAAATATTCAAATCTGTTGACCTAGTACCTGGGTTCCTGTTATTTGAGTGAGAAAATGGGGCGAGGATATTTGATTCTGTGGTTATATTCTTGGAGGTCTACAATTTACAAATCTGTTCCAAATTTTTATGATATTTTAATATCCTTTCTCTACTGATCTGATAAACCGGCTTTCAGTATTTTAATATCCTTTCTCTACTGAGCTGATAAGCCCGCTTCCAGTATTTTAATATCCTTTCCCTACTGAGCTGATAAACCGGCTTCCAGTATTTTAATATCCTTTCTCTACTGAGCTGATAAACCGGCTTTCAGTATTTTAATATCCTTTCTCTACTGAGCTGATAAACCGGCTTTCAGTATTTTAATATCCTTTCCCTACTGAGCTGATAAGCCCGCTTCCAGTATTTTAATATCCTTTCCCTACTGAGCTGATAAACCGGCTTCCAGTATTTTAATATCCTTTCCCTACTGAGCTGATAAACCCGCTTTCAGTATTTATTAAGACGACGCAAAACCAGTACACTTGCTTATTTCAGTTTGCATTGCAATATGAATGCGACCGGAAGCAGAACAAAAATTACGAAGTGAAAGGGTTAATATCCCCGCAGCATTAACCCTATCATTCCGTAATTTTTGTTACTTCCGTACGTACGTATATTACATTGTGTACTGAATAAGCCAGTAAGTCGGCTTTGAGGAAACTTAAAAAATACATCGAGTCAGTATATCATCCTCAGAAGGGTAAAGGGGTTAAAATATGTAATTTCAAGAAAAATGTTTCTAGTATGGGGTTGCTAAATGTGTAATTTTAAAAAAATGAGAAATTCCTTCAACCAAGGCACAGTCCTCTGTAACGTAAGACTGTTCAACTTCAGGGGAAATTCCCGAAAATCATCCTTCTTACGACACATGGCTCGTGCATTTCAGTATTGTTAGATTGTTTTATTCATTATAGCAATAGTACAATACGCAAAAACATAAGTTATATTATGGCACAAATTAAATTTAACTCTAAGAAATATCAGTATTATTAAAACCTTTCATCAGTAAAAATGAATGTATTCATAGAATTGGACAAAAAATGTGCAATGACGTTTACAATCCTTTTAAAAAATATGTAAAACGTCGACCCCATTCAACGGGAATTTCCGATTTTTCGACTGAGCTAGACGGTTTATTTTACAGGGGGGATGTGACCAATGCAACCGTACCTTCTCGATTAACTCAGTTATTGGAACCAATGTTATCTGTCTATGCCAACGTGGCTCTGCAGTATGGTGGACATATTTAGTAAAGAACCATGACCCTGAGTCTTCTAGACTTTAAACTAGACAATGTGTAAGACAACTATTGCTCATTGACACGCCTCAAGACTAGTTTTGAGAGCACAATCCGAATCAATAAGCAAGGAGAAGACTAAACAAACCTCTGGATCCATGATTTATTTCATTTAGGATTCATTGTGTGTTTTTTGTATGTTCCTGAAGAAGACTTATAGTCGATACGTTGAATTTTTGTTAGTTTTATGATCTTATTATTCATTTTTGTTTGCTTATATGATATCATACATACGTGTCTTTTTCATAAAACGCCAATTTATTAAGAATCACGGCAACCTCCTCGGTTTTCTCCAGATCTGATCTGATCCGCTCTGACCACCTCAGATTTGTAGGTTTCCGCACATCGCATGTCTTAGGGAGAATAGGGTGTCTGTGACGAAGTGGTTAAACAGTTTACCTTGTATTCGGAAGGTCGTGAGTTCGAATTCACACCTGGTCGTTCTGTTCACGAGTGCATTTTATTTAGTGCTGTGTACTTTTTTTTTTTTTTTCTTTCGTCCGCTTTCAACTCAGACGAAGTTTCATCTCTGAAACTGATTTTTGCGTGAAAATCCGTTTTTCCAATTTCTTACAATGGCAGCAGCGTGCACATTGTAAATTACCTTACACTGGCAGCCGTGTGCTCAATGTACTCGTAATTAGTATTCCTCGCCATACAGGCAGATTTTCTCCGACTTCAGAGGTACTCACGTTATCGTCCTGAGTAAGACCAGGGACTCGAACAAATGCCGGACAGTAGGTTCGAACCCGAGCTATGAGGCGTCTCACAGCTAGCAGGCCGAGCTACTATCAACTACTCTAGGCAGTCCCCCAGTGCTGTGTACAATACGCTCGGCAGGTAGCGTGCCATTTCTGCGGAGAGTGACAGAGCCATATGGGGAAACCAGGTACAAGGAAATCAATCCTTCGACGTTAGACCCCTCCGGTGTCTGTCACCCAATGTTAGGAAGTGCACAAAACATGGACCGGAGGGCTACATAACTTCCCTAGCTGGCGATCAAAAATATTTTTTAAAACTAGTTCGCGAAGATTCTCAACAAAACGATTGGAATATGCACTCTTCGCACATTGTGACGTACTGGTTAGATGCTCACATCGCGTGCCAAAGGTCATTGATTCGCTCCCTCGAGGAGCCATCGGGATATTTTTTCAGAGATCCCTGATCTCAGTGTAGGTGAAATCGAGTTTCTAGTTCTATCGGAGACGGACGATAAAACGAAGATAACTTATTCAATTTGAGCACGTAAGAGAACCCTTGGCAATTCAAAATCGAGAAGAGCAAACTGGAAAGCGGCTGCCGGGTACTAAATTCATTAGAGAAAATTAGAAATAAAATTCAAATATCTTCACCAACTTTATCTTCAAAATTACATCGGTGACCCTCTCCGGTGCTACAGAGTACGTGCACTGCAGCTGAAATCTTCCTATGCAAGAAAGAGATCGGAGCATACGTGTTTATTCACCGACGTGCAATGATGATGGTTTATCAATCAATCAAACTCTTCACACAGTCCAGGTATCTTACACCGAATGGGCTGCCACTGTGCCCATAATCACTGGATTCATGGAGACAATCCATCTTTCTGTTTTGACTTCTCAACAATAGAAACATCCAGGGCCGTGCCATGCTATGATACAGAGAGGTGGCCGCAACAGGGGGGCACCGTAAGGGACGGCATAAGTAGCGAAATCAAAATACAATTTGAACTATTCAATAATTTAAAATCTTTACGCAACGCATTTCTATATTGCTCTATGTTATTCCAATATTGATGTTCACGCAACGCGTTTCTATACTGATCTATGTTATTCCGATATTGATGTATACGATTTAGTGTTCATACATTTTGTGCAGTAAAAAAAAAATCACAATCCAAGGTTATTTTAAAGAAAAACATTTAAAGAGCGGCATTTCGAAGACTTGCATCATACTGACAAAAATACACCGTACGGCCCTGAAAACATCGTTACACCTTGCATCCAGCAAATTTAAAAAAAAAAGTGGTTCGGTCAACGAATAATACGAATAGAACCAGATCTACTATCATCACGAGCCTATAATAATCAACAGTATGGACTTCGGACACGATGGAAACCAAAAAACTCGATGAACACATACCGTTACAGAGATCCTACAACAACATATGACTAACAGCTACATACGGCCTAAGATAGAAAAGAATGATTCTCTAAGATGCGTCACGACACATTGGGCAAGATAAGATAAGATAAGATAAGATAAGATGTCATTAGTCAGATTTATCCAGAAAGTGTTAAATATTTCAAGTATGGTACGCAGAATGTGTCAAAATTATGTATAAGACAAGTACTTTTTTTGATAGTCCTTAGTCAGTTTTACCCAGAAAGCATTAAATATTTCAAGTATGGCACGCAATATGTGTCAAAATTGTGTATGTCATCTAGAAACTAACCACTTGCGTTGAGATTACATCGTCTGAGGTACCGGTGAGTACCACTTAGGAGTCTTAGGCGTGGTGAATGACATATATTAAGTATGATGGAATTTTGCACCAACTGTAGCTGCCAGATAATTGTAATTTCTCGTTAACACTCTTGTTTTGAAATAATAACGGAAGTACGCAGAAAACGGATATAGCTAGGCGTGTTTCAGATTTGCATACAAACACATTTTATTATGAGTGTACGTAATCTAGAAGGAAGTAAAATTATAGAACCCGTTTTTATACCATGATGGGGTTCTGATGCAGAAATCGGCGATACTAGGACCTCGGAAGGCGCAACAAGGAAACCATAGTATAATGCATCTAACGCTTATATATGATGATTATTCTGTTCGATACAACTTATAGTATTGATCGAACTATTGAGCCTGGTCACTACATTCAACATTAAATCACTACATTCAAATCACTACATTAAATCATTAAATCACTACATTCAAAACTACACATCATCAGAAATGAGCTCCAGACAACAGAAGACTTCATCATAAGAACACATCTGATGGTATTATCATCAAAATAGCGATCACATGAAGAAGAAGAAGAAAATGCAAGGGGGACGATATATTTGTGAATGCAATGTGAGACTCGTATTTTTCTTTGACCAACACCACACGCCGACCTCGTCTACTTCCCAGTGTCTCTCTGATATCTTATTGAAGCTGGGTTTACATGAGATCCGTTAGTGTCAGGAAAAATTCACACGTAAGTTCCACTCAAATCTGTGTAGCAAAACTAGTAGACATACTGATTGAATGATTTATTAATTGATAGGAACATCATCATTGCACTTCGGTGAGTAACATGTGTGCTCCGATCTCTTTCTTATACATGAAGATCTCAGCAGCAGCGCACGAACTCCGTAGCAACGACGAGGGTGGTCGATGTAATTTTGAGGATGAAGAAATTTTTGTAAGAATTTTATTTTTAATCTTTTCTAATGAATTTTGTCAGGGCAGCAGCTTTCCAGCCTGCTCTTATCGATTTTGAACTGCCATGGTTTCGTTTACGTGCTCAAATTAAACATGGGACCTACGTTTTATCGTCCGTCTCCGATAGGACTAGAAACTCGATCACACCTACACTGAGATCAGAGATCTCTGGAAAAATGTCCTGATGGATCCACGAGGGAGAGAACTTGATATCTGTGGCACGAGAGATTAACAACTAACATCTACACCAGAGTGACCTCTAGTAGACATATGGAGACTAGGAATACAAAAGCAAGAGTGTCGCTCGTATATGGTACTCAACAATGATAAAACAGTGAATACTAAGTTCATGATCTTTCATTCAAATGTGAAGTCAGTCCTTCGGTATATGTCAGAGATATGACGAACGACCAAGCAAAATATCAAGAGACTACATGCTATCGTAAATAATTACCTGCGAAGAATCTTTTTTCTCTCCATTGGTTTGACAAAGTTACTATAAAATAGCTAGTGTTTACGGGAGAGAGCAGAACAGACAGGATAGAGCAGGAACTCCAAAGAAGAAGGTGGAGATGGATCAGGCACGATCGATGAATAGATAGACCACTTCATCATATAGACCCTGTCTCTTGTCAAGGTGGAGATGGATCAGGCACGGTCGGTGAATAGATAGACCACTTCGTCATATAGACCCTGTCTCTTGTCAGTTATTTCTGAATACATCTATTTATTCTCTTTTTTCTCCATGATATATAATTTATTTTTAACACTTTCAAAAAATACACAATAACTTCACAAATGATGTCTGAACTTATTATATCTATCAACCATGACATAAATGACAATAACTTCACAAATGATGTCTGAACTTATTATATCTATCAACCATGACATAAATGACAATAACTTCACAAATGATGTCTGAACTTATTACATCTATCAACCATGACATAAATGACAATAACTTCACAAATGATGTCTGAACTTATTATATCTATCAACCATGACATAAATGACAATAACTTCACAAATGATGTCTGAACTTATTACATCTATCAACCATGACATAAATGACAATAACTTCACAAATGATGTCTGAAGTTATTATATCTATCAACCATGACATAAATGACAATAACTTCACAAATGATGTCTGAAGTTATTATATCTATCAACCATGACATAAATGACAATAACTTCACAAATGATGTCTGAAGTTATTATATCTATCAACCATGACATAAATGACAATAACTTCACAAATGATGTCTGAAGTTATTATATCTATCAACCATGACATAAATGACAATAACTTCACAAATGATGTCTGAACTTATTATATCTATCAACCATGACATAAATGACAATAACTTCACAAATTATGTCTGAAGTTATTATATCTATCAACCATGACATAAATGACAATAACTTCACAAATGATGTCTGAACTTATTATATCTATCAACCATGACATAAATGACAATAACTTCACAAATGATGTCTGAACTTATTACATCTATCAACCATGACATAAATGCCAATAACTTCACAAATGATGTCTGAAGTTATTATATCTATCAACCATGACATAAATGACAATAACTTCACAAATGATGTCTGAAGTTATTATATCTATCAACCATGACATAAATGACAATAACTTCACAAATGATGTCTGAAGTTATTATATCTATCAACCATGACATAAATGACAATAACTTCACAAATGATGTCTGAACTTATTATATCTATCAACCATGACATAAATGACAATAACTTCACAAATGATGTCTGAACTTATTACATCTATCAACCATGACATAAATGGTAGTAAATATCGGCTGAGATCGGACCCATGTAATAATAAGCCATATCGATATAAGGGAAGAATGCAATAAAGCTATGTAGCAATGGTGAAATACGTAAAAACAAAATATTGTAGTTTTACAAAATCAATAACAATACACACCCCGTTTCGACCAAAGGGCCTTTATCAAGCAAAGGATACAAGAGAAGTGAAAAAACTATAACTTCTTACACGGTACCGAACATATAGAATCAGACAATAAATTCCTAACGGCCGTAAAATGAAAATCTGTGATTAAATATTCTGTATCGTGTAACAAGTGAATATCATCACTTCGTTTGTATCGTTTGCTTGATAAAGGCCTTTGGTCGAAACGTTGCTGTGTATTGTTATTGTTTTTGTATTTTATAAAACTACAGTACTTTATTTCTACGTGTTTCGCAAGTGCCACATAGTTTTACTGCAGTCTTCCCTTATATTGATAATACTATTCGCAATTTTGCTGTAACTATTCGTCGTGACATAGTTAGGTTAGAATTAGTAGTTACATTTATTGTGTATTTATATTTCCCATTACTACTTGCATTTATATTTCGTTATTCGTTTTTTAGTCCCAGATTTTCATTTTAGGGTCGTTAAGGATTTATTGTGTGATTTGATATGTTTTGTACCGTGTAAGAAGTGAATTTCTTCATTTCTGTTGTATTCTTTGTTTGATAAATGCCTTTTGGTAGAAATGTTGATGTGTATTGTTATTGCTTTTGTATTTGGTAAAAGTACAGTACTTTGTTTTTACGCGTTTCGTAATTAATAACAAGTCATAAAACATGTCACGCCCAGCCTAACACGCGCACTAGAAAATATCATTATTCGTTTCGGTAGTTAGCTTAGAATCTTGTCCAGTTTCTCAACAATCACAGATTGAGGTAATTCTAATCTACGCCCCATCCGAGTCATCATTGGAAACGAGTATGGAGCTATCTCTTCTTATCGCATTACCTGTTAGTTTTGGAAGTCACCTGTAAACCGGCACATAAAATATAACGATACGTTAACTGTACTAAGTTTTAAGCGATGAACACACACACACATATATATATATATATATATATATATATACATATATATACATATATACATGAATTTACAAGAACACTGGATTGGTGGTCTCTTTAAGAAGACACAATTGAGCGGAAACTGTAGTCTGTCTACGAGTACACATTTGAGGGGAAAACTGTCAATTTTAAAGAACACGATGGAGAGAAAAATTAGTCTCTTTATGAAGATACAATTGGGGGAGTTCTAATCGATTTACGAAAACACAATGGAAAAGAGTTTAATCTCTTTACTTGGCCGTGTGGTGACGGGGCGCACAGGGGGAGCAAAGAACAGTAACACTGCGACCTACAAGGCATGTCGTAAAAGGCGACTGA
This sequence comes from Arion vulgaris, assembly GCA_020796225.1. Lineage (NCBI taxonomy): Eukaryota > Metazoa > Mollusca > Gastropoda > Stylommatophora > Arionidae > Arion > Arion vulgaris. Next base: position 24,366,197 of record CM036769.1, read on the forward strand.
GGCAGGGGCCTAGGGAAACTACCCTAGTTAATTAAAAAGCGTCGCAGAAATCGGAAATACAAATATAACATTCTTCGACTAACACCAATAGCCTGTTCATAAAGTGTCCATCATCCTATACGCTTAATAAATAAAAGGACACGTTCTTCGACCAACCAATTAAGACACACTACAGCCAAACAAGTGGGGAGATGTACAGATAATGTTATAAACACTGACTGCTTTGACATATAAATAAGCTTGAGAGTATATTTGTTAAGACACACAATGAAAGAACAACTGTATGTTTTCTCGCAATGTAAAACTGGTCTGTTTCAGAAAGTGATATATTTTGTGATCTGAAACAGGAATGTCTGTGAATAAAAATATACAACTTTGTTTGTATCTAATGTAAACATCCGGGGTAAATTTATGAATAAAATTATCACCTGAACATGTGTCTAGTGTGCGAATATTACTTAATTTATGAATCTTCTCCTTCTTCTTCTGCGTTCGTTCTTTACGACCAATTTGATCATTCTTAATGTGATGTATAATTAATCTTTGCCAAGAACAACTGTTCGTTTCCCTGGTTTTTAGGCCCCTACATGCGTATGGTACTATACATGTATAGGGCAGGATTTCCGAATTTTAGTCTAGGGACATTTTTTGAGTCTATCTCGCTGACAGTCAGGCCCCCACACTGTCTCTACATTCGTGTATTCACTTCTCTTTAACGATCATTTTTCGCCGTATATTTTGGCTTTATGATCTTCGTTATGTCTACACTATGCGCCCTTTCATACTAAGTGAGGTCGTTCCAAATTTATGAATACAATTCTGAGAACACCTCATATTAAATGTACGTATATTTAGCAAAATCTATGAATAAAACTTTGAGAAGCGTCGTATCTTTAAAAAAAATAACTCTTTACTGGCCGTGTTGTCGCTTTTTATGACTATGTAGCCTAAAGAATTCAATGGCTACATTGCTAGTACAGTCATCGTGAAACTGTTCAGGTTAGGATTTTGTCTTTATGCCCCCAACAGACAAAACTATACTGTGTATTGTACTAGGTGTTACAAAAGCCGCGATAGCATAGTGGCTAATACTCTTGCTTCTTAAACGTGTGGTCCCAGAATCAATTTCTTCAGTGAAGTTCATACCATGAGGTATGTGGATGAAAACGCTACTAGGTCGGTATTTTTCTTTGACCAAAGACACACGATGAAGGATGTGGTCGACATCTTGTCGTCCACTTTTACTTCCCAAGCGTGAACATATCATAGAACAATACATACAATAGAACATTACATATGATGTCATATTACATACATGAGCGTCCCCATTGTTCCGAGTTTGGAAGGGGGAAAGAATAAGGAATGAGTTTTTAAAAATGCTTTGGTAGTTTATAACACGAAAATGGAGAAGACCAGATTAAGATCAGATTTCGCCTACAGTTTCCATGTATAGCAAAGATCAGATTTCGCCTACAGTCTCCATGTATAGCAAAGATCAGATTTCGCCTGCAGTCTCCATGTATAGCAAAGATCAGATTTCGCCTGCAGTCTCCATGTATAGCAAAGATCAGATTTCGCCTGCAGTCTCCATGTATAGAAAAGATCAGATTTCGTCTGCAGTCTCCATGTATAGAAAAGATCAGATTTCGCCTGCAGTCTCCATGTATAGAAAAGATCAGATTTCGCCTGCAGTCTCCATGTATAGAAAGATCAGATTCGCCTGCAGTTCCATGTATAGAAGATCAGATTTCGTCTGCAGTCTCCATGTATAGCAAAGATCAGATTTCGTCTGCAGTCTCCATGTATAGAAAAGATCAGATTTCGTCTGCAGTCTCCATGTATAGCAAAGATCAGATTTCGTCTGCAGTCTCATGTATAGAAGATAGATTTGCCTACAGTCTCCATGTATAGAAAAGATAAGATTTCGCCTGCAGTCTCTATGTATAGAAAAGATAAGATTTCGCCTACAGTCTCCATGTATAGAAATATTATATTTGTTTACAAATGTTTAAACCGTAGCTAGTTTGCATCAATCACAATGTTTTATTAAAAAGCCATTTTCTAGTGGTTGGGGATGGGGAAGACTTGCGGTCCAAATATTTCACCGCTTCCCCTCTTCCCCACTGCTCCTGGCTGAACGTGCGAGCGTCCATGCTCACATAGAATAAAACTATCCATACCATTGAACAATACATACACATATGTAAGTTAAAAGTTAATTGCATATCCTTTACAGGACTTTGCGAATCAACCCAGCTTTTTAACGCTGTTTGTGATTTTTCTAGGTATTATTACGTTCAGCAGTTTGCCATTGCTTTCTGAACGGGTGGTGCCATCGTCCTTTTGTAAAAATCCCCGCTAAACAATTTGCAACCAAACTGCCCGTAGCGTGATTCGAATTCACAACGTCGAGGTCACAAGAATTCGAACTCAGACCAAGTCACTATTCCCTAAGTCACAGACGTCACCACATATATATAAATACAAGCAATACAACAACATATATATAAATACAAGCAATACAACAACATATATATAAATACAAACAATACAACAACATATATAACAAATCAATTTGGAAAATAGAACACTAAATACAGTTGCAAAGTTACATACATAAAGCAATGCTCCAACAGAACAAGACACATAATAGAACACTATCTAATTATGGGCGTCCACCCGAAGTGTTTCCAGTTACAGGCAACATGAAATAACAATATAAGAATAGAATAATATATATCACTAACAGCACATACCAGAGAACAATGTATTTATAGCTAACATAACATACCAGAGAACAATGTATATATAACTAACAGAACATACCAGAGAACAATATATATATAACTAACAGAACATACCAGAGAACAATATATATATAACTAACATAACATACCAGAGAACAATGTATATATAACTAACAGAACATACCAGAGAACAATATATATAACTAACAGAACATACCATAGAACAATATATATATCACTAACAGAACATACCATAGAACAATATATATATATAACTAACAGAACATACCAGAGAACAATATATATATATAACTAACAGAACATACCAGAGAACAATATATATATAACTAACAGAACATACCAGAGAACAATATATATATAACTAAGAGAACATACCAGAGAACAATATATATATAACTAACAGAACATACCATAGAACAATATATATATAACTAACAGAACATACCAGAGAACAATATATATATAACTAACAGAACATACCAGAGAACAATATATATCACTAACAGAACATACCAGAGAACAATATATATAACTAACAGAACATACCATAGAACAATATATATATCACTAACAGAACATACCAGAGAACAATATATATATAACTAACAGAACATACCAGAGAACAATATATATATAACTAACAGAACATACCAGAGAACAATATATATATAACTAACAGAACATACCAGAGGACAATATATATCACTAACAGAACATACCAGAGAACAATATATATATCACTAACAGAACATACCAGAGAACAATATATATCACTAACAGAACATACCAGAGAACAATATATATATCACTAACAGAACATACCAGAGAACAATGTATATATAACTAACAGAAAATACCAGAGAACAATATATATATCACTAACAGAACATACCAGAGAACAATATATATATAACTAACAGAACATACCAGAGAACAATATATATATAACTAAAAGAACATACCAGAGAACAATGTATATATAACTAACAGAACATACCAGAGAACAATATATATATATCACTAACAGAACATACCAGAGAACAATATATATATAACTAACAGAACATACCAGAGAACAATATATATATATAAATAACAGAACATACCAGAGAACAATATATATATCACTAACAGAACATACCATAGAACAATATATATATAACTAACAGAACATACCAGAGAACAACATATATATAACTAACAGAACATACCAGAGAACAATATATATATAACTAACAGAAAATACCAGAGAACAGTATATATATCACTAACAGAACATACAAGAGAACAATATATATATAACTAACAGAACATACCAGAGAACAATATATATATAACTAACAGAACATACCAGAGAACAATATATATATAACTAACAGAACATACCAGAGAACAATATATATAACTAACAGAACATACCATAGAACAATATATATATAACTAACAGAACATACCAGAGAACAATATATATATATATAACTAACAGAACATACCAGAGAACAATATATATATCACTAACAGAACATACCATAGAACAATATATATATATAACTAACAGAACATACCAGAGAACAATATATATATAACTAACAGAACATACCAGAGAACAATATATATATAACTAAGAGAACATACCAGAGAACAATATATATATCACTAACAGAACATACCATAGAACAATATATATATAACTAACAGAACATACCAGAGAACAATATATTTAACTAAGAGAACAATATATATATCACTAACAGAACATACCATAGAACAATATATATCACTAACAGAACATACCAGAGAACAATATATATATAACTAACAGAACATACCAGAGAACAATATATATCACTAACAGAACATACCAGAGAACAATATATATAACTAACAGAACATACCAGAGAACAATATATATATATATATAACCAACAGAACATACCATAGAACAATATATATATAACTAACAGAACTTACCAGAGAACAATATATATATAACTAACAGAACATACCATAGAACAATATATATATAACTAACAGAACATACCAGAGAACAATATATATAACTAACAGAACATACCATAGAACAATATATATCACTAACAGAACATACCAGAGAACAATATATATAACTAACAGAACATACCATAGAACAATATATATATAACTAAGAGAACATACCAGAGAACAATATATATATCACTAACAGAACATACCATAGAACAATATATATCACTAACAGAACATACCAGAGAACAATATATATATAACTAACAGAATATACCAGAGAACAATATATATCACTAACAGAACATACCAGAGAACAATATATATAACTAACAGAACATACCAGAGAACAATATATATATATAACTAACAGAACATACCATAGAACAATATATATATAACTAACAGAACTTACCAGAGAACAATATATATATAACTAACAGAACATACCATAGAACAATGTATATATCACTAACAGAACATACCATAGAACAATATATATATAACTAACAGAACATACCAGAGAACAATATATATAACTAACAGAACATACCATAGAACAATATATATCTTTAACAGAACATACCAGAGAACAATATATATATAACTAAGAGAACATACCAGAGAACAATATATATATCACTAACAGAACATACCAGAGAACAATGTATATATTACTAACAGAACATACCAGAGAACAATGTATATATAACTAAGAGAACATACCAGAGAACAATATATATATAACTAACAGAACATACCAGAGAACAATATATATAACTAAGAGAACATACCATAGAACAATATATATATAACTAACAGAACATACCAGAGAACAATATATATATAACTAACAGAACATACCAGAGAACAATATATATATAACTAAGAGAACATACCATAGAACAATATATATATCACTAACAGAACATACCAGAGAACAATATATATATAACTAACAGAACATACCAGAGAACAATATATATATAACTAACAGAACATACCAGAGAACAATATATATAACTAACAGAACATACCAGAGAACAACATATATAACTAACAGAACATACCAGAGAACAATATATATATCACTAAAAGAACATACCATAGAACAATATATATATAACTAACAGAACATACCAGAGAACAATATATAAAACTAACAGAACATACCAGAGAACAACATATATAACTAACAGAACATACCATAGAACAATGTATGTATAACTAACAGAACATACCAGAGAACAATATATATAACTAACAGAACATACCAGAGAACAACATATATATAACTAAGAGAACATACCAGAGAACAATATATATATATCACTAACAGAACATACCAGAGAACAATATATATATAACTAACAGAACATACCAGAGGACAATATATATCACTAACAGAACATACCAGAGAACAATATATATATCACTAACAGAGCATACCAGAGAACAATATATATCACTAACAGAACATACCAGAGAACAATATATATATCACTAACAGAACATACCAGAGAACAATGTATATATAACTAACAGAAAATACCAGAGAACAATATATATATCACTAACAGAACATACCAGAGAACAATATATATATAACTAACAGAACATACCAGAGAACAATATATATATATAACTAAAAGAACATACCAGAGAACAATGTATATATAACTAACAGAACATACCAGAGAACAATATATATATATCACTAAAAGAACATACCAGAGAACAATATATATATAACTAACAGAACATACCAGAGAACAATATATATATATAACTAACAGAACATACCAGAGAACAATATATATCACTAACAGAACATACCATAGAACAATATATATATAACTAACAGAACATACCAGAGAACAACATATATATAACTAACAGAACATACCAGAGAACAATATATATATAACTAACAGAACATACCAGAGAACAGTATATATATCACTAACAGAACATACAAGAGAACAATATATATATAACTAACAGAACATACCAGAGAACAATATATATATAACTAACAGAACATACCAGAGAACAATATATATATAACTAACAGAATATACCAGAGAACAATATATATAACTAACAGAACATACCATAGAACAATATATATATAACTAACAGAACATACCAGAGAACAATATATATATAACTAACAGAACATACCAGAGAACAATATATATATCACTAACAGAACATACCATAGAACAATATATATATATATAACTAACAGAACATACCAGAGAACAATATATATATAACTAACAGAACATACCAGAGAACAATATATATATAACTAAGAGAACATACCAGAGAACAATATATATATCACTAACAGAACATACCATAGAACAATATATATATAACTAACAGAACATACCAGAGAACAATATATTTAACTAAGAGAACAATATATATATCACTAACAGAACATACCATAGAACAATATATATCACTAACAGAACATACCAGAGAACAATATATATATAACTAACAGAACATACCAGAGAACAATATATATCACTAACAGAACATACCAGAGAACAATATATATAACTAACAGAACATACCAGAGAACAATATATATATATATATAACTAACAGAACATACCATAGAACAATATATATATAACTAACAGAACTTACCAGAGAACAATATATATATATAACTAACAGAACATACCATAGAACAATATATATATAACTAACAGAACATACCAGAGAACAATATATATAACTAACAGAACATACCATAGAACAATATATATCACTAACAGAACATACCGGAGAACAATATATATAACTAACAGAACATACCATAGAACAATATATATATAACTAAGAGAACATACCAGAGAACAATATATATATCACTAACAGAACATACCATAGAACAATATATATCACTAACAGAACATACCAGAGAACAATATATATATAACTAACAGAATATACCAGAGAACAATATATATCACTAACAGAACATACCAGAGAACAATATATATAACTAACAGAACATACCGGAGAACAATATATATATATAACTAACAGAACATACCATAGAACAATATATATATAACTAACAGAACTTACCAGAGAACAATATATATATAACTAACAGAACATACCATAGAACAATGTATATATCACTAACAGAACATACCATAGAACAATATATATATAACTAACAGAACATACCAGAGAACAATATATATAACTAACAGAACATACCATAGAACAATATATATATAACTAACAGAATATACCAGAGAACAATATATATAACTAACAGAACATACCATAGAACAATATATATATAACTAACAGAACATACCAGAGAACAATATATATATAACTAACAGAACATACCAGAGAACAATATATATATCACTAACAGAACATACCATAGAACAATATATATATATATAACTAACAGAACATACCAGATAACAATATATATATAACTAACAGAACATACCAGAGAACAATATATATATAACTAAGAGAACATACCAGAGAACAATATATATATCACTAACAGAACATACCATAGAACAATATATATATAACTAACAGAACATACCAGAGAACAATATATTTAACTAAGAGAACAATATATATATCACTAACAGAACATACCATAGAACAATATATATCACTAACAGAACATACCAGAGAACAATATATATATAACTAACAGAACATACCAGAGAACAATATATATCACTAACAGAACATACCAGAGAACAATATATATAACTAACAGAACATACCAGAGAACAATATATATATATATATATAACTAACAGAACATACCATAGAACAATATATATATAACTAACAGAACTTACCAGAGAACAATATATATATATAACTAACAGAACATACCATAGAACAATATATATATAACTAACAGAACATACCAGAGAACAATATATATAACTAACAGAACATACCAGAGAACAACATATATAACTAACAGAACATACCAGAGAACAATATATATATCACTAACAGAACATACCATAGAACAATATATATATAACTAACAGAACATACCAGAGAACAATATATAAAACTAACAGAACATACCAGAGAACAACATATATAACTAACAGAACATACCATAGAACAATGTATGTATAACTAACAGAACATACCAGAGAACAATATATATAACTAACAGAACATACCAGAGACCAACATATATATAACTAAGAGAACATACCAGAGAACAATATATATATATATCACTAACAGAACATACCAGAGAACAATATATATATATAACTAACAGAACATACCAGAGAACAATATATATATAACTAACAGAACATACCAGAGAACTATATATATATATCACTAACAGTGCATGTCAGAGAACAATACTTCTTTTTCTTTTCGTTCTGTTTCATATGCTCGTCTAAACCATGAGATGGGTTGCCTCTATGAAGCTGCATGTCAGTTGACGCTCCTCGAGAGTTCCCCATAGTTTGCTCTGTAAGCTTTGTTCATGAGGCCATGTTTCGTTTCGTTGGTGTATGTATGATGGGCATGACTGCAAGATGTGCTCTGGAGTCTGTGTTTCTGTCTGACATGCACACTGCGCAGTTTGAGCAGGTTTTATTCTGTGCATGTGATAGGTGAGCCTGCAGGGATCTGTAGAGAACAATACATAAAATAGAACGCAGCATACTGTGTCAGACGCTTCGTCCCTATACTACACACAAGCTGGTCTACAAACAAGGCGGACTACATACAAGCTGCATGGGCTTGTAGCAGTCAGCGACTCATAGCAGACCGCTAGTGTCAGGATCAGCGTTAGAACAAACTTGACCAAGATGCCCCTTCACTTCCCCGTGGCGGCACTGGAAACAGATCACTACCAAGAAGTCTTGCTAAGTTTGTGGAGATCGGGGAGAGAGAAGCTAACCCGATACCTAAGAAAGTATATTCTAAAACCGGATGTGTTGGACCGAAAGGTGCAGATACCACAGATCACTTTGAAAACATCGGCACAGCGCATTTCCTTCTCCCGGGCTGCATCCTGCTATTACCAGCGAGATTATGAGAACGAACACAGAGCAACATGAAGAGCAACACAACATACAATATAATAATACTCTCTCTCACAAACACACACAAGATAGCAGAGATCTCTATAACCTTGTAATAGTAATGTCATCTCACAAACACACACAAGATAGCAGAGATCTCACTAACCTTGTAATAGTAATGTCATCTCACAAACACACACAAGATAGCAGAGATCTCTAACCTTGTAATAGTAATGTCATCTCACAAACACACACAAGATAGCAGAGATCTCTCTAACCTTGTAATAGTAATGTCATCTCACAAACACACACAAGATAGCAGAGAACACACACAAGATAGCAGAGATCTCTATAACCTTGTAATAGTAATGTCATCACATAAACAAGCAAAAATGAATAATAAAACCGAACAAAAATCCAACTTATCGACTATAAGTCTTTTGCAGGAACTATGCAAACACACATACGTGTCTATGTCCTGAAAAGCTAATCTATTACGTATCACCGCAACCTCTCTAGGTTTTATCCACATCTGATCTGATCCGCTCTGACCAGATTAGATTTGTAGGTTTCCACACTTCGTAGTAGTAATGCCTTGATATGAAATTATTTTGCTAATCGCTATAATTTATTTCATCTTTTCTTTGCAGAAAATCCTGACAGCGCTGAAATTTGTCCAAACGAATGGCAGTCCCTTCACAGAGCATGTTATAAGTTCGTAATTGAACCTGCAAATTGGGAGGATGCTTCTAGACAGTGCGAACGTATGGATGCAGAACTTCTCTCTATTGAAAGTTGGCAAGAAAAGGTAAACATTATCATATTTATTTATAGAGTTTCAGTTTCAGTTTGAAATATTTTCATTTCATTCCGTATATAGCTCAATCAATAGGACCATCATCATTGCACGTCGGTGAGTAACCATGTGTGCTCCAATCTCTTTCTTACACAAGAAGATCTCAGCTGCAATGCACGAACTCCGTAGCAATGGCGAGGGTCCCCGATGTAATTTGAAGATGGTGAAGATATTTTTGTAGGATTTTTTTTTTCTTTTCTAAATAATTTTGCGCGCACAGCGGCTTTCCAGCCTTCTCTGCCTGCCTTCTCATACACTTATTGTGACGCTATTTTCTGATCCCTTCAATCTTTAATCTAAGCTCTTTGTAATCTAGCTGTTGACGTAGATTGATGTAGATGAAAGTCTTATTTGCGGCCATATTCTATGAGGGCGTTCAGAATGTCGGATATATCCATTGGCTGAGCCCATGCTATGGTGGCAGAGCCAGGCAGCCTGTCTGCTCTCTCATTGTACCGGGATGTACTCTCATCTCACATTGTCTCTCCCATCAACACACACGTGACTGGGAACGAAGATGCATGTCATTCTGCGAATTGATGACCCTTGTAGTGATTCAGTATATTATCTGTACACCGAACCAGCCTCGTCCTTCCGGATCCCACATAATGAATCACTTAGCATTTATTTACACAATCATCGTGTATCTATCCTTTGCAGAACGTCGCTCTTATCACAGCCCACATGAAAAACTTGTACTCTAGTAAGTTCTCTCGTCTCATTCAACATCGTGTTTAAGTAAGGTGTCCTTATGTCTTCTTGCCACCATCGTCTTACTCGTTCCTACCTCATCTTCCAGGAACTACACAATGCATTACTGATCTACCCAAACGTATTCACTTCTCTGTGTCTGTGGTTTAGTATATGTATATATTGATATGTAAAACTGCAGTAAATTATGTAACAAAAGTGAAACACTTAAGAACGAAGTAATGTAATTTTACAGAATACAAAAACAAGATACATTGGCTTTTCGACATCAAGGCCTTTATCAAGCAAAGGTTGCAAAACGAACGAAGAACAGAACTTTTTATATTTTAATTTAGGGTATTTAGGAATTTATAGTCTAACTTCTGTGATGCCTACTTTATAGGAATACTCTCAATTTCATCGTTTTTTTTTGTATCCTTTGCTTCGACCTTCTGGTGGAAACGTGCGCTGTATCCTTTGCTTCGACCTTCTGGTGGAAACGTGCGCTGTATCCTGTTTTCGTATTTTGTAAAACTACATAACTTCGTTTTACGTGTATCGTGTATACGTATTTACGTCCGTTTTCGTCTTTACAGACGGTCATTTGGCAAGTGTTTTTCTGTGACAACTTCTGAGTTTTTGCTTTTCTCTCTTGTCTTTCTCATACATAAGTCTCTTCTCAAAAGACTCTTCGCCCTTGCGCAATATCGCTTTCCACACAACTGTCATCAGCTAGCTTTTCCCATGTGCTGGGATCTATAAAAAACGTTTTTCATTGAGGCCTTGCAGACATCTTTATATCTGATCAGTGGTCTGCCCTGGTGCCTCTTCCTCCGAAAGTTCACAGAACAACATTTGTTTTGGTATGTGACAAGTTTCCATTCTTCTCACATGCCCCAACCATCTTAGTCATCTACTGCTGAGCATTCCCATGATGAAAGGCAGGTTGCAGTACTCGTACCACCTGATGTTCATAGTTTTGCACCCACTAAAGAAGAGAGGAAAAAGACAGACAAAGTAACGACGGAATTCAGTGTGTAAAAGCAACTCATAGTTTACTAATACATTGTGAATTGTCTATCCTAGGTAGACTTTGAGGAATACTTCAATACAGCGCATTTTTATGACAACACATTATGGTGGATGGGTTTCAAAAGAGAGAAAACCACGGGTGTAGATTGGAAATGGCTTAGTGGTTTTCCTTTGGACCCAAGAACTACGTGAGTAATAAGTTGGTGTCTAATGTCTTAAACATCTGCATGTAACTGTTTATGGGGTCAAATCTATTGCTGTTATGTATTTGTTTATATAAAGCTGCTGTTATGTATTTGTTTATATAAAGCTGTTGTTATGTGTTTGTTTATATAAAGCTGTTGTTATGTATTTGTTTATATAAAGCTGTTGTTATGTATTTGTTTATATAAAGCTGTTGTTATGTATTTGTTTATATAAAGCTGTTGTTATGTATTTGTTTATATAAAGCTGTTGTTATGTATTTGTTTATACAAAGCTGTTGTTATGTATTTGTTTATACAAAGCTGCTGTTATGTATTTATTTATACAAAGCTGTTGTTATGTATTTGTTTATATAAAGCTGCTGTTATGTATTTGTTTATATAAAGCTGTTGTTATGTATTGTTTGTATAAAGCTGTAGTAAATGACTTTTTGTCTAATGAAACTGAGATGAACTGTTTGTCTAATGAAACTGTGATTAACTGTTTGTCTAATGATACTGGGATGAACTGTTTGTCTAATGAAACTGTGATGAACTGTTTGTCTAATGATACTGGGATGAACTGTTTGTCTAATGAAACTGTGATGAACTGTTTGTCTAATGATACTGTGATGAACTGTTTGTCTAATGATACTGTGATGAACTGTTTGTCTAATGAAACTGTGATGAACTGTTTGTCTAATGATACTGTGATGAACTGTTTGTCTAATGATACTGTGATGAACTGTTTGTCTAATGATACTGGGATGAACTGTTTGTCTAATGATACTGTGATGAACTGTTTGTCTAATGATACTGGGATGAACTGTTTGTCTAATGAAACTGTGATGAACTGTTTGTCTAATGATACTGTGATGAACTGTTTGTCTAATGATACTGTGATGAACTGTTTGTCTAATGATACTGTGATGAACTGTTTGTCTAATGATACTGGGATGAACTGTTTGTCTAATGATACTGTGATGAACTGTTTGTCTAATGATACTGTGATGAACTGTTTGTCTAATCATACTGTGATGAACTGTTTGTCTAATGATACTGTGATGAACTGTTTGTCTAATGATACTGTGATGAACTGTTTGTCTAATGATACTGTGATGAACTGTTTATCAAAGACTATTGTGATGAGGAAACAGTTGATGCGAGTTTGAAGGGCGCAGACGATCAGTTGGTGGATAAAAAAACGTTTTAAAGACACTCTTAAAGTGTCTCTAAAATGCTTCGATATAGACACCACATGCTGGGAATCCCTTGCGCTAGATTGCCAAATGTGGTACTGTAACAACACAAGAGAAACTTGCATAGCCGAGAATCGTTGTACTGTTGATGCAAAACACGTAATCACAAAGTACTGTAGTTTTACAAATTACAAAAACAATGACAAAATACAGTAACGTTTCGACCAACAAGGCCTTTATCAAGCAAACGAACAACAGGAATGACAAATTAAAAAAACAAATGGACGACCAAAAACAAACGTTTCTAATGAAAATCTGAGAATAAAAACGAAAATCTGGGAATAAAAACGAATAACGAAATAAATGTAACACAAAAAAACTCACATAAAAACTAGAAATAGAACGGAAGAGAAACAATGAAAAATCTAGTAAATATATAACTTGAATACATGCAACATATACCCATATAGATTACAAGGCATGGGAAGAGAAAGTACTAAGAAGCATAGGCATGTAATACGTTGAGCCCACGTGGTCGCAAGGTACCATACAAAGAAATCAACCGATTCTCCAGAGCAAATCGACTGCGATCATCCGAGGAACACGATCGGATGGCTGTGACCTGGACATCGTGAGCTCCTAAATGGCCAGTATCACTGAAATGGGTGGCTACATGCGTCACATAGCATTGGCATATGTCGCACAAGTGTTGGGCGAATCGGTCACTGAGCCTCTTGCCTGTCTCGCCGATATAAGTCTTGTTACACCGCTTACAGATAATGGCATAGATAAGATTACGGGACTCGCATGTGAAACCATCGTCAATAAGAAACGTGGCTAAAGGAAAAGATACAGTACGCGTCTGTATCACATAAACACACGTGTTGCAACGCCGACGGCCACACTGAACAGTGCCAAAATGTGTCTGGATATTGGACTTAAGGCGACTGTGTACCAACATATCCTTAAGACTTCTGTCCCGTCTGTAAGCCACCAAATGATAGTTGGGGAAGACAGAACAGGTCTCAGGATCTGACTTAAGGAAAAGACTCATCTTCTATATTTGTACACTTATCTTCTATATTTGTACACTTATCTTCTATATTTTTGGACACTCATCTTCTATATCTGTACACTCATCTTCTATATTTGTACACTTATCTTCTATATTTGTACACTTATCTTCTATATTTGTACACTTATCTTCTATATTTGTACACTTATCTTCTATATTTGTGCACTTATCTTCTATATTTGTACACTTATCTTCTATATTTGTACATTTATATTTGTACATTTAACTTCTATATGTGTACACTTATCTTCTATATTTGTACACTTATCTTCTATATTTGTACACTCATCTTCTATATTTGTACACTCATCTTCTATATTTGTGCACTCATCTTCTATATTTGTACACTTATCTTCTATATTTGTACATTTATATTTGTACATTTAACTTCTATATTTGTACATTTATCTTCTATATTTGTACACTTATCTTCTATATTTGTACACTCATCTTCTATATTTGTACACTCATCTTCTATATTTGTACACTTATCTTCTATATTTGTACACTTATCTTCTATATTTGTACACTTATCTTCTATATTTGTACACTCATCTTCTATATTTGTACATTTATCTTCTATATTTGTACATTTATCTTCTATATTTGTACATTTATCTTCTATATTTGTACACTCATCTTCTATATTTGTACACTCATCTTCTATATTTGTACACTCATCTTCTATATTTTGACTTTTTTTTCAGATAGTTCCATATTTATCTTCTATGTTTTCTTTGTTAACTTTTATTTCTATTTTCCATGAAGACCGTGGGCTAATTCTAAAAAGATAAATCAACCTGGGAAAATGTGTGGCATGCTGGATGTGACTACAGGCTCTGTTAAAGTGTCAACTAAAAAATGCTCCGACGAGCAGGAGTACATATGCCAATTAAACAGTAGTAAGTAACTGGTTTTTCCAATGTTGAATCAATCCTAACATATGTTGTATCTATCCTAACATATGCTTTATTAATCCTAACATATGCTGTATCAATCCTAACATATGTTGTATTAATCCTAACATATGCTGTATCAATGCTAACATATATTGTATCAATCCTAACAGATGCTGTATCATACCTAACATATCCTGTATCATACCTAACATATGGTGTATCATACCTAACATATGCTGTATCATACCTAACATATCCTGTATCATACCTAACATATGCTGTATCATACCTAACATATGCTGTATCATACCTAACATATGCTGTATCATATCTAACATATGCTGTATCATACCTAACATATGCTGTATCATATCTAACATATGCTGTAACATACCTAACATATGCAGTATTAATTTTAATATATACCGGCGAGAATTGGAAAATTATTCTACTTCTTCTTCGAGTGCTTCATATCGACCACTTGTTAAACCACTCTTTGTGATTTGTATGTGATCCGAGCCTAAGAGCGAGTGTACGTTGTGCCAGTTATGTACCTACAAGTATAACAGGCTAGCTGGTACAAGGTCCTTGTTGAAAGAGGTAGTAGTGTTAATTTAATAGAATGATACTTTCTCATGAAGAATGCAAGGAACACACATAAGTACACACTTCGTTCTTCAAAACAATAAATTTTAATAGCAAAGAAAAATATTG
The DNA here is from genome assembly GCA_020796225.1 of Arion vulgaris. Lineage (NCBI taxonomy): Eukaryota > Metazoa > Mollusca > Gastropoda > Stylommatophora > Arionidae > Arion > Arion vulgaris. Next base: position 24,382,688 of record CM036769.1, read on the forward strand.
ATTCACAGGTAACTCTCCTAACTCAACGTCACTTTGGACAACCGTAATGTATATCTTAATAAATCAATCCTAGGCATCAACTCACATCAACCTAATTCATTCTATACTCTAATTGGAAACCGTCTTATAAGTTCACCGCAATTAGTTCATTTCACAATTAAACAATATATCTTAGTTCAGAAATTGTTCTTTACCTTATAAGTTCACCGCAATTTTGTGTATGCTAGTTGGTGGCATACTCTGTTCTGAAATACAGTGGTCTACAAGTGGCCGCTCTCTGAACTCTCTACCATCACTGAAAAGTTCGTTGAACAGGGTTTTCTAGTTCCTCGAAAACAGTTAATTTTTTTACCAGGGTTAAAGTTTGTTTTTGAATCCTCATACTAAAAGTTCGGACGTCGTCTCGGCCTAGGTCGTAGAAGTGGCCTCTCTAGAACTGGGTCGTCTGGTCTCTGGTCGTCTTGTCTCTGGTCATCAGGGTCTCTGGGTGTTTGTTCACAACAACACCAATATTCATCAGATGATTGGAAGGTTGTATGTCTCTCCGTATAAGAAAACAATATTCGCTTGTTCACTTCGCTAGTTCACTTCTGACTATCTCCCTCTCTGTTCAATTTAAATGTTCCTTAAATTTTGTCAGAAAAATATATAAGACTATAAGTTAGTCTTCCTCTCTCTCAATAATCTTCATACCACGGAACTCAGTCTCGTGTGTTCCTTTTCGAGTCCTTTTCTCTTCCTTACTATAACTATATCTCTTCTGTAGTGTGTGTCGTCTCTCCGTATAAGAAAACAATATTCGCTTGTTCACTTCGCTAGTTCACTTCTGACTATCTCCCTCTCTGTTCAATTTAAATGTTCCTTAAATTTTGTCAGAAAAATATATAAGACTATAAGTTAGTCTTCCTCTCTCACAATAATCTTCATACCACGGAACTCAGTCTCATGTGTTCCTTTCGAGTCCTTTTCTCTTCCTTACTATAACTATATCTCTTCTGTAGTGTGTGTCGTCTCTCCGTATAAGAAAACAATATTCGCTTGTTCACTTCGCTAGTTCACTTCTGACTATCTCCCTCTCTGTTCAATTTAAATGTTCCTTAAATTTTGTCAGAAAAATATATAAGACTATAAGTTAGTCTTCCTCTCTCTCAATAATCTTCATACCACGGAACTCAGTCTCGTGTGTTCCTTTTCGAGTCCTTTTCTCTTCCTTACTATAACTATATCTCTTCTGTAGTGTGTGTCGTCTCTCCGTATAAGAAAACAATATTCGCTTGTTCACTTCGCTAGTTCACTTCTGACTATCTCCCTCTCTGTTCAATTTAAATGTTCCTTAAATTTTGTCAGAAAAATATATAAGACTATAAGTTAGTCTTCCTCTCTCTCAATAATCTTCATACCACGGAACTCAGTCTCATGTGTTCCTTTTCGAGTCCTTTTTTCTTCCTTACTATAACTATATCTCTTCTGTAGTGTGTGTCGTCTCTCCTCTAAATCTAAAGTTCCACTCAATATATCTAACCAAAACCCCCAGCTGCCCCTACCTGGGTCTCGAGATTTCCGAGATTAAAGGAGTCCCCGAATACCATGGAACTCATGTCCTGAGTTAGTAAACTGCTGGTCAGCAACTAAATATTTGTAAACAAGGTGTTTACTTACAGACTCAAGGACACCCAGTGCAAGAAAAGGGGTGGTTTGGGTTGACCCTCGAATATACCCTAATCATAACAGTGAAACTGTTACAGACCATCCTATGCCATCTAGAACTTTAGCTCTATCATAAAGTTCTAAAGTTCCATCCTCCTAAAACTACCCTAAAATCCCCATTCCAACCTTATAACCGGCAGGTCAAGGTATCACGATATTCTAAACCAAATACAAAAATCACATAGGGCATACATCAAGTCAGATAAGAACGAAAACTAAATAACGAAAACTAAATACATCCAGTTAATATCATATTCTACTTGAGCTCACCGAATGTAACAATTTATCTCCATTACATCGCTAGAATCATCTAACATGCAATCCTTGCAATGTTTTACTACAACATCAATTCATAACCCAAAAAAATATATACATTTCCCACCATTTCAAGTTCCTGGGTTACCTGGAAAATACACCAAGAAAAAAACAGCCCCAAGTAAAACTAATCGTGTCCGTAGAAACACCTAATGCGTATGTGGATCTTAATTGCATAAGTCTCACCCTCTCATGTGTATCGCCATACCCTCTTAGAGCTCTCTAAGATGACCCTCTGGCACTCTATCTTCTCGCTGTATCAGATAGTTGAAACCCTAGTTAATTCCAAAAGCATATCAACTCGGTCAAATGATTCTTGACAGTCTGGTTAAACATCTTGGTTCCCGCAGTTCTATCTCCAAGGTACACATAACATAATTTCTCAACTCTCTCCAAAACACAGGTACACAAAACCCACCGCTCATATACTGTATCTCTCTTCCAATATACAAATTCCTTAACGTGCACCCCGCACTACTTAAATTTATCATGACAGTTATCTCCTCATTGTATCCTGAAAAGAAAACTCCAATCTTCTAGTCCTTCTCTTGCTCCTCTCAGACCTAAGAAAATTTCAGCATTCCATATGTCCAAACAATAAATTCATCCCATTCATGACCGGTCAATTTCATGTTATGAACGTACAATTCTAAAGGTCTATTTACTTATAGCATGGTACTATGAAAAAAAAATCCATCTATGTACAACAAATTTACACGTCAATATATATCTCAATGCATCAATACATGACAGAAAGTAATAAACCATATTTCATTGCAACTGACAATCAAAACGATAACAATCTGCGATTTAGTACCCTCAGAACTACTTGATCCGTATGTCATATCCTCTGATTATCTCATCATGTTCTCCCACTGTGTACTCATGCACAGTTCCATATTTCGGCCGTTTGCCTCAATTTTCCTTGTCTCACCGCTTCTCCGTTCCTACCTCAGGGGGATTCAGCATTACCACTGAGTGCATCCCATTTTCACACAATCTTACCCATCCCTAAAAATCTTAAGCACCCTGGGTTCAGTCCAACCTTCCCGACGGACTTAGTCCTGGTACCATCCTTAGACCAAGACGGTAACATTAGATATCCAGTTTGGCCGAACTCAACACACATTCCCCCCTGTCAAAGCAATACAATTATATTCATATACATTCCACTACTTGGTACTTAAAGCAACAATTTTAAACGTCTTTATAAACATAGCAGAGTAGAACAATAATCAATTTAAGCTCAATACAAATCACTAACAAAGGCAGGATTCATCGCCTTCATATCCAAGGTAAACAAAATTCTTAATCAATATCAATTTCAACTGCATCAATACAAGGTAGTAATGTAACAAAACATCAAAGATTACATAGTGCACCTAAAAAAAATTGATTACAACACACTGAGATCTGTCGAGCCAATGCAGGACACCCCTAGCCGGATAGATAATGTGTTCATGGAGGACAACTGGCGAACAAATTGCTGGTGGGTCTTTCCATGATACATTTCTGCCTGACTCCCGGTGCACATTGGGTTAGCTCAACTTGATCTCTCTCAGCGCAGAGAAAAAAAAAAACTTTTGTGGCTGATTCTCTTCCATCAAATTGGATATATGAAAAATACAAAAATAGGACAAGTTAATATCAATGCATATAATTCATAACGAAAATTGTACAAGTTAAATTTCCCATACATATTTCTCTACCTTCCCCTGGATAGGATGCTCAAAAAAAATGTCATTATTCCCACGCAACATCTTGGTTCTCAAAAGTCTACTTAGTGTTCTCTCGTTCCTCTCTCTGTAGAAATCTTCTCGCTTTATATTCGCTAATAAACACCTCTCTTCAGTTACGTATTATTCATGTGCCCCCACTGCACTATTTTACCTCGCACAGGGCTACCTCTTAATAACAGTGCACACACAGTGCTACTCTTAATACACATGCACACACAGTGCTATCTCTTAAAATAATATAAATGCACACCCAGTGCTACCTCTTATTCAAATGCACACCCAGTGCTATCTCTCTTTCAATGCGGTTGAATAGACTATCCACCTCATCCAGATGCGCTTTTCTCTCCTTTGTCATTTGCTTCTCCATTTCTCTTCTAGCTGCCATTTCTGATTTCCTAGCCTTCCCTAGCTCGTCCCAGGCAGCCTGAGTAAGTTCTGCCTTCTCTGTTTCCTTCCTTTCTCTAACCTCTGGCACTTGTATCTCCTTTTTCCTAGCTGCTATGCCGGCCTTTTCTATTCCTGAAGTTATGTCTGCTACTTTCTCCCGTAATTGTTCGTTGGTAACCCTTTCAAGTTCCCTGCGAGTCTGTTCCAACTCAGTCTCCAGCCTACTCTGTTGCCTTTCTACCTTGTCTAACTTTTTCTGTAATTCTGCATTCTCTATCCTGAGTTCTTCATTTTCTTTACTTCTATCGACTAACTCTAACTTCAATGAGTCTACTATTTTCTCATCACTGTTCTCTCTACTCTGGACATCCCTTATCTTTCTAAAACAGTTGATGGCATAAATTCGTCTGTCTCTAAAAACACTACTTCTCCCTGACCTCTGTCCTAAATTTCTGCTTCGCCTATAATTCCTGCTAGTGCATTCCATAGCGAAATGCCCCACCCCATGACAGTTAAAACATATCAGGCGCCTAAAAAAAGAAACTTCTAACCTACTACCCCTTCTAACATAAGACGTCCCTGCTTCTGCCATGCCTAAAATTTTTCACAATATTATACAATATAAAATAGTATTTCACAATTCAATCTTGAAATTAAACAATATTAACCTGCAATACTAAGTTATTATGATGAATATTTTGCTTCATAAAAACATCCAACATCAATGGTAACTACAGAACACAATTCAAGAATCACTAAACTAACTACCTAAATATTCTTTACCGTCTAAAATCTACACAGCTTATTGTTGACCTAATTTCACGCTTCACTAACTTCCAGGAATTTACTACTACTATTCTGCTACACACTACTAAACTATCTGACCTATGATCTATATAATGTTAGTAAACTATTGTGGCCTCTCTCTGTAGAAATCTTCTCGCTTTATATTCGCTAATAAACACCTCTCTTCAGTTACGTATTATTCATGTGCCCCCACTGCACTATTTTACCTCGCACAGGGCTACCTCTTAATAACAGTGCACACACAGTGCTACCTCTTAATAACAGTGCACACACAGTGCTACCTCTTAATATCTAATGCACATATCTCTTAATTACAATGCTCCCTTCTCATAACGTTTCCATTCCCTTACGGCCGCCAGTTGCATCTCCTTAACAGACTGTTTGTTCCTACCTTCGACACCTTGAACCACTGCTGCTACTTCTTTCTTCTTAGCAGGCGTTTTCTTCCTACCTTCGTCTTCCCGAAACAGATCATTCCATTCACGTAGCTCTTCGTTCTCTACGTCATATTCTGCTACTTCTCTTTTCAGTTCATCAATGCGGTTGAATAGACTATTCACCTCTTCCAGATGCCCTTTTCTCTCCTTTTGTAACATCTTTACCTGTCTTTTCAGCGCCGATGTATCTTCTTTATTACTTACTTCCACACTACATATTCTTTGTATCTCTTCATATTCTTCATTTTTCAACTCGTTTATCTCATCGTGAAGATCATCTATTAACTCATCTTGCTTGTATTTGTCTGCCTGTAACCTCTCTAGTTCTTCTTGTTTTTCCTTAACTTCTCTCTGTAACTCTTTTATCGTCTTCTTCAACCCTCTTAATTCTTTCTTTCTCGCCATTTCTACTCTATATATTTCCTCCCTACTCATATCTTCCTTATTTCTCCATTCACCCTCACTTCCATCATCTCCTACCGCTATGTCTCTAAATTCTTTCTTGGCTTCATGTCTATCTTCCTTATTCTGGACAGCTCTTATCTTTCTAAAACAGTTGATGGCATAAATTCGTCTGTCTCTAAAAACACTACTTCTCCCTGACCTCTGTCCTAAATTTCTGCTTCGCCTATAATTCCTGCTAGTGCATTCCATAGCGAAATGCCCCACCCCATAACAGTTAAAACATATCAGGTGCCTAAAAAAAGAAACCTCTAACCTACTACCCCTTCTAAAACAAGACGTCCCTGCTTCTGCCATGCCTACAATTTTTCACAATATTATACAATATAAAATAGTATTTCACAATTCAATCTTGAAATTAAACAATATTAACCTGCAATACTAAGTCATTAATATGCACAACAATTGACAAAATCGTTAATAATAATATCCACATAAAACACTACCTAGTACTCCTTACAGTCACAATCTACACAGCCTACTGTTGACCTAATTTCACGCTTCACTAACTTCCAGGAATTTACTACTACTATACTACTACTACTACACACTACTAAACTATCTGACCTATGATCTATATAATGTTAGTAAAACTATTGTGGCCGCGACAATCTAATTCTAAGAATATCCTGGTCACGGCACCAAAAAGGAACTCTTATAACAGGCTAGCTGGTACAAGGTCCTTGTTGAAAGAGGTAGTAGTGTTAATTTAATAGAATGATACTTTCTCATGAAGGTGCAAGGAACACACATAAGTACACACTTCGTTCTTCAAAACAATAAATTTTAATAGCAAAGAAAATATTGATTCACAGGTAACTCTCCTAACTCAACGTTACTTTGGACAACCGTAATGTATATCTTAATAAATCAATCCTAGGCATCAACTCACATCAACCTAATTCATTCTATACTCTAATTGGAAACCGTCTTATAAGTTCACCGCAATTAGTTCATTTCACAATTAAACAATATATCTTAGTTCAGAAATTGTTCTTTACCTTATAAGTTCACCGCAATTAGTTCATTTCACAATTAAACAATATATCTTAGTTCAGAAATTGTTCTTTACCTTATAAGTTCACCGCAATTTTGTGTATGCTAGTTGGTGGCATACTCTGTTCTGAAATACAGTGGTCTACAAATGGCCACTCTCTGAACTCTCTACCATCACTGAAAAGTTCGTTGAACAGGGTTTTCTAGTTCCTCGAAAACAGTTAATTTTTTACCAGGGTTAAAGTTTGTTTTTGAATCCTCATACTAAAAGTTCGGACGTCGTCTCGGCCTAGGTCGTAGAAGTGGCCTCTCTAGAACTGGGTCGTCTGGTCTCTGGTCGTCTTGTCTCTGGTCATCAGGGTCTCTGGGTGTTTGTTCACAACAACACCAATATTCATCAGATGATTGGAAGGTTGTATGTCTCTCCGATTAAGAAAACAATATTCGCTTGTTCACTTCGCTAGTTCACTTCTGACTATCTCCCTCTCTGTTCAATTTAAATGTTCCTTAAATTTTGTCAGAAAAATATATAAGACTATAAGTTAGTCTTCCTCTCTCTCAATAATCTTCATACCACGGAACTCAGTCTCGTGTGTTCCCTTTCGAGTCCTTTTCTCTTCCTTACTATAACTATATCTCTTCTGTAGTGTGTGTCGTCTCTCCGTATAAGAAAACAATATTCGCTTGTTCACTTCGCTAGTTCACTTCTGACTATCTCCCTCTCTGTTCAATTTAAATGTTCCTTAAATTTTGTCAGAAAAATATATAAGACTATAAGTTAGTCTTCCTCTCTCTCAATAATCTTCATACCACGGAACTCAGTCTCGTGTGTTCCCTTTCGAGTCCTTTTCTCTTCCTTACTATAACTATATCTCTTCTGTAGTGTGTGTCGTCTCTCCGTATAAGAAAACAATATTCGCTTGTTCACTTCGCTAGTTCACTTCTGACTATCTCCCTCTCTGTTCAATTTAAATGTTCCTTAAATTTTGTCAGAAAAATATATAAGACTATAAGTTAGTCTTCCTCTCTCTCAATAATCTTCATACCACGGAACTCAGTCTCATGTGTTCCTTTTCGAGTCCTTTTCTCTTCCTTACTATAACTATATCTCTTCTGTAGTGTGTGTCGTCTCTCCGTATAAGAAAACAATATTCGCTTGTTCACTTCGCTAGTTCACTTCTGACTATCTCCCTCTCTGTTCAATTTAAATGTTCCTTAAATTTTGTCAGAAAAAATATATAAGACTATAAGTTAGTCTTCCTCTCTCTCAATAATCTTCATACCACGGAACTCAGTCTCATGTGTTCCTTTTCGAGTCCTTTTCTCTTCCTTACTATAACTATATCTCTTCTGTAGTGTGTGTCGTCTCTCCGTATAAGAAAACAATATTCGCTTGTTCACTTCGCTAGTTCACTTCTGACTATCTCCCTCTCTGTTCAATTTAAATGTTCCTTAAATTTTGTCAGAAAAATATATAAGACTATAAGTTAGTCTTCCTCTCTCTCAATAATCTTCATACCACGGAACTCAGTCTCATGTGTTCCTTTTCGAGTCCTTTTCTCTTCCTTACTATAACTATATCTCTTCTGTAGTGTGTGTCGTCTCTCCTCTAAATCTAAAGTTCCACTCAATATATCTAACCAAAACCCCCAGCTGCCCCTACCTGGGTCTCGAGATTTCCGAGATTAAAGGAGTCCCCGAATACCATGGAACTCATGTCCTGAGTTAGTAAACTGCTGGTCAGCAACTAAATATTTGTAAACAAGGTGTTTACTTACAGACTCAAGGACACCCAGTGCAAGAAAAGGGGGTGGTTTGGGTTGACCCCGAATATACCCCTAATCATAACAGTGAAACTGTTACACAAGTAGGTCAGCTCATCCGATTTCTGCGACGCTTTTTATTAACTAGGGTAGCTTTTCTAGGCCCCTATCCCAGTCGCCTCTTACGACATGTAATGTAGGTGACAGTGTTAATATTCTTTGCTCCCCTTGTGAGCCCCGGCAACACAGACAAAAATTAGGGAAAATGATTAAAGAAATAGAAAGCAAGTTGAACGCACTTACAAAGAAATGTCTGCCAACAATAATGAACATAAAATGGGACGATTTCAGGAATAGTAATTTCTTCTTCTTCGCGTTCGTTCTTTAAGACCAATTTAAATCACTCTTTGTGATATGTTTAATCTTTGCCAAGAACGTGTATACGTTGCACATTGGTTTTATAGGTCCCTAAACGCATAGACTTCTACACGTTTAGGACACATGCATCCGATTTCAGCTAAACCTCATTAGTCGACTCTTACGACATGCGTGGCAGGTAACAGTGGTTATATTCTTTACACCCCAAATTTGGGCCCGGGTAACCACTCGGGCTAGGAATAGTAATGAGATCAGAGAAATGTCTGGTCAACCACTAGTAACAAATGTTATAAGAAAAAGAAGATGGAGACATGTTGGGCATAAATTAGAAGAAGAGATTGAAGAGTCATATATCAGACATTGAAGGGGCAGACAAAGGGTTCAAGAAAGAAAGAAGGTACTAGGAAAACCCTGAAACAACTGTTACTGAGAGAAGTGAGAAACGTAGGACTAAATTCCATGGAAGAGATTCTTGAACATACGCGTATGCCTGCCTGTCCAGCGTGTTCGTAGCGCGTTGGACGACGGGTGGCAAGCCCCTGTGAGTACGGTTAAATTCCCCGGGCTGGCAGAAAAGCCACATGTTCTCTAGATTTACGATGTTCGTGGCACCGAAACCGAAGGGTTACGATGTCCATAACACCGAGCCGAAGGGTTACGATGTCCATAACACCGAGCCGAAGAGCTGAAAGCTCAAAAGCTTATGGATCGAAGAAAAAACAAACAAAAAACAGAAGGGTATGGAGACATTACTTGCAGGTTTCGGTTTCAGTTTCAGTTTGGAATATCTTCGTTGCACTCCGGACATGTCCATAGGTACTTCGATCCCGTTCGCAGTATCTCCAACATCGTTCATTTCTTTTATTCGTGTACTTCTTCTTCTTCTTCTGCGTTCGCCCGCTGTAAATTCACACGTTAGCCATGACGCATAATATGGCGCCTCTGACTGATTTTTACGTGAAGGCCTTCTTCTACTATTTGACTGGTGTCCCCCTCCATACAGACTGGTGTCCCCCTTCAGAGTTACTTGAGGATTAGATCCTTCAAGTGTGATTTTTTCATTAAACCTGTAGTCCGGGAACCACTTGCCGTGAGTTCTCGTACTCTCGGAACTTCTACGATCAGTGATAATTAGTGAAGTGCGACTTTTATTCATGTAAATTTCCTCATCACTAGACGTCGGCTTGAGATACGCATAGGCACACTCACTCTGGGATTCTACACACCATGTTGCAAGCAGATATCATAGCAATGGTGACTGTACTTACACTACCATCTATACCAGAGTACCTCGCCTTCTATCCCTACCGGATTAGCCAGACTGCAGTGCGGTAGGTAAAGTGGGGTATGTTCTTGGTCAGTGCCAGCTCATTGACCCTGGCACGACATTGTCACTGTTATTTATTGTCGGTAGTCTCCAGATCAAAGTACTAAAAGCATGCATATCCCCAGTGGCAGCATATTGGTGTGAAGCATGGCCATTTAACAAGCTGTAGAAAAACATGTATGTGCTTTTGAATATAAGTATAACAGATGAGTTCTCCGTACATCACTGACAGAGAACAGAACAAATATATATATAAAACACACCCAGAAAGAAGACAAAATCAAAGAAAACTGGCTGATGCTACCAAAACAAATGAGAACACTGAAGTATTTTGGGCACATAAAAAGATACGAAGGGTTGGAGAATACCATTATAGAAGGAGGTATCCGGGCAGAGAGCAGAAGAGGAAGACCATGGAGAAAATGGATTCAGGATGTAACTGATGATTTGAGCATGCCGGCTGCAAGGACATCTGGTCTATGAGAGAGAGTGAGTGAAATTCCGAAGGACTACTAGTGTGACGAAGTTGCTATTTGATGATGGTGATGATGACAATAAGTATACGATTTCAAAGACTGAAAGAAGAACATTTCATAGAACTAATTTATTGCATTCAAAATAATATTCCTGAATTATTTCAATTTCTTTTTTAGATGTCACGACACAGTTTAACACTGGTTTAACCACACCATTTGGTGGTACTCGTGGTGCAACAATTGTTGATGATAAGGAATTTGGTGGACACGATGGAGATGATGGTAAAGATGGTGACATTGTTGGCGTCAGTGTTGTACATGGTCAAAAGACCAGTGTTACAGGTGGTCTGTACAGCAGCATGAAGACTGTGCTATCAAGGAATGACTTGAACACGTCCCCACAGGTAGCTTCGGCACACACTGACAACACGACACGTAAAATACCTACTCGTGATTTGAACACGTCACCACATGTAGCTTCGGCACACACTGACAACACGACACGTAAAATACCTACTCGTGATTTGAATACGTCACCACCGGTACCTTTCACTCAGATGGACATTACTACACTTAAAACACCTTTCACACAGATGGACATTACCACACTTAAACCACCTACTAAAGTCAGTGCTCCACTTCCTACCTGGGAGTCGACCACCCACAGAGAAAATGTCAAAGACATGAAAGGTTTTGATAAGAAAGCCATAATGAAGACAGACTTACCACCCCTGACGTCGACGATACAAACCTCTAATGTTAAAAAAACCGAGCAGATGTATACGCCTATGACTGAGGGGAGTCACAACATTAACAGGTTAGTCAGTTACTTAATGCTTTCTATAACACGGTTCATTGTTTCACTTGCTCAAGGGAAAGGCATCCTTAAGATCGCCCGAGTGGTTACCGGGGCCTAAATTGGAGTGTCAAGAATAGAACCACTGTTACCTGCCACGCATGTCGCAAGAGGCGACTAAGGAGGTTGGGCGTGGGGCTAGCTATCCCATACCGTAAAAACACTAGATGGCTACAGAACGGAGAGCGAACCGAGAAAATGCTGGCTGAAACAGGACAAATCGCCGAAGGATAAGCACCAGAGCTCCAAATGGTGCTGAAGATGTGACGTAAAACACACCAATGCTGCATGAATCAGATTTCCACATGAATAGAATTGATGGGGAGATATGGTACATCGATCTGGGTGGTGATCGCGAGAGAGAGAGATTCCTCTCTGCGCCTCGTGGAGCATAGGTCCTCAACAGTTGTGGGTCACTTCTCCCGGTCTCCGGCTGTTTTCTTTGTGGTCTACATCAGCGGTTCCCAAACTTTGACCCCTTACCCCCTTTTAAATACATTTTGCTGCAGCGGACGCGCAAAAGTTTCTATATATGAATATCTTATAGCGATGGAGTTATTATTACAACACACCTACAGTCAAGCTCGCTCCAATTTCTCAGATTGCGGGAAACTTCAAAGGATTTGACATTTTGTTCTGTCAGACATTTAAACTTCGGTCTGGTCCGGGTTCTTTGATTTCCAGCGGAACTAGTTGACCACTGTTTTTATACATGTTTTAAAAATGACTTTTTCTGTTTGAAATGTCAAAGAACATAACATTTCTTCAAAAACTTGAGGACTCCCTGTGAATATCTCGCGGACTCCAGAAGGTCCGCGGACCCATTTCGGAAACGCTGGTCTACATGATAGACGAACGTCATTCAGTTCCTCAACAAGACTTCGTCTCCATGTTTGTTTATGACTTCCCGATTCTACTGTTCTCTCTCGTCTTGTATTCTTGACCTCACTATGTTTCTATGCCTTTGTGAGGTTCAGTAAAGTACCTTTCTACTTTTGCTTTCTTTACTTGTTTTCTAAGTGTGTGTCCAATCTATCATCACTATCTATCTTTAACTTCCAGCTGCTTTGGTACCTGTCTTCCTCTCTTCACAAATGTAGATTTCTTATCAGTTTTAGCTATCTGATACGGAATATGCAGCGAAGTTATCTGTTCGTAAATGTCTGCATCTTGCATATCTTGCATTTGATATCCCTGATTGCACGCCATATCTTGCAGCCACGGAGATGGATAGATTTTATATTTGTGCTGAGCGGTATAAACTCATTTCTTAGAGTGAAAAGTCCCGAGTTACATGCAGTGGCGTATATTTCATGTGGGCTATCCGTGCACCTAAAAGTCGAACTTCCAAAATGTATAGTTAATTAGTTGTATGTTATGAGAGTATTATTATCATCAACTAAAATGTAACTTATTTCGCAATTATTCTTAAGATGATAAAGACAATATTGACACAAATACTTACAACATTTCGCAATTATTCTTAAGATGATAAAGACAATATTGACAAAAAGTACTTACAGCATTTCGCAATTATTCTTAAGATGATAAAGACAATATTGACAAAAGTACTTGCAACATTTCGCAATTATTCTTAAGATGATAAAGACAATATTGACAAAAGTACTTGCAACATTTCGCAATTATTCTTAAGATGATAAAGACAATATTGACAAAAAATACTTACAACAAAAAGAAAGTTCTTTCTTCTTTGAACGCTCCACATCAACCACTTGTTAACCAAACTTTGTGATTTGTATGTGATTCAAACCTAAGAGCGATGGTACGCTGTGCCAGTTATGCGCTTACAATTAGGCCAGCACATCCGATTTCTGCGATACTTTTATTTACTAGGGTAGCGTCCCTAGTCCCCTACCTCAGTCGCCTCTTAGGCATGCTTTGTAGGTGGCAGTGTTACTATTCTTTGCTCCCCTTGCGAGCCCCAGCAACACACGGACGTAAAAAGTCAGCAAAGGAATCAATTTTAATTCCATGAGGTATATTGGAAATACTATGTTAAGCCCGTATTTTCTTTGTCCAATAGCACACAGTGGGCGATGTGGTCAACATCACGTCGGCTGTCTTTCTTCTTCTTCACTTTTCAACTCCCAACGGAGCACAGGTCTTCAATAAACTTCTTCCAGCTCTTCCTCTCTCCTGTCATCCCTTCCAATTCTTTCGATGTTGTATCTATCCTTTTAATATCATCCTCCAGCTATCTTCTCCAAGTATGTTTAGGCCTTCCTCTACTCCTCTTTCCCTCGGGGTTTCCAAACAGTGCCTGTCTTGCAATGCTTCCGGTCGGTCTTCTCAATGTGTGTTCTATCCATCGCCAGCGTCTCTTCCTTAACTCTTTCTCCACTGGTATCTGCTTAGTTCTTTCTCTGAGTTCCTCGTTTGTAATCTTATCATACCATCTCAGTCCTCTATTCTACGTAAACATCTATTTATGAAGGTCTGTAGTTTTCTGGTGGTATCTTTTGTTGTCTTCCGTGTTTTCGAGCCATACAACAGCACTTCTATACATTTTTATAAATTATACTGCTCATCAGTGACGGCTCGTCATTAAGGGCCAGTGGGGCCGGGCCCACCAAAAATCATGAATAACTTATATATAACCTAACCCAAAACTATAATTTTTACAAAACTTTTTGCCCGGCCCCACCAACAAAAACGATTACGAGCCGCAACTGCTGCTTATGATTTTTCTAAATCAGATTACCTCTGGTTATTTGTCTTCAGACATAGCAGTCGGCTGTCTAGATGTGCATTTTAATTATGTACTTCTTAAAATAAATAAAATATTTATTGATCAACTTTTCTTATAATAATCAAACTATTTTTCTGCAGATCTCGAGAAGTATCATCAACTATTCCCCTCTTAACCGAATCCCTGGGGATTCGTCCAGATACACCTCAGCCAACAATGGTTAACTGGATCAACGCATACGCATACTATGATGGGTGCTATATCCCTGCTACTGGCGGAAGCTTGAGAAATGCAGTAACGACTGCTAGAACATTATATCCTGATGATCTCACATCTTGTCCACAAATTCGCATAGGGAGCATTATGTGGTCATCTGTACCTGCTGGGCAACCAGCTAGCGTTAGATGTGCTAGAAGTCAAGGTGAGGATTACTCAGATATATTCTTCTTCTTCTTCCAACGCTCCATATTGACCACTTGTTAACCACTCTGTGTGATTTTTATGTGATCTGAGAATAAGAGCAATTGTACGTTGTGCCAGTTATGCGCCTACAAGTAGGCTAGAACATCCGATTTCTGTGACGCTTTTTATTTACTAGGGTAGCTTCCTAGGTCCCTACCTCAGTCGCCTCTTACGACGTGCCTTGTAGGTTGCAGTGGTACTATTATTGATTCCCTTTGCGAGTCTCGGCACCACATGGGTGACTCACTTTTGTAACCGTTTTTGTCGAATTTTATCCAAATGTGTATTGTATATTTATTTCATCATCAGATAGCTTATCCTGAGCAGAGCTCTGCCACTCTAACAGCTCTTCGGAATTTCTCTCTCTCATAGGTCAGATGTTTCGCCTCTGCAACTGTCATGGTAAAATCATCAGCTACATCCTGAACTTATCTTCTCCATGGTCTTCCTCTTCTCTTTGCAGGTGATACATTCCTCCATAATGGTATTGTCCAATACCTCTTGTCTCTTTATATGCCCACAATACCTCTTGTCTCTTTATATGCCCACAATACTTCAATTTCCTCATTTTTATTTGTAGCATCATCCAGTTTTCTTAGATTTTGAGTTCGTTCTGGATAGATCTTTATGTTCTCAACTCTGTCGACGATATACGAAGGACTCGTCTATAACACTTATGTTCAAAAGCACATTATCTGTTTTGTGAAGTCATACAGAATACAGCCTGAACCAGAGGCACGTGGATGGCAACTGTTGAAACCCTATGCTCCACGAGGAGCGTAGAGGAATAAGCAGGTAGAGAGAAAAATGATTTTAAAATGGAGCCAGGTAAATTAGCGCAGAAGTATCTTTATCAAGATTAGAAGAAAAAAGACTTCAGTTATTCTTCGAACAGGACTACAGTTATTCTTCGGACAGCTTATGTGTAAATGAGATTTACAACATATAATGACAGTCGACACAATGAATGAGAAATTACACAGAGAACAACAGAAATAGACAAAAGTTATGAACAACCCAGCTTCATGGCACGGAAAAATGTAAACATCGGAACTGATAGTCATTAACCAAGAACAGACGTTTGTGAGAATCCATGATAGCCATCGCTAGCAGGCATGTTTACACGGTTACGATAATGATGAACAGGGAATGAAATATGTCATTTATAAATCGACTATCTCAGTTGACAAAACATTTGTTAGAGAAATGGCGATTTAGTATTCCTTACAAACAGCCCCAAGATAGTAAGGGATATACAGAATGTAACGCTTAAAGAATAAAACAACAACCGGTTGTAAGGTCTCTAAGTTTGACATGGCTTATCAATAACTCATTCCCTGGAGGAAATTACAGCTAGCTACGCAGGATATATCGAGATGGCCGAGAGGGTATTTATATGACATGTGTCGTGTTGCAACCAGGACTGCATATATATGTTCCTATATATCTCGGAATATTATCATCTGTGCTGGATGGATAACATCTGGACTCTTAATGACATTTTATATTGAGAGCTTGCTTCCGACAAGATAACTCACTATTGAACGGTTCATGCCTCGCTAAAAGGATGTCTGTGACAAAATATTTAAAGGAATTCATATGAGTTACTTTACGTTAGATCTCGTCGCGCCCAGGGACATTAATATATATATCTTCTTCTTCTTCGAGCGCTCCATATCGACCACTTGTTAACCACTTTGTGTGGCCTGTATGTTATCTGAGCTTAAGAGCGATTGTACCTTGTGCCAGTTATGCGCCTACAAGTAGACAAGGACATCCGATTTCTGCGACGGTTTTTATTTACTAAGGTGGCTTCCTAGGCCCCTACATCAGTCGCCTCTTACGACATGCCTTGTAGGTCGCAATGGTATTATTCTTTGCTTCCTTTGCGGGTCCCAACACCACATGGGCTCATATATATAAATAAAGCAGAGATATCTTCTTCTTCTTTGCGTTCGTTCTTTACAACCAATTTTAATCACTTTGTGATATGTTTGATCTTTGCCAAGAACGTGTATAAGCTGCACATTGGTTTGGTAGGCCCTAAACGCATAGACTTCTTCACGTTTAGGACATGTGCATCCGATTTCATCCAAACCTCCTTAGTCGCCTCTTACGACATTCGTGGCAGGTAACAGTGGTTCTATTCTTTACACCCCAAATTTGGGCCCCGGTAACCACTCGGGCGAGCAGAGATATAAACATTTACACTTACGTTGACAATTCGATACTACCACAACACAAATGCATGAGCAGTTTACGTTCTTCATGTCTGTTTCTGTGTCTGTTAGTTTTTACGATGGTGAGTCACCTACCCCTCTTTGACGCCTTTTACGAGATGCCAGAGAATTTTTTTTTTTAAACTGAATTATTGAAAAGGCAAAAATATGTTTTCTCTTTTCCCACATGGATATTATTATGTAGAGAGATTAAAAGCTGAAAGATTGACTTCATCGCACCGGGTTTGACCCCATATGGCTTGGTTCCTTCCGCAGAACTGGCATGCCACCTTCGGATAGTATTGCACAAAGCATAACCTCCGTAGCTCCGGCAACAATCCTAGGAGTCTGGAAAAAAATGCACTAGTGAGCAGAACGACGTGGTCCGGATTCGAACCCACGACCTTCGTCTCGCAAGGTTTAACCACTTAGCCACAGAGACACCATGTTGAGAGATTGTTTCTGTCTAGTGCCTTCTAGTACCAATATATCAACTGCCTCATTGATACCTCTACGTTCTGAAATCTATTGCATTGATAATATGATGTTGGCGAACATCAGAGTTCAAGTTTTCTATCAGTTTTTTACCAGAAATATTCGGGTTTGTTTTGTGTGGAAAGCTGACTCTCAGTTATACATGAAGTCTATATTTACAGCACTATTGAAGACTATATTTACAGCACTATTGAGGACTATATTTACAGCACTATTGAGGACTATATTTACAGCACTATTGAAGACTATATTTACAGCACTATTGAAGACTATATTTACAGTACTATTGAAGACTATATTTACAGCACTATTGAAGACTATATTTACAGCACTATTGAAGACTATATTTACAGTACTATTGAAGACTATATTTACAGCACTATTGAAGACTATATTTACAGCACTATTGAGGACTATATTTACAGCACTATTGAGGACTATATTTACAGCACTATTGAAGACTATATTTACATCACTATTGAAGACTATATTTACAGCACTATTGAAGACTATATTTACAGTACTATTGAAGACTATATTTAATGAGTACTATTGAAGACTATATTTAATGAGTACTATTGAAGACTATATTTAATGAGTAATGTTCACTGCTAGCAAAAGATGGAACTGGGATGAAGGAAATTTAAAGAAGAACAAACTTGGCTTTACACAAAAATTAAACAACTAAAAACACTATGGAACGGAACTGATAGGAAAACAAAGATCAGAATACTAACAGCATTCATATTCCCAGTGGCAACAAATGGTTGTGAAGCATACACCTGTAAAAACGTATATGCGCTTTTGAATATAAGTGTTACAGAAAAGTCCTCTGTATATCATGGACAGAGAAGAAAACAAATAGATACATCAAGAAAGAACTCAAAATTAAAGAAAACTGGTTGATGCTAGAAATAATAATGAGAAAATTGAAGTATTTTGGACCACAAAAAAAAGAGACACGTAAGGTTGGAGAAAATCATTATGGAAGGAGGCCTCCTGGTAATTAGAAGAAGAAAACCACGGAAAAGATGGATTTAAAATGTAAATGATTATTTGAGCATGACGTCTGCAGGGGCTATGCGAAAAAGATATTCCGAAGGACCGTTAGAGTGATAAAGTTCAGTTTATGACACGCTATTGTATGAGTACTGTTCTAGAACTCGTGAAGTTCAACTAAGACAGATCCCTGATATTAACAGTGCCAGGACAGTGCAATAGGAAACAAGAAATCTCACCAAGAGATCTAGATTCTTTGTCTCTTGAGAATAACATAATGTCATATTCATCATCATCATCCTGGTCTGTGCGAAACTATACACTTTCTAACTTAAAACTGAGTCCACTTCTTCTTTTCCCTAAACCTGTTTTGCCTCACAGAGTCAAGATAAGAAGAGATTTCTAGATCGGACTTTTGTTGTCTGCGCTTCATAAATAGTGTTATCTCTTAGGTCCATGTTTTGCGTGGATTGTCTTTTGCTTTCTATCCACTGTATTGTACTAGCATTCTTCTTTGATGCACACTATCTATTGGTAGTCTGCTTATGTGGCCGAACCATTCAACGTGTTTTTTCTTGTTGAAGTTCAGTATTGATGATGTACCCACTTTTTTCCTGATGTCTTAATTTCTAAACCTGTCTCTTCTTGATACTCCCAGCATTCTGCGTAGACACTTCATGTCCGTTGTGACTAGTTTTCTTCTATGGTTTGATGTTTGACGGGTTGATTGTGTTTGTCAACAGCAAAACCCTTAGATGACGACTTGTTAAAAAAATGATTGTTGAAATTCACAGGTAATGCAACATTTGAGTGCGCGAATAAACCAGTTTGTTGGAAAGGTGAACCCCGTATAACGGAATGTGCTTCCAAGAATCTGCAAGCTATTCTTAGAAAGGTATGTATTAACAAACATTATTAATTATTTCTCATTATTCCGGTAATGTTACTGCAAATGTGTAAAATTGTTTCCTCCCATCGTCTGTAATGTTATGAAAATCTTTCCTTGATAATACCTTGCAGTATTACATC
This sequence comes from Arion vulgaris, assembly GCA_020796225.1. NCBI lineage: Eukaryota > Metazoa > Mollusca > Gastropoda > Stylommatophora > Arionidae > Arion > Arion vulgaris. The sequence goes on from CM036769.1 coordinate 24,402,252, forward strand.
CGTGATTAGCATCAACAACATTATTACCGCAACATCATTATTACCGCAACATTATTATTACTGCAACATTATTATTATGGTAATTTGATGCCTGTGTGGTGCCGGGAACCGCAAAGGAAGCAACGAATAGTACGACTGCCACCTACAAGGCATGTCGTTAGAGGCGACTGATGTAGGACCTAGGAAGCTACCTAGTAAATTAAAAGCATAGCAGGAATTGGATGTGCTGACCTACTTACGGGTGCATAACTGGCACAACGTGCAATCGCTCTTAGGCTCAGATCACATATAAATCCCACAGAGTGGTTAACAAGTGGTCGATACGGAGCGTTTGAAGAAGAAAAGGAAGGTAATGTTGCTTCAGCATTATCTGTTTCCTTGCATCGATTGTAATGTAATGAAAATCTTTAAGGCTCTTACCTTGCAGTATCACAGCCATCATCATCATCAGCATCATTATTACCACAATATTATTACCATCACAAAAATCCTCATTCTCTGTGTCCAGACATCTGTTGCAGATGAAAGTGGGAGTGTTGTGCCATTATCACTAGACGAAACAGTAGAAGTGTCCTCAATGCTGGTCAAGACGATTTCAACAGAGGAAACTACAATGGAAGACGTCATCGTAATAGCTCACATCATAACAGCCTTGACCCTCACCAAGGCCATAAATGACGTGATGTACGTAAAACAAGTGGAGGTAGTCATGAATGTGAGTAGCAGCTGTCACACCATTCAATAAATAAGTGGGTTTTCCCACCTTTTCACACCTTTCAATAAATAAGTGGGTTTTCCCACCTTTTACAAATAAATACTTTAACTCTGTCGATACTGTGGACTTACTATATGGCTCAAAAACATGGACAGCCTACTCAAAGCACGAGAGGAGACTAAACATCTTTCACCTTCGTTATCTACTCAAGATTATGAACATCAGGTGGTACGGCAAGATAACCAACTCTAAAGTACTGCAACGTGCAAACCTGCCTTCTATCATGGACATGCTCAACAGTGGAAGACTAAGATGGTTAGGGCATGTGAGAAGAATAGACAATTGTCGCATACCAAAACAAACGTTGTTCTGTTAATTCTCGGAGGGAAAGAAGCACCAAGGCAGACCACTGCTCACATATAAGGATGTTGTAAGGATTCAACGAAAAACTTTTATATCGGTCCCAGCAAATGGAGAGAACTTTGCTGATGACCGAGGTATGTTAAAAACAACACTACGCAAAGGTGCAGAATGTTTTGGAAAAGATACTTAGTGATAAACTGAAAGAGAAGAGAGACAAGCGAAAACTCAGAAGTTGTAACAGGAAAACACTTGCCAAATGACCATATGTAAAGACGAAAAAGGCCATAAAAGGTCATATGCCGTAGATGTTATTGAGTTCTGACCACAATTGTCTTGTAACACTACCATTTCTATTCTACAATACTTTTGTGTTGATGTTGTTTGCAGTAGGTATTATATTAATATATATCATTCAATATCAGTTCTGTGAGCACTATCATCATAGCACTCCGGACATCTCCATAGGTGCTCCGATCCCCGCCTCAACAAATTCCAGCAGTGTCCAGCGGCCCAATACGCCAGTGCTTGGTTATTGTTTACTAAACTGACGTTATTGCACTCTGGGCCGACCCATAGGGCTCAGTCTCCCCAACATATATCGAAGAGTATGCATAAAGATGGTTCCCGTGGCTCGCTGGTTAAACACATTCCACATTCTGCCACTCAGGCATTCCGTTCTACTTGTACAACGGTTAACTCCAAAATGCTTAAATCGCTGGATCGATTCAAAATCTGTTTTAGTGTGTTCCTCCAACAGGCAGTTGCGAAGAGACCGAAGAACATCCACTTATCCATCTTCAATCCCCAACAATCGATGCTGTTGATGCAAGCATGTCCGCTCTCTCATTGCCGCAAACACCTGCATGTCAGGGCAGTAGATCCACGCCAGTATGCTGTTGGTTAATCTTTCTGGATATTTGGTATGTCGTTCTTCTCGACCTGCACCAGTGTCAACATCCATTTCTCTCAATATTGAAAATAATATTTATATATACTTTTAAATTATTGTTCATTATCATCAAGTAACTTGTCCCTTCCTGAACCTGGTTCCCATGACAGCAATCCTGAAAACTTTCTGTTCAGTGCAAGCTGACCGTCGTCAGCAGCAGTCATTCTAGATCATCAATGACATCTTACATCCATCGTCTTCTATGTCTTCCTCTCATTCTTCTTCCAGGCACCATTCCCTCCACAATTATCTTCTCTATACAATCATGTCATTTGATGTGTCCGAAATATTTAACTTTCCTTGATGTTATGCTCTTTAATAACCAACTCTCTTTAATATCAAGATGTTACAGAACAGAAGCATTTGTTCTTTTCTCTGTCCATGATATTCTATGTACTCTTCTGTAGCATTTTTTTTTTCTGTTTATGATATTCTAAGTACTCTTCTGTAGCATTTGTTTTTTTCTTCTGTTTATGATATTCTAAGTACTCTTCTGTAGCATTTGCATTCAAAGGCATTATCTCCGTCGCTTTGTCAATAATCCATGTCTCACAACCATATATGTTGCCAAGGAAAGAACGCAGCCTCTTAAACACTTGATTTTTGTTCTTATCTCAGTTACCTTCCGTAGGTTAGGTCAACCCATAACAAACTATTGTTACCTAGGATAAAAACCTGAAACGTTTAGTACAAAAGAAAGTGCTCTATGTGGATAATGACATGATGGGATCACATTTGTATGTCCCTATATGGGTTAATGGTCTGAAATGAGTTAATAAATAGAATCATATTAGATCAGTTGTCATCTCCAAGTGTTTGTACATTGAGAAAGAAACATTTTTTTTGCTCATCTTTATGTGCTTCGTTTCGACTTGTAATCTTCTCTTTCTATTGTCGTCAACCGTTGTTACTTATCTGGCTTGAGGGTTGATGAAACAAGAGAGCATATTTGTACACTTTGGTGTATGAAAACAGTAACAGTATTACCATTCAATGAGATTATTTTCTCTATATATTCGTACTAAGAATACAGCAGGTAATCATTCCCTGAATCTGTACCAGTTCAAGTCTCCACTACACTGCTGTCAAGTTGGTATTTTTTTAAAAGGTGATTGTCACGTAATTTTTGACGTATAAAACTTCAGAAACCAGAAAATAGGACTGGTCGTAACATTAACTTCATACAGTTTAATCTGGTCATTTCCAGATAACGTGACATGTTTGGCCATTATTTATAGAACCACGTGAAGATAATGGAAAAAGTATTTAACTAATCTACTTTTTCCATCACACCAGTATATCATTAATGTATATCTTCCATCACATCAGTATATCATTAATTGATATCTTCCATCACGTCAATATATCATTAATTTATATCTTCCATCACGTCAATATATCATTAATTTTTTATATTTTCCATCACGTCAGTATATCATTAATTTATATCCACCATCAAGTCAGTATATCATTATTTTATATCCACCATCACGTCAGTATATCATTAATCCACCATCACGTCAGTATATCATTAATCCACCATCACGTCAGTATAGCACGAATGACCCATCTTATACACACTTGTGTTCTCTCTCCTAGAATATTATAAAGATAGGAAGTGCTCTTGTATCTGCTCAAAAGTCTCCAATGTGGGAGAAAATGTCGCAAAAGGATAAAGTCGCATCTGCTTCATCGCTTATTGTTGCTATAGAAACGATTACAGTATCTATGGCGGATAAAATTAATGTTCCTGCTTTAATAATCATCAAAGATACCAATATAGGTAAGAAACATCAATTTTTCATTTATCGTTGATTACACTTTTTTGTGTACTTAAATAATTAGCAAAGAAAATGTTATCTTCTTCTTCTTTTGTCGTCACACTGCTACCGGGTTGTTGTCCAGTGTCGTGGTTTTCTGTTTTTGTCTTGCGCTGTTCTGGTGGCTTGTGTGATTGTTATCTTTGTTCTTTCACAGGATTCTGCTACGCCATTTAACCATCTTTTCCGTGGTCTTCCTCTTGCCTTCTTTCCCGATGTTCTGTTGTAAAAGACTATGTATACTGTGGAGTTTGGATGCATTCTTATTTAGAAAATGTTATAAGGGAGCTAAAAATAGGAATGAATGGCGGGGGACACCAGTCAAATGGTAGCAGCAGGCCTTCACGCAAAAGTCAGGTAGGAACACCATACTAGGCATCAACGCCTGGATTCACAGCGGGCGAACGCAGAAGAAGAAAATGAAGATTATGCATAAATTAAAAAGTTAAAATCCTTTAAAAAGAGTCTAAAGATAAAGTATTGACTTTATTACGTTGGATTTGATCCCATATAGTTCGGTCCCTCTCCGCAGAAGTGGCTAGCCACCTACAAAGCACGAACTCCGTAGCTCCAGAAACAATCATAGTGATCTCTGGAAAAATATGCACGCGTGAACAGAACGACGCGGTCCGGACTCGAATCCACGATCTTTGAAATGCAAGGCAAATGTTTAACCTCTTAGCCACAGTGACCACAGAGACTACAAAACCTATAGAAGGGAACTGAAATAAAGACACAACATTGATTTTAAAGAGAATGTACATTTTTACATAGCAACATGTCGTTTGTAAGACATAGCAACATGTCGTTTGTAAGACATAGCAACATGTCGTTTGTAAGACATAGTAACATGTCGTTTGTAAGGCATAGTAACATGTCGTTTGTAAGACATAGTAACATGTCGTTTGTAAGGCATAGTAACATGTCGTTTGTAAGACATAGTAACATGTCGTTTGTAAGACATAGCAACATGTTGTTTGTAAGGCATAGCAACATGTTGTTTGTAAGGCAGCAATACGTCGTCTGTAAGGCACAGCAACATGTTGTTTGTAAGGCAGCAATACGTCGTCTGTAAGACACAGCAACATGTTGTTTGTAAGGCAGCAATACGTCGTCTGTAAGGCATAGCAACATGTCGTTTGTTCGACATGAATTATTGATAAAACAGATATAAAATCGACGAATAACTTTGAATTCAAATGCTACAGAAGAGTGTTGAGAATAACATGGATTGGATAAAACAAATATATCAATTTTACGTCAACTTAAAATTGAAAAGAAATGATTGATATATAAAAGAAACATGAGAAAAAATGAAATACTTTTGGTATATCCTTCATCTTCTTCTTATTCTTATCAACAACTTGTTAAACCACTCTTTGTGATTTGTATGCGATCTGAGCATAAGAGCGATTTAACTTTGTGCCAGTTATGTACCTACAAGTAGGCCAACAATCCGATTTCTGCGACGCTTTTTATTTACTAGGTAGCTTCCCTAGGCTCCTACCTCAGTCGCCTCTTACTACAAGTCTTGTAGTTCCCAGTGTTACTTCTCTTTTCTTCCCTTGCGAGCCCCGACGACTTTATTTAGGTATATTAAATCACATGATTCTCTGGAGGAGTTCGCTCTGCAGTGCCAAATATCGGGAAGAGGAAGACCAAGGAGAAGATGTCTTCATTATGGCTTAGACCATAGATTCCTAAACTTTTTCGGCCCACCGCCCATTTTGCACAACAGAAACTTTGTAACGCCCTCCACATTATAACAGTTTGCCAACGCCCTGCCCCGCATATATATATATATATATATATATATACATGCTCTATTTTCTCTTTGACATAGAAAATCGATATATATTTCTGTAATACATGGTCAATTTTCAAATGATTATATGCATGAAATATAAAATTGAGGAAAAAATGGATCGTGTAAGACGGGCATATGATAAATTTAAATGCAGAATTCAAATTTTTAATTATTCAATCGCAAAATCACGAAAATAATTTATTTTAAAATAGTTATTATTAATTTCTTCTTTAATGAGCCACCGACCCCTAATCGCCTGAACACCTCCCAAATTCTTCTAAACCCACTATCGTCCCCACCCCCTCTCCTAGAACGCTTCAGCGCCCACTGTGGGCGATACCGCCCACTTTGGGAATCGCTGAATTAGATGAATTTAGAATTACTTCGGCAGACGCCAGTCATCTCCAGCAGGATAGCGAGACAATTTGAGCTGCTGTCATGTGAGTCTAGTTCTGACAGGGGCAAACTAGATGACGATGTAGATGGTAATGATGATTATGATGATAATGAGGATGGTAATTGTAGTGATGATGATGATAATGTAGATAATGATGATGATGTAGATAATGATGATGATGATAATGATGAGGACGAAAATCAAATTATTTTTGAACCCAAGGGAAAACGACGTTGCCAACAAGCATCAAAATAAGTAGTCAGTCAAATTAACTTAATACTGCACAGACATGTTAGTCTCCAGTGAGACAACAATACCAGAAATTGATATTGATCCTGGATCCTTACTCCTAATCTCATAAACCGTCGAGCTCTCCAGAAGGAATAAGTTAGTAAAATGGTTAACATACAAACGTAAATGTGACTGGTCTAGTTTTACTGCAGTCTTACTGTTTATAAACAATTTATATGACGTAAATGTGACTGGTCTAGTTTTACTGCAGTCTTACTGTTTATAAACAATTTATATGACGTCTAAAAATGTGTTCTTCTTCTTCTTGTGTTCGTCTACTGTGAATTCAGACGTAGTCAGGGCGCCTGGTATGGCGTGTCTGACTGATTTTTGCGTGAAGACCTGCTTTCTTATTGTCAGTGTCCCCCGCTATACAGGCATGCCTTCTTCGACTTCAGAGGTAACAAATATAGTCTAAAGTCAATTGATTGACTTCATTGCACGCGGTTTGACCCCAAAGTAGCTCGATCACTCTCCGCAGAAATGGCACGCCATTTTAACACACGGGCGGGAAGTGTGTGTTAAATGAAAACTTGTATAGTCCTCTGTTCTTAGTTACGGTATATTGTATTTACTGGTCATATTGTGTAGTTAGAAGATAATTTGTAACTTTACTACATTTTCAAATATATGCCCTATGTACACGAGCGTAGATATTTCTTTGTGCGAGCGTAGATATGCTAGTTTTCTTATTGTGATGTCAGGGTTTCCCTTTCTTTAAAGCAAGTTATTTTGCCTAGCTGAAAGAGAAGAAATACGGTCTGGTTTCATTTTCCCATTGGACGTGGAATATTTTTGTCAGGGATATCCAGCCTCAACTGGTTACCAGGAAAAGAACTGGGAAGTAAAGGCAACCGCCCGGTGTGATGTTTATCACATCATCCATCGTGTGACGATGGGCAATCATAAATACGGACATAACACAGTATCACCACGACCTACTATATTTATATAGTAGGTCGTGGTATCACCCTATGTACCACGTGGTATAACAATGACTCTTTTACTCAAATATCTCGCTACAGCCTGTAGTACTGCTTTTTAGGACGGTGTAGGACAGGGGGGACGTGAGCCTGTGGAATTTAATAACCGCATGGCTAGTGTAGTCGCCGCAAAGCTGTTCAGGTTAGGATTTTTAATTTATGCCCACAACAGAAACAAATCCTTGATCTTACCGTGAATTAAACACGGGTCTACCGCATGGAAGCCGCGTTCTAATCCATTAGGCCAGACGCTCACGCCCCCCCACATATTTAGGGATATGTTGTTTTTGCAGATATGTCCAACACAAAGTCACTTCTTTCTCCCCAACCTCAGGCTATATTTGTTTCTCTCTTGTTATCAATCGGAAGTCTGTATTTTTATTTTCTTACTTCTGGTAATCGTATACGACAAAGATTAAATAAATAAATCGAATTTTATTACCAAAATAAATATGGAGAAGAGGAAAATCCACGACGAAGATGGATTCAGGATATGATTAGATAATTTGAATCTGACAGCATCTGAGACGGGACATCTGGTCTGTGTAAAATTTAAAAAACAAAAGGAGCGCTTTTTCATAGCATAAGGTGCATTGGGGGATACTGTGCTAGATTAGTATTTTTCATTCACTATCGGCACATAATGAGTTATGTGGTAAACATCGGCATACAATGAGTTATGTGGTAAACATCGGCATACAATGAGTTATGTGGTCAACATCGGCACACAATGAGTTATGTGGTCAACATCGGCACATAATGAGTTATGTGGTCAACATCGGCATACAATGAGTTATGTGGTCAACATCGGCACACAATGAGTTATGTGGTCAACATCGGCACACAATGAGTTATGTGGTCAACATCACGCTGGCTGTTGTTACTTCCTGTATGATCTGGTACTCAACTGAGGTTGGATCGACCTGAACAGATAGAAAGAAAAATGCCACTAATATATGAGAGCGAGAGAAATTCCTATTAAAATGGCAAAGCTGCTGCTTAGAACAGGCTATTTAATGACACTGAGGAATCGTATGCAGAGCATGCGGCGGAAACATCTGTCGGTGAAGGTCTGCAGTTTTAATGAAATGTAGAACCATGGCCTACGATAATAGACGGCCGGCGGGTTCAGGAAAGATTGTAGGAAATACGACCACAATTGTCACGTGATCCTCGCATTCTAGTATTGTTGTTGTTATATATATAGACACATTCATTTTAAAAATAGAACAACATACCAAATCAAGATTATATTATGTTATAAGTTAAGTTTAAAGCTAAGGAATATCAGTATTATGTTACAAGTTAAGTTTAAAGCTAAGGAATATCAGTATTATGTTACAAGTTAAGTTTAAAGCTAAGGAATATCAGTATTATGTTACAAGTTAAGTTTAAAGCTAAGGAATATCAGTATTATGTTACAAGTTAAGTTTAAAGCTAAGGAATATCAGTATTATGTTACAAGTTAAGTTTAAAGCTAAGGAATATCAGTATTATGTTACAAGTTAAGTTTAAAGCTAAAGAATATCAGTATTATGTTACAAGTTTAGTTTAAAGCTAAGGAATATCAGTATTATGTTACAAGTTAAGTTTAAAGCTAAAGAATATCAGTATTATGTTACAAGTTAAGTTTAAAGCTAAGGAATATCAGTATTATGTTACAAGTTAAGTTTAAAGCTAAGGAATATCAGTATTATGTTACAAGTTAAGTTTAAAGCTAAGGAATATCAGTATTATGTTACAAGTTAAGTTTAAAGCTAAGGAATATCAGTATTATTAACATTTGTCAGCAATAAATAACCATGAACTCAAATAATTAATTAAAATTACAAAAAAGTTTACTATATTCTATCAAACATGTACAAAAACCAGCCCCCATTAATCATGAACTTTCGATTTCCCGTCTGAGCTAGTCGGCCTTATGTTACCGGGGCCATGTGTAGAACATAAAATTCCGTTGAGAAAACAATGACAAACTACTGAACGTATAAATGATGACTAGAAAATCAAGGACTTATTTACTGTTGTTGATAGCGAAGTCCTGTAAAGGATATGTCAGGATTTGCCAGGATTTTCAAAACATAAACCATATCAATATTTTCTTAACATGTTCACTATTGTTTGTCTTCTTCTCAGAGGTGGAGATACGTGTTGTTGATATAGACATGTTAGAGAGGGAGACGCAGTACATGGTTTATGGCTCTGGAGAATCAAACAATACATTTTCAATTCCTGTTGAAACTTTGAGAAGTTTGAGTAAAGGTTAGTATATTTTAGTTATCAGTTATATGAGGAATATCATCATAGTACTCCGGACATGTCCATATGTGATCCGATCTCCGCATCAACAATTCCAGCAGCATACAGCGGTCCAACACGCCAGTTCGATGTTGATTAATCAGTCTCTTTGCATATTTGGTATGTCATTCTTTACGGCTGTACCAATATTGACACCAATCTCTCAATCTGGTCAGCGAGTGGGACTTGCAACCCTGAAACTCTTCTGTTCGAAGAGACTCTCTCAGTTGGTAAAATATTGTAGACAACAATGAAACAATATATAATACATATTTTGTTTAGATTTGTATGTAAACTTCAACCTTTACTAATTATAAGATAATGTCTATGAAAGAGCATTGTTCAACATAATATTTCTCCCTACATTATGATATCAGTGCCAAACCTGGACGCTAACATCAAATGATAGAAGAAAACTAGTCGCGACAAAGAAATATCTACGCAGAAATATCTACGCAGAATTCTAGAGGTAACAAGAAGAGACCGATTTAGAAATGAAGACATCAGGAAAAAAGTGGGTCCAACATCAGTAGTGAGCTTGATCAAGAAACAACAAATTAAATGGTTCGGCCACATAAGCAGATTACTAGCAAATAGTGCACCACAGCAGTGTTACTCCTATACAGCGGATACAAAACAGAAGACCGGCCACGCAAAAGGTGGACCTCAGAGGTAACAGAGACCACGAAAGACACTGTTTATGAAGCGCACATAAAAACCCGTTCTGGAAATTTCTTCTCACCCTGAAGCTGTGCGGCAAATCAGGATTGGGGAAAAGAAAGAAAGACAAGGCGCATAGATAGGCTTGCTCCATGTTAATCCTTTTTCGACCTGACGCTGCAAAGCAAAACAGTATTAGAGAATAGACAGATAGTCCCTGATAAAATGTTCCTCCATATGTGTCACTTCGTTATGCTTATCAATGCACTTCTTGCTACGCCTTCTCCGTCGTGAAAACTTTACATAAATTAATGAACACAAGTTATTGTCAGTGCATCACTCTCATTCCTTCCATTCTTTATATATATTTCGCTCGCACCGTTTTACGTTACATTGGACCTGCAAGTAATTTCTCCATACTGCTGTGTCCTGGGCAACTCGATCAATCTCTTCGATGGAATTGAGTCCAATATGGCATGCTTCTCTCAGCAAAGTTCGTCTCATGGTATCCCTAGTGCGTCCCCTCATTCTTGAACACTTTACCTACCATTTCAATGCCTGTTTTGATATTTTTTGATCATCTCTTCTCAAGGTATTCCCAACCTATCTCCACCTCCCATTGAGGAACTAATATTTCAAAAGTAGCGACAGTAGCCTTGCAAGTTCTGCTGCAGATATACTTGTGATTTAGATGCCAACATAAAGGAGTAGAGTTTTGTTCTGTAGAACAACATAAAGGAGTAGAATTTTCTTCTGTAGAACAACATAAAGTAGTAGAGTTTTGTTCTGTAGAACAACATAAAGAAGTAGAGTTTTGTTCTGTAGAACAACATAAAGAAGTAGAGTTTTCTTCTGTAGAACAACATAAAGTAGTAGAGTTTTCTTCTGTAGAACAACATAAAGTAGTAGAGTTTTCTTCTGTAGAACAACATAAAGTAGTAGAGTTTTCTTCTGTAGAACAACATAAAGTAGTAGAGTTTACTTCTGTAGAACAACATAAAGGAGTAGAGTTTTGTTCTGTAGAACAACATAAAGTAGTAGAGTTTTCTTCTGTAGAACAACATAAAGTAGTAGAGTTTTCTTCTGTAGAACAACATAAAGTAGTAGAGTTTTCTTCTGTAGAACAACATAAAGTAGTAGAGTTTTCTTCTGTAGAACAACATAAAGAAGTAGAGTTTTCTTCTGCAGAACAACATAAAGTAGTAGAGTTTTCTTCTGTAGAACAACATAAAGGAGTAGAGTTTTCTTCTGTAGAACAACATACAGTAGTAGAGTTTTGTTCTGTAGAACAACATAAAGTAGTAGAGTTTTGTTCTGTAGAACAACATAAAGAAGTAGAGTTTTCTTCTGTAGAACAACATAAAGTAGTAGAGTTTTCTTCTGTAGAACAACATAAAGTAGTAGAGTTTTCTTCTGTTGTACAACAGTATATCGTGCGAACATCGACAATTGTTGGTGCAAGATGACCTAGAAGCACGGAATTTTCACGGCACGATGTCAGTAGCGCAGCGTGTTATCATCTTTGATATCGGAGACCTCACGATGATGAAAATGATGTTGTTGTTGATGGTGACGTTTATAATGATTGCGATTATGGCAATTATGTTTATGATGATGGCAATTATCACGATGATGGTGATGATGATGTTTATGATTAAGGATGATGCCTATGATGATTCTGATAACATTGATGATTGTGATGATGTTGATGGTAGCGTTGATGACGTTGATGATTGTGAAACTGTTTTTGATGGTTTTAATAAAAATGATGAGGATGGTGATGGTGATTATGATGATAATGTTGATGATGACAATGACTGACTGACAGACTGACTAACTGCAGTAAAGAAATCATTGATATTTATCCATTTTTCCACCACAGGAAAACTCGCTAGAGCTGTATTCATTACCCACTTTGCCTTTTCGGAGATTATGAGCAGCCACTATAAAGAACAAACAACATCACCTCAGCCTAACAAACACATTTCGAATCATACAACGAACGTGTACAGCGATGTAGAGATGACGACGGGTGTTGAAAATCACCAGAATGTAGAGTTTGAAGAGGAAAGAGGACCAAAAGTTGCCAGTTATATATTAAGTGCTACTGTGGGCGGTAACAGGCTCAAAAGTCAGAAGTTGCCAGAGTCAGTATCTTTCACAATGAAACATATCGAGGTAAGACATGAGATGACAATGTTTGTATCTGTGTTGGATGATTGTAAGACATGAGATGACAATGTTTGTATCTGTGTTGGATGATTGTAAGACATTCAGGGGGTTTCTGTGGCGTTGAGGTTAGGTACTCGTCTCTTTTGCCAAAGGTACCAGGTTCCCTCCCTCGTGGAGCCCTAATCTCAGTGTAGATGAGATCGAGTTCCTAGTCCTATCGGAGACGGACGATAAAACGTAAGTCCCATGTTCAAGTTGAGCAGGTAAAAGAACACGTGACAGCACAAAATCAAGAAGAGAAAAATGGAAAACCACTGCCCTGACAAAATTTATTAGAAAAGATTAAAAATAAAAATTTCTTCAAAAATATCTTCAGCATCTTCAAAATTACATCGGGAACCCTCGGCGGTGCTATGGAGTTCGTGTACTGCAGTTGAGATCTTCCTGTGTAAGAAAGAGATCGGAGCACATATGGTTACTCACCGAAGTGCAATGATGATGGTCCTATCAATCATTTAATCAATCAAGACATGAGAGGGCAATGAAACATCTTAGGTTTGTATCTGTGCTGGCTGTTTGTAAGGCACAGGAGGAAAATACATTTAGTGTCTAAACTGTTGAATGTTGCAATGAACAAGTAAGTAAGTGAGTGAATGACAGAACTGTTGAATGTTGCAATGAACAAGTAAGTGAGTAAGTGAATGAAAGAACTGTTGAATGTTGCAATGAACAAGTAAGTGAGTGAGTGAATGACAGAACTGTTGAATGTTGCAATGAACAAGTAAGTGAGTGAGTGAATGAATCAACTGTTGAATGTTGCAATGAACAAGTAAGTGAGTAAGTGAATGAAAGAACTGTTGAATGTTGCAATGAACAAGTAAGTGAGTGAGTGAATGACAGAACTGTTGAATGTTGCAATGAACAAGTAAGTGAGTGAGTGAATGAATCAACTGTTGAATGTTGCAATGAACAAGTAAGTGAGTAAGTGAATGAAAGAACTGTTGAATGTTGCAATGAACAAGTAAGTGAGTGAGTGAATGAAAGAACTGTTGAATGTTGCAATGAACAAGTAAGTGAGTGAGTGAATGAATCAACTGTTGAATGTTGCAATGAACAAGTAAGTGAGTAAGTGAATGAAAGAACTGTTGAATGTTGCAATGAACAAGTAAGTGAGTGAGTGAATGAAAGAACTGTTGAATGTTGCAATGAACAAGTAAGTGAGTGAGTGAATGAATCAACTGTTGAATGTTGCAATGAACAAGTAAGTGAGTAAGTGAATGAAAGAACTGTTGAATGTTGCAATGAACAAGTAAGTGAGTGAGTGAGTGAATGACAGAATAAGAAAGAGATCATTAGTGTACATTGTCGCTTTTACGCCATGTGGCAGTTAAGCAACCAGGTCGTTGATGAAAACCAAAGAGTGTGTGGGAAAGCTCCTCCTTGGAGGACACCAAAAAGCAGTCGAATTTCCTTATTCTTAATCTTCTTCTTCGAACGCTTCCTATCGATCACGTGTTAACCACTCTGTGTGATTTGTATATGATCTGAGCCTAACATCGATTTACGTTGTGCCAGTTATGCGCCTACAAGTAGGCCAGCACATCCGATTTATGCGATGCTTTTATTTACTAGGGTAGCTTCTCTAGTTCCTACATCAGTCGCCTTTTACGACATGCATTGTAGGTCGCAGTGGTACTATTCTTTGCTCCCTTTGCAAGTCCGGCATCACACTGGCGTAAAGTCACCTAGATGTACTCTAGCGCTTCTGTTGTGTAAACATTCCTTTAATCTATTTGTACATGATGCCACTTTTTCTATAATTTCTCAGTTCCTTCAGTAGCTCTTCTATTCAAACTTTGTGAAAAGCTTTCCTAATGTCTATACATATCGTTGGAACTAGTTTCTTGGGAACCCATATTCCATGTCTTGGGTTTCGTGGTCTTCAGTAGAAAGGGAGTTTTAAATCCGAAGGATTGACTTCGTTGCTCCGGGTTTTGTCCCATATGGCTCGGTCCCTCTCCGCAGAAATGGCTCGCCACCTGCCGAGAGTATTGCACAGAAATGGCTCGCCACCTGCCGAGAGTATTGCACAAAACACCCAACTCTTAGCTCCGGCAACAATCATAGGAGTCTCCGAAAAAACTGCACTCGTGAAAAGAACGGCTTGGTCCGGATTCGAACCCACGAAATTCGACTCGCAAGGCAAGGGTTATACCACTTATCCAAAGAGGCCCCCAACTTCAGTAGAGTCTTCAGTAGAGTCTTCAGTAGAGTCTTCAGTAGAGTCTTCAGTAGAGTAGTATGAAGACCGCATGCTATGAAACAGGAAGGTTTTCACTTTCAAGATATCACTGTAGTATGAGATAGATACGTTCCATTGTTTTCCTTAGAAAACCTGTAAGACTAATTGATCTGTAGCTGGAGGCAGTGGAACTGTCTTTCCCTGGTTTGAGAGCTTTATCATGATTGCTTCTTTTCAGGCCTGTGAAATTTGACCTGAGATCCAACATTTATAGCAAATCAACAGCAGTTTTGTTTTTCCTGCAGTCCCGAGTTCTAAATCATTTCATTTGACACTCCATCGACTCTTTCCGGCTCTCTCTGACGACTTTTTCCTTTTCAATTTGGATATTATTTGTTCTCTGTGATTTGTGCCTCCCTAACTTTATTTATCCAAGCATTCGAATATAAGTGATACAGACGGGTACTACGTATTAGTTACATAGAACATAAGACGAACATTTATGTAAGAGACCAAATAAACAACCTTACAGGTCGCAAGCGCCACTCTTGACAATCGTGAAACGGTGTAAACTTGCGTGGTTCGGGCATGTGATTAGACATGGCTCACTCTCCAAGATTATCCTACAGGGAACAGTTGAGGGTGGAAGAAAGAAAGGAGGGAAGAGAAAATCCTGGTTTGACAACATCAAGAGCTGGTCAGGACAGAGTTTCTCCACACTCGCTCGAGGAGTTGAAGACAGAGACTCATAGCGTGCTTTTTGTGCTGATGTCTCCACAGTGACACCCTTACGACCCTAACGGTTTATGGGCTTTATTATTATTATAACTTCATGTATAGTTTCATGTCGTCCTTCAATTTGTTGTTTCTCACGAACACTTGTGTTTCATCCCTAAGCTAACTTTATTGTTGCTGTTTGTGACAAAGAAGTCTGCACAATGCGCAACTGTCTGTTTACATGAGTCAATGTTTCCATCGTTGTCAAATACAACCTTTGTTTCTTCATGTTCCCTCATAATTAAGTTTTTTATCTCCTTCCACAGTTTCCTGGTATCTTTTCAAACTTTAAAACTCTATTTTCCCTCCAGCTTCTTCCCTTGGCTGTGTGTAATGTGACCTTAGCATACTGGTAGTTATTAAGATGTTCTTGACATGGACTGGTTTATCTCTCTGTCCGCTTTCGAGATGTTTATATTGTTCAATTACTCTAATTTTGAATTAAGCAAAGAAAATTCGATATATTCTTTCCTGATATGAAGCATCTGGTATTCCGCCCCTTCACATATACCTCCAACTGACATGTGCTGATATTGTTAATTATTAGTGTCAATATGCCACACTTTTATGTATCATTTCGTTTGGATACACAGCTCTGGAAGCTTACGAAAGTCTAGGGGATCTCTGTGGCTAAGTGGTTACGCTCTTGACTTGCGAGTCGAAGGTCGTGAGTTCAAATCCGAGCCGCGCCGTTCTGTTTACACAAGTGCATTTTTTCAGAGGCTCCTATGATTATTGCCGGAGCTACAAAGTTCGTGCTTTGTGCAATACTCTCGGCAGGTGGCGTGCCATTTCTATGAAGAGTGACCTGGCACTGTATATGGTGTAAACCCCGCCCGGTGCAATAAAGTAAATCCATCCGCTTTAAAAAACCCTTTAGGAAAAGTTATTTCTTTGTTCAGTTGTGTCTCTTGCAAACAGCATACATTTTCTTGCTCTTCATTCAATGTGTTTTTTCTAACTTTAATTTTTGTACTGTGCCCATCTCTTTTGCTGTTGACACGCTCAAATTTCAAGTGCATTATTTCAAGAACTCTTTTCGTTTGTCCATCTGCTTTATTATCACGCCTTATTGCTCATCATCATCAGGTGTCGTGTCGGATGGTGTAGGCGAACATGGATCTCCACAAATCTCTGTCTGTGGTGCTTGCTATCAACTCAGATGTTGACGCTCTACCGTGCTATGAAGTCAGGCTATCCAAAATTTTCTCTCTGTCTTCCTCTGTTTCGTCTACCCTCGATTTTATCAGTTGTCACAATGTGTTGTAAACCTCCACTCCTCATCACATGCCCGAAAAATGATGACTGCCTCTTTCTTATATTGATGATAAGCTTTCTCTGTGTCTTGATCTCATTCAGCACCTCAACAATAGTCATCCTAATAGTCCATGGGATTCTCATCATTCTTCTGTAAAACCATATCTCTGTGGCCCTCAGAGATTTTTCGATCTGTGTGTTCATTGTCCATGCTACCAGGACTCCGAGGTAATTAAATTGTTGCACTTATCTTAGCTCAGTCCCATGTACTGCGATGGTGCATTTGTCAAAGTCTGCTTTTTATATGATCATAACTTCTGTCTTCTTAATATTCAAACTGAGTCCTTTGTTATTACTTTTTGTCACAACCGTATCAACTTATTTCTGGAGCTCCATTTCATTTCTTGCTATTGAGACAGTATCATTAGCGTATCTCAGGTTATTTATGGTATGTCCTCCTACAGCTATTCCAGCAATATCTTTTATAGACCTAAACATGCTTTCACAATACAGTGAGAACATGGCTAGTGATAATACGCATCCTTGTCTGACACCCTTTTTGATCTTCTGGAAAGTTCCTATCTGTTCGTCTATTCTTATAGCTGCTGTTTGCTGCCAATATATATTCTGAATGTTTTAGATCTTTATGTCGATGTTTAAGCTCTTTAACATTTTGAAAGTTTACTTTGATGGTTTACTTTGTCGAATGCCTTGGTGTAGCCATTACAGCTAGAAGAGACATTTATATAGACTCATTGTTGACTGCCCAAATGGATGTCCATCTGATAAGAATTATCTGAACACATACATCAGAACAGGTCAAGTCTACAATGACACAAGACAACAGATCTAGCCAATGAGCGCATATCTGAGACAGAAGATATGGGTTCGCCGCTCTGACCTGGAAAAAATAATAGACTTCGCCATGGCGGTGGGGTTAAAGCTCTTGCACAGTCACAGACGGATCGCAAGAAAAGAAAAAAGACCAACGGCCGTTTGATTATGGCAGATTATACTCACAGACCAATACAAAATTATTTTCCTTTTTTCTCTATTCTACAGAATGTCGACCCTAGATCTACAGCATTGTGTTCGTTCTGGGACCAAAAACCTGGGTGAGTATCCAATATTGCTTGACTAAACTTATCTTAGTGTGTGCTACATTCTTCTTCTTCTTTCAACGCTCCATATCCAGCACTTGTTAAACCACTCTTTGTGATTTGTATGTGATCTAAGAGCGATTGTACTTTGTGCCAGTTATACGCCTACAAGTAGGGCCAGCACATCCGATTTCTGCGATGCTTTTTATTTACTAGGGTAGCTTCCCTACGACCCTACCTCAATCGTCTCTTACAACATGCCTTGTAGGTGGCAGTGTTACTATTCTTTGCTCCCCTTGAGAGCCCCATCAACACACGGGCGGGAAGTGTGTATTAAATGAAAACTGGAATCGGCATCTGTTCTTGTTAAGGTATACTATAGTTATATTGTGTAGTTAGAAGTGAAATTGTAACATTAATACATTTTCAAATATATGCCTGTTAACACGAGCGTAAGTATTTCTGTGTGTGCTCATCATAGCTATGTCGTTGTGTGTTCAAGCTTGGATATTTCTTTGTGTGTCATCATAGCTATGTCTTTGTGTATGTAAGCGTGGATATTTCTTTGTGTGCACATCATAGCTATGTCTTTGTGTATGTAAGCGTGGATATTTCTTTGTGTGCACATCATAGCTATGTCTTTGTGTTCATCATAGCTATGTCTTTGTGTGTGTGCAAGCGTAGGTATTTCTTTGTGTGCACATCATAGCTATGCCTTTGTGTGCACATCATAGCTATGTCTTTATGTGTGCAAGCGTAGCTATGTCTTTGTGTGCACATCATAGCTATGTCTTTGTGTGCAAGCGTAGCTATGTCTTTGTGTGCACATCATAGCTATGTCTTTATGTGTGCACATCATAGCTATGTCTTTGTGTGCACATCATAGCTATGTCTTTGTGTGCACATCATAGCTATGTCTTTGTGTGCACATCATAGCTATGTCTTTGTGTGTGCTAGCGTATGTATTTCTTTGTGTTCATCATAGCTATGTCTTTGTGTGCACATCATAGCTATGTCTTTGTGTGCACATCATAGCTATGTCTTTGTGTGCACATCATAGCTATGTCTTTGTGTGTGCTAGCGTAGGTATTTCTTTGTGTTCATCATAGCTATGTCTTTGTGTGCACATCATAGCTATGTCTTTGTGTGCACATCATAGCTATATCTTTGTGTGTTCAAGCGTATGTATGTAATTGATTGTTGAAGTGTTCTTGTTGTTGTGCTGTCAGGGAATCATTTTTTTAAACGAGTGTTATTTTGCTTAGATGAAGCAACGAAAATGGAGAGTTCTTCTCATCAAATTAAAAAGTAGTTTTAAAGCCGAAGAACTGACTTCATTGCACTGAGTTTTACCCCATATGGCTTGGTCCCTCTCCGCAGAAATGGTACACCACCTGCCGAGAGTATTATACAAAAAACGAAATCCGTAGCTTCAGCAACAATCTTTGTGGTCCTAGGGAAAAAATGCACACCATGAACAAATGCATTTTTTTTTTAGAGGCCCCTAGAATTGTTGCCGGAGCTACGCATTTCTAGCTTTGTGAAATACTCTGTGCAGGTGGTTTGCTGCTTCTGCTGAGTTGGACCGGGCTACATAAGGTAAAACCCGGTGCAATGAAGTCAATCCTCGGCTTTAGACTACACCTATCAAGGTGTAGGATGGTGTACGCCAAGGAGTTTTTTTGTCGAGGGCATAAAGAAAACATCCGCCCGCCTGCCCAACGTGTTCGTAGCGCGTTGGGCGACGGTGTGACAAGCCCTCTGTGAGTGCGGGTTCAATTCCGCGGGCTGGCAGAAAAACCACAGGTTCTCCAGATTTACGGTGTTCGTGGCACCGAACCGAAGGCTACGATGTCCATGGCACCGAACCGAAAAGCTGAAAGCTCAAGTGCTTCTGGATCGGGAAAAATAAAAATAACAAGACCATCATAACCTGAACAGTTTCACAGTGACTGTACTAGCCATGCAACCATTAAATTCTACAGGCTCATGTTCTGTCAGTCCTACACCACCTAAAAATGGGTCTTACAGGCAGTAACGACAGTTTTTTAAGACTACTACTACTACTACTACTACTACTACTACTACTAATACTACTAATACTACTACTACTACTTCTACTACTACTACTTCTACTACTACTGCACAGGATAACACAACTTATTTGAACTGATGTAACGCTTTGTTTTCCTTCAAAGGTCATAGCCATTTATATTTGTTTATTCATAGTGTAACCATTATTATCTAACAGTATGACACTTGGATTCTGGTCACAAGATGGCTGCTATTTGGTGAGCACCAATAAGACACACACAACTTGCAAATGTGAACACATGACCAACTTTGCCATTTTATTAGACGTTTATGGAATGCAGGTAAGACAACCAAATAAAGTGAGCATGCACTTAACAGGGTCACACATAAAACGGGGGAGAGGTTCTCTCTCTCTCTCTCTCTCTCTCTCTCTCTCTCTCTCTCGCGATCGTTCTTTTTGGCCATTTTGATCATTCTTATTGTGATTTATAAACAGCCTTTGCCAAGAGCGTTTTTTACGTCACAATCTTTAGTACCATTTTTAGCTCTGGTGCTTGTCCTTCGACGATGTATCCGATTTCAACCAGTGTTTACTGGGTTCGCTCTCCGTCAGCCTTTGACTGTCCCCAGTCGACCTGCAAGGCAGCAGGTTAGGGAAGAGGTTAAGAGGAAGAGTTAACCACGATCCCAACGAGAATGTTGAAAGTTATTCACCCGTGTGTTGCCGGGGCTCTCAAGGGGAGCAGAAAATAGTACCGCTGCTACTTACAACGCATGTCGTAAGAGGCGACTGATTTAGGTGCCTAGGAAGCTACCCTAGTAAATAAAAAGCATCGAAGAAATCGGATGTACACATCGGATAACAAATATGATCAATTAATTTATTCTTTGAAAACTATGATCCAGACGCTGTTACTACAATATATATGGCTACTAAACGGCTACATTTAATTATTTTTTAAATAGATCCCTTCCTTAAAGTACCACAACAGGTGGACTCAGTACTAGTGAACGTGGAAACGTTTAAAACTCCAAGTGGCCTTATTCTTTCGAATGAGAGCACTCGGAGTTTGTTTAAATTGTTTTTTTCGTTTAATGAAGGCTCTCATCCTTTGGCCGTGATCAAGTGAGCGTTACACTTTGATCTTATCCAAAAGACTGAGAAGCGAATGAGAATCGGCTACATTGTATGACCTGTTCTCATTTATTCATCTTTATAGTCTGGTGATCAGGTGTCCAAAGTTCATACAACAGTACTTCGACTAGTGACCATCATCGGGTGTATCATCTCGTGCATAGCACTGATCGCAAGTTGGTTTACCTTTCAGTGTTTTACGTAAGTTACTTCCCTTGCTTTCTCTAATTATTTGTGTCCCTTCGTATATCAGTGTCGTGTATACATTTGTTTCTTTATTTTTAATGTTGCTCTCTTGTTAAATTCGTTCAGTCCGCAACCATCTTGTACAGAAATAGAAACAATATGTGCAACGCAATAACAAACACAATTACGGGACACTCACCGGTGCTACGGAGTTCGTGCACTGCCACGGAGATCTTCCTGTGTAAGAACGAGATCGGAGCACATATTGCAACTTACCGAAGTGCAGTGATGATGGTCATATCAATCAAATCAATCAATCAAAAATGTATTTATTTTTTAAACAAAATTGCAGATTTAGATAAACCAACTTGTTCATAATTAGAGATTTGTTTCATGACAAGATGGTTGCAAGATTTTATAAAATTAACCCATCTTCCAGTTATTTTGCTTTCAGAGTTTTTTTGGTTTGCTTTGTTCGTTCTTCTCGTCCATTTTAATCATTCTTATTGTGATGTATAAACCGTCTTGTTTTCAGAGTATTATATATAGCCTTTTTTCATCTTTACAGACGGCAATAATGAAACTCTACCATGAATTAGAGTCCGATATCTCTGGTTCTCTCAGCAAAGTCCGTTTCCGGGTTTCCCTAATGCTGTCCTCTCTCTCTTTAACCCTTTGCTTCCCACTTCAATGCCTGCATTGGTATTCTTTGATAATTTCTTCTCAAGGTACGCCCAACAAGTCTCCATCTTCTCATTCGTATAACAGTTGTTACCATTTTCCAGGTATACAGAATCAGAAACGTCCTTTATTATTTTATATATATATATATATATATATATATATATATATATATTCTGTACATATGATCGTAAAGGACGTCTCTGATTATATATATATATATATATATATATATACGCGGTAATACGCCTATTTTTCTGCTTTTCACAAATACATCCGATGTAAAATAAATCAAGATCTTTATTAAAGTAAGCTGTTTATTTCTCTACCCTTCGTTAATCTATTCATATCACATGGAAAAGTTTTTTTTTAAAAGAAAGATAAAGCTTTGTTGTCCCGCAGCTTCGTATGTGCGTCATACGTGACATAACACAGCGCTGCGCATATATATATATGTACAACGTATGCTTTTATACTTTGGGAAAACTGTGATATCTCAATTCTAATGTTAAATAAATTTCATAGGCTATTTTAAAAAAAAAATTTTTTAAACCGATTTGGTTTACATGTTTCTATAAGGTAGGGCACGTGTGGTTTGTTGACAGAGATTCATCTTCTTCTGCGGGCCTCACTAGGCTCATCATCATCATCAAATAGCTCGTCCTGAGTAGAACTTTGCCACACTAACAGTCCTCCAGAATTTCTCTCTCTCATAGGTCAGATGTACCTATCAGTTTAAACCATCAGTTACATCCTGAATCCACCTTCTACGTGGTCTTCCTCTTCTGCTCTTTGTCGAGATGTCTCTTTCCATGGTGGTCTTCTCCAGCCCTTCATGTATTTTTATATGTCCAAAATACTTTCTCATTCTTATTTGTAGCATCAGCCAGTTTCTGGATTCTCTTATAAAGTCCCCCTGATTCAGGTTGTCAGCCACGCCATACAGTTTATGTTAGGCGTTAGTATAAGTGGACTATTTCTTTCTTCTTAGGTCTGTGTAGTACTGGGTGGAGGGGGGCAGTCTTGTATGACACGCTCTGTCGTCCGACTGGACAGACCACAATTGGTACATGCCATCGAAGAGCTGTGCTAGTCAATGCCGATACTTGCATACGACACACACAATCCCACAATCCATCTCTATCTTCATCTTTTAATAATGGTCTCCAATGATGAACAATTTGCTTGTTTTAAAAACTCTTCTTCTTGCGCCCATCCACTATGAATTTATGAGCAGTCAAGGCGAATGGTATGACACATCGTGATTGATTTGTGCGTGAAGGCCGGTTTTCCTTATTATCAGTGTCCCTCACCATTCACGTATGCCGTCTCCGACTTCAGGGATTTAACAGTCCTTCATTTACTATTGTATTTCACCAGAAAATGTGCAGGGTTCTTCTGTAACATTTATTTGTGAATGTACGTACAATCAACGCTTCTCTATAACTATAATATACAGTGGACCCCATCTTATTATACCACAAGTGACTAGGATGAGAACGACAGATTGGCAAAGAAGCAGACGAAACTATCCCAACCTGATATGGGCATAAATAATGAAGAGGCTGAGAGGGTTATCATAAAAACGTTCATGATTAAGGGGGAAAACAAACATCTGGGCCACCAAACAAGCAGTGCATATTACCAATCAGCAGAAGAAAGATGTAATCTGATACAGCACAGGTCGCAACAGTCTTATACCATCTTTTCAACAAAGATATAATATTTTGGACATATAAAAAGCTACAAAGGGTTGGATAAGTCTATTATGGAAGGAGGCATTCCTGCAAAGTGGAGAAGAGGAAGACCACGTAGAAGATGAGTAGATGCATTCGTGGTTGTAACTGATGATTTGAGCATGATCGCTGTAGAGGCGGAACATCTGGCTTATGGGAGAGATAAAATCCAAAGTACTGTTAGGATGGTAAAGTTCTGCTCAGTACAAGCTATTTGACGAGTTGATGGCGAAAGAGGGGAACGACTGATGAGTGGGACTGTATAACTGACAAATGTGATGAGCGTGGGAACGTGATGTGTGTCTTTGTTTTAGTGCTTTTAGTTTTAGTTTAGTCGTCGGATCATCATCACTCCCGTCGAACCAATTAGTCCATAGGTGTTCCGATCTCCCCATTAGTATGTCTCTCAGCTTGTGGCGACTAACGACACCCGTTCTTTAGTGGTTTACTATTCTTCTGTGGCTACCGGCATAGTGTTCTTGTCTCACTACACTACAATCGACTTGGAATTCTTGCAGTCAGGTTAGGGTTGAATATTAACCACTGTTACTGAAATCATGTACCCGTCCTCTCTCCCTTAGGGAATTTATAATATCAGCCTGGTCTATTGCTCGCCCGCTTTGTACTGCAGCCATACCTGCAAGCCTATCGGCGCGTTCATTTCCCCTCACACCTGCATGACTTGGCGCAAAAATAAAACTGATCTTTGTCAGCTTAGACCTCCACAGCGACTCCATCCATTGTCTCCGACCCCATCCTGTTTCAATCTTCCTGAGCATACTCATTGAGCTTCCTGAGCATAACTCATTAGTGCTTTACTACATGCGCGTGTTATTCTTAGACAGACAGTGTCTGATTGTGTGTGAATGCCTGTGTTTTAGCGCGTTAGTGCCAGCGTTCGTGCGTGTGAATGTGTCCAACTTCACCATCCAAAATACGCATTAACATTCTACAAAAAACATTCCATCATTACACCACTATAATTTCTACACCCATACTCTATATCAGATAATCTTCTGTATCATCAGATGAACCTGAAAATAAAAGTACTAGATTTCTGCTCCAGTTAACAAATGTCTAGTAAATTCTCCTTGTTATCTGTTTCTTAAGAAATAGTTCCACAACAGGCTATGTACTAAAATACTATCAGTCTTCAGTGAATTCCTCTGTTAATGTCATTGTGTATGTCGGTATGGAACGACCTCACCAAGTCAGAAAGTGTGCACAGTGTACACATACTCTTAGGTTTAGATCATAAATCTCAAATATACTGCGAAAAATGATCGTTAAGAGCAATGAATACACGGAGGAAGGGAAGTATGGGGACTGACTGTCAGCGAGACAGACTCAAAACGTAGGAGAAAAACGGAAGTCCTGACCTACACATGAATAGTACCATACACAAGTAGGGGCCTACCATACACAAGTAGGGACCTACCATACACAAGTAGGGGCCTACCAACAGGGCTTTAACGTTAGTCGTTATTATCAAAAATCAATTATATATCACACTAATAATTATTAAATTGGTCGCATAGAAGAACGAAAGCGAAGAAGAAGGAGAGAAGAAGTATGTCGGTGTGTGTTTGCGTGTGTACTACCTTACGTACTCACAGTCGAACATACACCAATGTCTCAGCTAGCACGGGCCAGCAAACAAAGATTAGACAAGCATATAAGTTACCAGTGACTTTGTTGTTAGCTTTGATGATGTTCTTCTTCTTCTTTCTCGAATCCTGTATGCCTCACAGCGTCAGGTCAGGAAGAGATTTCTAAAACAGGCCCTAGTATGCGCTTCGTAGATAGTCTCTTTAATCGCCTCTGTTATCTCTGAGGTCCATCTTTTGCGTGGCCGGCCTTTTGCTTTGTACCCATTGTATCGGAGAAGCATTGCTCTTTGGGGTGCACTGTCTGATGGTAATCTGCTTACGTGACCGAACCATTTAATTTGTTGTTTCTTGATGAAGTCTAGTACTGATGTTGTACCCACTTTTTCCTGATGTCTTCATTTCTCAACCGGTCTCTTCTTGTTACACCCAGCATTCTGCGTAGACACTCTGTTGTGACTAGTTTTCTTCTATCGTTTGTTGTCAGCGTCCAGGTTTGGCACTGGTAACATAATGTGGGGAGAAAGATTGTGTTGAACATTGCTCTTTTTGTGTTCATGGTGACGTGTTTGCATCTTAAAATTGACGCTATTTGCCTATCATTTGATTTGCTTTGTTGCATCTGTGTTGAATTTCATTAGTTATTCTTCCATTTGCTGAAAAATGCTCCCCAGGTATGTGAAATCTTTTACTTGATTTAGTAGATGATTATCGATGGAGATGTTGGTAGTGTTTTCCTCTCTGGCGAATGTCATTACTTCTGTTTTGTCGATGTTAATTCTCATGTTGTATTCGTTACATGCTAACTGGAGTCTGTTGATGTGTTGTTGTAGCTGTTCTTCTGTTGTTGATATGATTGCCTGATCGTCTGCAAAAGAAATTCATTTAAGAGTTCTCGAGGTTGTTTCCTTCGCTGGTGTTAGCTATTTTACAAATGTGGTCAATGTACGTGATGAATAGCAGCGGGGATAGTACGCAACCTTGTCTTACTCCTGACCCTACGTAAAACTTTTCTGATAATCCTGTATTTGTTCTAATCGTACATTGGCTGTCAGTATAAATGTTCTTGCAAAGGTTGATTAGGTGTTCATTAACCCCATAGGTTGTTAGTATTTTCCACAACTTGTGCCTATCTACGCGGTCGAACGCTTTTCCTGATCTACAAATGCAACGTGTAAATGTTTGTCGGATTCGATAGTCCTTTCTACTAACTGTCCGAGGGCGAATATTGCGTCTGTACAGCTTTTGTTCTTCCTGAATCCCATTTGGGAGTCATTAAGCTGTGGCTCGATGATGTGGCGGAGCCTTTTCTCAAGTATTTTGCAGAATATTTTCCCAGTGTGGCTCAGTAGCGCTATGCCTCTATACTTTGTACAGTCCCTCTTGCTACCTTTCTTCTTCCAGATGGGAACAATTGTAGCATTCCTCCAATCTTCTGGTGTTTCTTGTGTGATCCAGACTTGGTTGAATAGTCTATGGAGCCAGCTGATTCCTACCTCTTTAGTTGCTTTGATTAGGTCGGCCGGGATATTGTCTGGGCCTGGTGTTTTATTAGGTGGGGCCATATTTACAGCATTTCTGATCTCTGATAGTGTTATGCTTGGTTCTACTTCTGAAGTTACATTTACTGTGTGTTCTTGAGTGTTCGGTTGGTCCTCTTGTTGTAGGTTGAGAAGTTCACTAAAGTATTGTCGCCATCTGTTCATTATCATTTTGGATCATTAAGAGCTTGGCCGTTTTCATCGTTAATAATTTCAGTTGAGTCATATTGTTCTTGTCTTTCCCGCATAGCTTTAATTTTCTTGTAAAAATGTCTTGTTGAATTTTGTAGTCTGAATTTAATGTTTCGCCATAATCTTGCCATGCTTGTATTTTAGACTTCTTTATTATCTCCTTGGCTTGTTTTCTAGCTGTTCTATACTCAGTGAGGTCGTTTTGATGTTTGTTTTTGCCCATAAGTTGTATCTGTGTTTTTTCTCCTTTACCGCTAGTTTTATGGTGCGTGTGTCTGCTAGTCCTAATATTGCTATTTTACGTTTTTTTCATTTGTTCTACGATGTCTTGAAATTTTCCTCGTGCTCCACAGATATTAATAGTGCATATCTTGATGTTATTTCTTGGTTTCCCCCCCTGTGTCCCTGCTTACCGTTTTCGAAATCTCTTCATAATTCTACGAGCACAAATTAGATTATACCACTGTCGGCTTGCTAGGCCTGTCAAAAAATGATTCTCCATCTTAAAATAAACAAATTAATCTCTATCTTAAAATAAATAAATTATTCTCCATCTTAAAATAAATAAATTAATCTCCATCTTAAAATAAATAAATTAATCTCCATCTTAAAATAAACAAATTATTCTCCATCTTAAAATAAACAAATTATTCTCCATCTTAAAATAAACAAATTTTTCTCCATCTTAAAATAAATAAATAAATCTCCATCTTAAAATAAGCAAATTATTCTCCATCTTAAAATAAACAAATTAGTCAACTTGTTATAATATTATAACAATACTTGTTATAATAATGGTCAAATTATACATCTGGTTATGTTGGTAAGATTCGCTGATGTTGATAATTACTGGGTCAATTAATGGGTATGCACATTAAACAACGCTATTTGAATTACCCTCAGTTAACGGATACGCTCCTGAAACAAATATATATTAACGCCTCCCCCACTCCTGAGTTAACGGATAAGCCCCCGACACAAACATATATTAACTGCCCTCAGTTAACATATGCGCCCCTGAAACAAACATATATTAACCACCCTCAGTTAACGGATACGCCCCTGAAACTAACATATATTAACCGCCCTGGGCTAACAATTTCATCTTTGTTTTTCCATATCTATAAATAAGCAATGGACCAGGCGACGGTTTTGCGGAGAGAAATAATTATTTTAAGACTTGCCCGTCTGTTTTCAGAATTTTTATACATTTTTTAATGAAAGAAAGTTTCATACGGAATGTATACATTTGCCATTTAATCTTGCAAGATGGTATCTACAGTTTCAATAATCCAAGTATTATTCAGTTTCTCAAGACTGTACACATTATTTGTCTCAGTTTCAATGTACAGTCTGTTGATATATTATAAGATGGAATGTCTGGGATTGTAATTATGGTGTGTCCCAAATAAATGGTGAAACAAGTACAAACAAAGTACTGTAGTTTTTACGTGTTTCGCCATTGCCACACAGTTGTTCTACAGTCTTCCTTTATATTGATAATAATGTGTTCCCCAATGGAAATTTACCAGAAATTGTTAGATCACGATTAAGAAGAACCATATTTCTGTTGTACTTTTCTTTCTTTCGTTCACATGAAATATTGTCTTTATATTATATGTTGTTGTTTGGTATCAGTTATATGAGGACTATCATCATAGCACTCCGGACATGACCATAGGTGCTCCGATCTCCACCTCAACATATCCAGCAATGTCCAGCGTCCCAACACGTCAGTTCGATGTTGATTAATCAATCTTTTCTCATATTTGGTATGTTGTTCTTTTCAGGCTGCACCAATATCGACACCCATCTCTCTCAATCTGGTCAGCGACTGAGATTCACAACCATGAAACTCCTCTGTTCTGAAAGACTCTCAATGCGTTAAGAATGTCATTTCGATCCATTGCAGCTGCCTCTGATACCGTAGCCATGCTAGCCAATCTATCAGCTCGTTCATGTTGTTATTCGTATAAACTTCAATGTCTTTTATATCTCATACAGAGATTCCGTACAGTTTTTGTTGTTATTCGTATAAACTTCAATGTCTTTTATATCTCATACAGAGGTTCGGTACAGTTTTTGTTGTTATTCTCGTATAAACTTTAATGTCTTTTATATCTCATACAGAGGTTCCGTACAGTTTTTGTTGTTATTCTCGTATAAACTTCAATGTCTTTTATATCTCATACAGAGATTCCGTACAGTTTTTGTTGTTATTCTCGTATAAACTTCAATATCTTTTATATCTCATACAGAGATTCCGTACAGTTTTTGTTGTTATTCTCGTATAAACTTCAATGTCTTTTATATCTCATACAGAGGTTCGGTACAGTTTTTGTTGTTATTCTCGTATAAACTTCAATGTCTTTTATATCTCATACAGAGGTTCCGTACAGTTTTTGTTGTTATTCTCGTATAAACTTCAATGTCTTTTATATCTCATACAGAGGTTCCGTACAGTTTTTGTTGTTATTCTCGTATAAACTTCAATGTCTTATATATCTCATACAGAGATTCCGTACAGTTTTTGTTGTTATTCGTATAAACTTCAATATCTTTTATATCTCATACAGAGATTCCGTACAGTTTTTGTTCTCCAGTGTTGATTAACTGGGTCATTGAGTTTGTCTCAATATCTGGATTGGAAAACAGTTTGGGCCAGTTTTGAATTATGTGCTCTGCGTTCTGTGATCGTCTGTAGCTCAAGTAGTAGTGAGCTCGACACAAATACAAGCGTACCAGGTTCAAACCCCACGGTGGACAAATTTGGAAGCAAATTCGTTTCCGTGGGATTTTTACAAAAAGTAAAAATAGACTTCACCGTTCTGAAAGCAATGACAAACTACTGAACGTATAAGTGGTGCCTAGAAAATCAACGTCTCGTTTACAGTGGTTGAAGGCTACATCCTGTAAAGGATATGCCACGATTTTCATTTCAGTCTGCGTTCCCTGTCCACATGTACAAGTGGATGAATAGCCAATCTTGAAGGTTGTATACATAGCTAGGGATGAAGAGTCGATTGTGCGTTGTTCTGATGCGCAAAATGGTTCCTTCTGGTTTTTTTTTCTTTTTGATGATACGTAAACATTTATTGTTGTTGTCATGTCTCCATCTATATGAAGAGAATATCAGTATGTTTGAGTGTGTTCTCTCACAAATACTGTGTATGTGTACTTGTGGGTTCTCTGTGGCTAATTGGTAACACCTTTGCCTTGTGTTTCAAAGGTCGTGGGTTTGAATTCAACCGTTCCGTTCTGCTCTCAGGTGTATTTTTCCAGAGACCCTAGTATTGTTTCCGGAGTTACGGTGTTCGTGCAATACTCTCGACAGTGACGTGCATTTCTGCGGAGAGGGATCGAGCCATATGGGGTAAAGCCCATCGAAACGAAGTCAATCCTTCGACTTAAAACCCTATTTAGTCGTTGAAAAGGACATTTCTAGGTTTGATGCAGACTTCTAACCATCATTAAGAGAAATAAAACCCTATTTAGTCGTTGAAAAGGACATTTCTAGGTTTGATGCAGACTTCTAACCATCATTAAGAGAAATAAAACCCTATTTAGTCGTTGAAAATGACATTTCTAGGTTTGATGCAGACTTCTAACCATCATTAAGAGAAATAAAACCCTATTTAGTCGTTGAAAAGGACATTTCTAGGTTTGATGCAGACTTCTAACCATCATTAAGAGAAATAAAACCCTATTTAGTCGTTGAAAAGGACATTTCTAGGTTTGATGCAGACTTCTAACCATCATTAAGAGAAATATAAAATATACAAACTGTTACCTTCATTAAATCAGTCAGTTAAAAAGTAGATAAGAAAGATTGGAAGGCGTGAGTATCCGTTTCCTTCACCTGTCAGACATGAGCAGAAGTTGAGTTGAAAGTTTACGATCTTTATCTGACCTTTGCGGCTTAGTTGTACAGACGATTCTTTTCTTCCGCTTACATACATGTGAATGAAGTGAAAATTAGATGCATGTACACGCTAAAATAGTTGGTTTCTTCTGCTTACATACATGTGAATGAAGTGAAAATTAGATGCATGTACACGCTAAAATAGTTGGTTTCTTCTGCTTACATACATGTGAATGAAGTGAAAATTAGATGCATGTACACGCTAAACTTCTTCTGCTTACATACATGTGAATGAAGTGAAAATTAGATGCATGTACACGCTAAACTTCTTCTGCTTACATACATGTGAATGAAGTGAAAATTAGATGCATGTACACGCTAAACTTCTTCTGCTGTGAAGATTGTATCTCAAAGTACATTTCTTCTTCTTCGAATGCTCCATATCGACCACTCGGTGTGATTTGTATGTGATCTGAGCCTAAGAGCGATTGTTTCTGCCAGTTATGTGCCTACAAGTAGGCCAGCACATCCGATTTCTGCGATGCTTTTTATTCACTTGGGTAGCTTTCCTAGGTCCTACATCATTCGCCTCTTATGACATGCCTTGTAAGTCGCAGTGGTACTATTCTTTGCTTCCCTTGTGGGCCCCGGCATCACATGGGTGAAACGTTTCAAATGTAACCTCCAGAACTCACTTGAAGCGATTGGTATAATTTCGTAACTTGGGAAGCTGCGGCTCACAACCCTTCAGTTTGGCTTCCTCCACACTTCTCGTAGAGGAGCAGATGACATGTGATTCAGTCAGTTTGGCTTCCTCCACACTTCTCGTAGAGGAGCAGATGACATGTGATTCAGTTAGACCTGCCGCAGCAGAAAACAAAAGCAACCTAACAACTGCGTGTTACTGCTTTTGTGCTGTGTAGGACGAGGGATGGGAAGGGGGGCGAGAAATTTAACGGTTGTATGGCTAGTGAAGTCCCCGCGAAACTGTTCAGGTTATGAATTTTGTGTATGCCCCCGACAGAAAAAAACTCATTGAACCCGGATCTCCCGAATGCAAGCCCGCACTCTAATCCATTTGTGCAGACGCTCCTCGCATTAAACCTCCCAAATGGTGCTTTAAATCAAAATTGTATCCCCACAATACCTAAGAACACCCCTGGTCCAAATTGTCCTCATCAGTTACCTGCGCACACATAAATAAGCACATGAAATAGATAAAGGGGTTATCACCGGTGAAACGCAAATAACAGCATGGCAGTTGGGAAAATATGAATGAATAAGTCGGGTAATATTGTCTGATGGTATTAAATTACTTTAACTTGCTAAAACGAATGGAGCTTCTAAAGTGCTTCGTATATAACATGATCATACCTTGAGGTATATTGTGTGACTCGGTGTTAGGCCCGTATTTTTCATTGACCGTCGGCACACGATGGGTGTTGTGGTCAACATCACGCAGGCCGCCTTTACTTCCCAGTGCTTTCTCTATTACCCAATTGAGCCTTGGTCGATCTGAGAGCCGTCACGGTCGAAAAAAATGCCACGCCCACGGTGGAATTGAATCCGGACCACTAGTTTAATAAGTGAGTTCACTAACAACTACGCTACTGCGGTTCTCTAGAGCCTACCAAGAGTTCACTAACAACTACGCTACTGCGGTTCTCTGGAGCCTACCAAGAGTTCACTAACAACTACGCTACTGCGGTTCTCTAGAGCCTACCAAGAGTTCACTAACAACTACGCTACTGCGGTTCTCTGGAGCCTACCAAGAGTTCACTAACAACTACGCTACTGCGGCTCTCTGACTTCTTACCTCACTTTCTTAAACGTTACGCTCTGATCGTGTGGTGCCGGGGCCCGCAAGGGTAGCAAAGAATAGTACCACTGCGACCTGCAAGGCATGTCGTAAGAGACTACTGATGTAGGACCTAGGGAAGCTACCTAGTAAATAAAAAGCATCGCAAAAATCGGATGTGCTGGCCTACTTGTAGGCGCATAACTGACACAACGTACAATCGCTCTTAGGCTCAGATCAAATACAAAACACACAGAGTGGTTAAGAAGTGGTTGATATGGAGCGTTCGAAGAAGAAGAAGAAGAATGTTACAATCTATTTGTGTACACTCAGTAAACACTGCAGATATTCTCTGTTTCAGTTCACTACAGAGCGAGAGAAATTCTATCCACAAAAATCTGGCATTCACCCTACTAATAGCAGAGCTGCTTTTTGTGACTGGCATTGATCAGGCTGAACACAAGGTATATAACTTCTATCTATCTATCTATCTATCTATCTATCTATCTATCTATCTATCTATCTATCTATCTATCTATCTATCTATCTATCTATCTATCTATATATCTATATATCTATCTATCTATATATCTATATATCTATATAATCTATCCATCTATCCATCTATCTACTTATCTATCTCTCTATCTCTCTCTATCTGTCTATCTATCGAGCTAATCTATCTATCTGCCCGTCTGTTTATCTCTCTATCTATATATCTATCTTTCTTATCTATCTACGACTCCCCCACAACGCACACGCACACACACATACACATATATATATATATATATATATATATATATATATATATATATATATATATATATATACACATATACCATATGTGTGAAACGACCAGATAACTAACTCTGAAACACTGCAACGTGCAAACTTGCCTTCCATCATGAACACACTCAGTAGCAGTAGAAGACTAAGATGGCTATGATATGTGTGAAGAATGGACAATAGCCGCATACCACAACAAATGTTGTTCTGTGAACTTTCGGAGGGGAAGAGGCACTGGCGTTTCTGAATTCAAATATTTAGGCAGCATTTTCACAGAGGACGGAAAACTCGATAGTGAAATAGAGACAAGGTGTCAAAAGCAAATGCAGTGACCTACCAGCTGGCACCATTACTACAACGCCCAAAGATCAAGATGGAAGTGCAAAGACAGATGGTAAAAGTATTTTCCTACCAACACTTTGTTACCAGTGCCAAACTTGGTCTCTTACAGCAACACACCACTGACAGTTTGATCGCTCTCTAATCAACAACAAAGTCCGCCTGCCCAGCGTGTTCGTAGCGCGTTGAGCGACGGGTGACAAGCCCCTATGAGTGCGGTTCAAACTCCATGGGCTGCTAGAAAAGCCACAGGTTCTCCTGATTTACCGAGGGTTACGATGTCCATGGCACCGAGCCGAAGAGCTGAAAGCTCAAGTGCTTCTTCTGGATCGGAAAACACAATACTCATATCTAATAGTTGTCTTAAAATGTATATTTCAGATCGCTTGCTCGGTTATTGCTGGCTTTCTTCACTTCTTCTTCTTGGCTGCCTTCACATGGATGTTTGTTGAGGGACTACACATCATCTTCATGTTGGTTCAAGTCTTTGATGCTTCTCGTTCCAGACTTCCATACTATTATTTCATTGGTTATGGTAGGTGTATTCTTGTATTCTTTGTTTGCTACTAACAAATAGAATATATTCATGGTGGGGGAAATGTAATAGATGTAAGTACCAACAGATGTAAGTACCAATAGATGTAAGTACTAACAGATGTAAGTACCAATAGATGTAAGCACCAATAGATGTAAGTACCAACAGATGTAAACACCAATAGATGTAAGTATAAATAAAAAAAATAGCCGTCCATCGCAAGCGATGATGACAACAATCTCAGACGTGTACTGTTGCACCTCTCTGGTGTGTGCGGAGGTGACTGTAGAGTCAATCCTAGAACAGAATCCCCGACCACAGGTGGGGCATACATGATCAAGGTTAGACATGTGCGTGTTGTGTGCTCTGTCTTTTCGCGCTGCTCGTTTTCTCTGTGACTCAACAATACGATGATTCTCAGCTATTCGGGTTCCTCTTTTGTTGTTACAGCGCCACATTTGGCGATCTTGCGCAAGGATTCCCAGCACGTATTGTCTATATCGAAGCATTTCAAAGACACTTTAAGAGTGTCTTTAAAGCGTTTTTCTGTCCACCAGCTAAACGTCTGCCCCCTCCAAGCTCGCCATACATCAACTGTTTTGGGATGCGTTTATCAGGCATTCGAGCAACGTGACCGACCCATCTCAGTTGGGCCTTCTGCAACAGGGTGTTGACGCTTGGGATCTTTGCTCTTGTGAGGACTTCGCTGTCTGGAATTTTGTCCTGCCAGTTTATTTTTAGTATTCTGCGTAGACAGCTTGTGTGGAAATGGTTTAATTTTCTTGCGTCCAAAAGTACCAACAGATGTAAACACCAATAGATGTAAGTACCAATAGATGTAAGTACCAATAGATGTAAGTACCAATAGATGTAAGTACCAATAGATGTAAACACCAATAGATGTATGAGAAATAATTTTGGTAATGGATGTGTGTATTTTCAATATCTCAACACATTCAGCAATATATTCCCAAATTCATCAATTCACACATTACTCTCTGTCTACCCATGTTCCCCTGTGCCATCCACATTCTTCTGTATCCATACAGTGTTCAATGTCTCCACACATTTCTAACTTTTTCACATATTTTTCAATGTTTCCTACAGATAATTCTTGATTTCTCCACACATTCTGAGTAGACATTTCATCTCTGTCCTAACTAGTTTTCTTCAATCGTTTGATGTCTGCATCTGTGTTTGGCACTAATAACATAATGTTGGGAGAAAGATTGTCTTGTACAATGCGCTTTTTAGTGTTCATGGTGACATACCTGCATTTCAAAATTGGTGCTATTTGTCCTACGATTTGTTTTGCTTTATTGCATCAATGTTAGATTTCATTAGTAATTCTTTCAAATTTGTGGCAAACAAAATTGATGTTTGTCTCTGTGACCAGGAGGGTGCGGTATATTTTCTCAATATGATGCAAGTCTTCGAAATGCTGCCCCTTAAATCTTTTTTCTTTAAAATAACATTCAATTGTAATTTTGATTTTGCTGCTTATGCCGCCCCCATTATGGTCTCATCTGATGCGGCCGCATCTCTGTATCATAGCACGGCCCTTTCTGTGGCGTAGAAGTTAGGTGCTCGTCTCTCATGCCAAAGGTACCATATCGCTCCCTCGTAGAGTCATCTGAATATTTTTCCAGAGATCGATGATCTCAGAGTAGATGAGATCAAGTTCCTAGTCCTATCAGAGACGGACGATAAAACGTAGGTCCCGTGTTCAATTTGAGCATGCAAAAGAACCCTTAGGAGTTTAAAATCGAGAAGTGCATGCTGGAAAGCAGCTGCCCTGGCAAAGTTCATTAGAAAAGATTTTAAAATAAAATACCTACAAAAATATCTTCAAAATTACATCGGGAACCCTCGCTGGTGCTACGGAGCTCGATCACCGCAGGTAAGATCTTCCTGTGTAAGAAAGAGATCGAAGCACAAATGGTTACTCACCGAAGTGAAATGATGATAGTCCTATTAATCAATCAACTAATTGATATTTTTGGATGAGATATTGGATTTCTAGAGAGGATACCTAAAGTTAATATTTAATATGTTCCTCAATTGTGTGTCTTCAAACTTATTTCCAGGTGTACCTTCTGTGGTGGTAGGTGTATCAAGCATCGTATTTTATGATGGCTATGGAACTGACAAATAGTAAGTTATTAGTTGTCTTGTAACTGTGTGTTTAATTAAGTATAACCGCCCATGTGGTGCCGGAGCCCGCAAGAGAATCAAAGAATAGTACCACTGCGACCTACAAGGCATGTCGTAAGAGGCAACTGGGATAGGGTACTGGGGAAGCTATCCTAGTAAATAAAAAACATTGCAGAAATCGGATGTGTTGACCTACTTGTAGGCTCATAACTGACACATTGTACAGTTGCTCTTAGGCTCAGATCGCATACAAATCACAAAGAGTTGTTAACAAGTTGTTGATATTGAGCGTTCGAAGAAGAAGATGAAGTATAATGAAATATGTTAATGGTTATGTATACATGAATTGTACTTTAATACTTAGATGATAATAATAATGTAGAATCACCCGAGTGGTTACCGGGGCCCAAATTGGGGTGTACAGAATAGAACCACTATTACCTGCCACGCATGTCGTAAGAGGCAACTAAGGAGGTTAGGCATGTGGCTAGCTACCTCACACCGTAAAAAACACTAAATCGCTACAGAACTGAGAACGAACCGAGTAAACGCTGGCTGAAACCGGGCACATCGCCGAAGGATAAGCACCAGAGCTCCAAATGGTGCTGAAGATGTGAAGTAAAACACACTGATACTAGGGCTGCATGAATCAGATTTCCACATGAATATAATTTATGGGAAGATCTGGTACATCGGTCTGGGCAGTGATCGCGAGAGCTTATGTAGAATGGAACACTGATAATAGTAACAACATGCGGTGGTGATGATGTGTGATGTTGATAATTGGTGTCAATGTTTGGTATTGGTGATATGTGATCTCAATGTTTGGTGGTGATCTTTGGTAGTGATGATGTCTGTTGTTGCTGATGTTTGTTGGTGATGAGTCATAGTCATGTTATTCTGGTGAAACTGTGTGGTGTTGATATTTTGAGGTGTTGATGTTTGGTGGTGATTATGTGTGGTGGTGACTAGTGATAGTGATGTTATTCTGGTGGGGCTATGTGGCAGTAGTGTTGCATGGTAGTGAATTATAATAATGTGTGGTGGTGGTGATGTCTTG
The DNA here is from genome assembly GCA_020796225.1 of Arion vulgaris. Classification (NCBI taxonomy): domain Eukaryota; kingdom Metazoa; phylum Mollusca; class Gastropoda; order Stylommatophora; family Arionidae; genus Arion; species Arion vulgaris. The sequence goes on from CM036769.1 coordinate 24,439,732, forward strand.
TGGTGATGTGTGATTGTGTGTGACAGGATAGACTGGATCATAAATGCAACAAGATGCTGGTTGTCTCAGAAAATCATATAAATTAAAGAGGATTTTCAAAACCCTTGTAGAAGAAGCAGGTATGTATTGGCCTAGACACCCATTATAATAGACTCGTGATTGTGATCTTATCAGGGCTATGCCCGCCTGACCAGCGTGTTCGGAACGCGTTGGTCGACGGTGACAATCCCCTGGGAGTGCGGTTCTATTCCGCGGCTGGCAAAAAAGCCACAGGTTCTCCAGATTTATGATGTCCATGGCACTGAACTGAAGGGCTACAATGTCCATGGCACCGAGCCGAAGAGCTCAAAGCTCAAGTGCTTCTGGATCGAGAAAAAAAATCTCGGGGCTAAAGGTATAGATTCGTCTTTATCTATTGTTTAAAGTTTATATTTGGGGTGATGGTGTTTTTAGTAATTGTGATGAGAATCAATGTTATGACTTCTAACAGAAATCCAACAATATGATTGTACATTTTCAGCTGTTGGTTGAAAACAGAGCGATATTTTATATGGTCATTTGCTGGACCAGTTGCTTTAATCCTCTTGGTAAGTTGTTCGTTCTTAAAACTAAACAAGTCCCAAAAACTGCGTGACTTTCCTACTTGTACTGAGCAGGGGCAGAAAACCACAGTAACAGTGGCTACTTCCCTTGCTTCCTGGATGGGTGAGGCCTGCCCAGCGTGTTCGTAGCGCGTTGGACGACGGGTGACAAGCCCCATGTGAGTGCGGTTCAATTCTGCAAGCTAGCAGAAAAGCCACAGGCTCTCCAGATTTACGGTGTTCGTGGCATCGAACCAAAGAGTTACGATGTCCATGGCACCAAGCCGAAGAGCTGAAAGCGCAAGTGCTTCTGGATCGAAAAAAAATAAATAGTAAACGCGCAAGAAAACTAAACCACCTCCAGTACTATTTTTTTCTCAGACTGCTCAAAATTAAATCTCTCTTCTCTCTTTAGTATGTTATGCCCTTGGCGTTTAGGACAGCAATAAACGCACACCGTTCTTCTCTATTCATGGCCTTCCTCTGTATTGTGTTCCAGCTATGATTCATTCTTTCAGTTTTTGTTCTATTGTTCTCCTCCAGGTGGTCTTGGGTCTTCCATGTTTTCGTTTACCTCTGGAGTCCATCTCAGTGCAGTTTTCGTGTCTGAGTCAGTTTCCATGCACATCACATGCCCGATCCATCTCCTGCGTCGTCTTCGGATGATGGTGCTCATATTCTCTTGTTGACATCGTCGTGCGAGCAGTTCTTGGTTAGAGATAGTATTTGGGCAGAACCACATATAAGATTTTTCGCAGACAAGCTGTATGAAAGGTGGAGAGTTGGGACTTACCTTTCATGTCATTCTTCAGCATTCCGACCCGTATAGCAAAGTTGATAGCACACAGCTGCAATATATATTAGTCTTGGTTCTAATGCTGTATTGGTCAGATTTCCAGACCATCTGATGGGTCATGAACGCACTTTTTTCTCAGACTGCTCAAATTAAATGACAACATAAAATTCCAGTTACGGAAGTCCTCATGAAAGCCAAGATTCCTGGTATGCACACTCTGTTGCAGAAGGTCCAGGTGAGATGGACTGATCACGTTGCTTGAATGTCTGATAAACGCATCCCAATATAGTTTATGTATGATGAAAGGCCAGCTAAACTGTACTGAGAAAATCAAGAAAGGGAGTTACCCTTAAATAGTACACACATCTACTGGCAAAGGAGACGGAAGGTTTATGTATTTGACAACAACTTCGAAGGCAGGAGCTGGTATCTTGCCCAATGACACACTTGGACCACAGCTGACAAGAGGCCAGAACCGTTCAGAATCGTCATCATCAAATAGCAGAAATTTGCTACCACAAGAGTCCTTTTGAATTTCTCTCTCTCATATACCAGATGTCCCACCTCTGCAGCCGTCATGTTCAAACCATCAGTTACATCCTGAATCCATCTTCTCTGTGGACTTCCTCTTCTTCTCTTTGCCAGTATGCCTCCTTCCATGATGGTCTTCTCCAGCCCATCTCCAGGCATCAGTAAACAATCCTATATTGAGCCACTGAAATATAAATTCACAAATTATCAGTGTGGCTTGCGCTAAGTACAAGTATGTTGCGCCTCCATAGGCCCCTATGTCAATTTAAGACGAATCTCGGTCAAAGTGTACGCATATTATCCAACAGGATACAAATTTGTACAGTCGGGTAACTAATACTTTACAAACAGAAAATCCTGACTTTAAAGTACCATATCTGGAGTTATACTGTAGCATGGTATCAGATCTGGAGTTATACTGTAGCATGATATTAGATCTGGAGTTATACTGTAGCATGATATCAAATCTGATTGTGCATAAGGGAGCCGTCAGAGCTGACTCATGCTAACACTTTAGACCAATAAAATAAAATCATTCTCTGGAGAAGATTGTGGTGGTGGGGAGGGGGCATGATACCAGACAGACATGAAAGAGGAAGAACCAATGAGAAGATGTGTGCAGGATGACAGATGAATAGGACTGCAGCAAACGCCTGACACCTCATACAGGACAGTGAGATTGTTGTGGGAGTCACATTCTGACAAGGACAAGCCAGATAATGAATATGTTTATATATACCCATCAATCTGTGATTATATTTTTTAATTACATAGATTGATTGTCATTTCCAGGTCAATGCTGTCTTTTTGACTTATGCAATGACTACAGTTTGCAGACACTCAGACTATGTGTTCAACTCCAAAGAAAAGTCAAACAGCAGCGGAATCAGGTAATTAATCCTTTCTAACAAACCTTTATCTTGTATGCAGATTCATAGTTTCACTCAATATCCATAATATTTTGGGCCCAAGTTGAGCCTCGAAATTAGCCTTGAACCTCGAAATTAGCAGGGCATGTGGTTTCTAGCAAAAAGTGTTACCGATTTTGCTATCGGCCCACCCACTAGGATTACATTGTAATTTTTATTACATTACTTTACAAATTTTGGTTTAATATTTGAATTTTCATACTAAAAGTCAAAATACAAAACTTACCTTCATAGTTTGTTTAAATTTAAATATATAAAACTAAAATTAACTGCACTAAAAGTAGTTTTACTGAATTACTGTACATTACTATTTCTGTGGGCATCTGTAGCTTAAGCGGTAGTGAGCTTGATCACAACCCAAACGTATCTGGTTTAAACACCGCGGCGGTCAAGTTTGGAAGCAAATTAGTTCCATTGGATTTTTACAATTAGTAAAAGTAGACCTCACCATTCAGAAAGCAATGGTAAACTACTGAATGTATAAGTGGTGCCTAGAAAATCGAAAACTCATTTACTGTTGTTGATGGCTCCTGTAAAGGATATGCCACGATTTTCATTTCACTATTACTGACTTTATACATATTTGAAAATAAGAATTGAAATACATTCAGAGTTAAAAAAAATGAGCCTGCAAAAAATTACTTTTATCCATTCAGTAGATGTCGTACAAATTAAACCTTAGTGTGTGCATGAATTTTGGAACAAACTTTTTTTTAAATATTTGAGAAACTACTTCACTAGAGGATGGTACGGTCAGTCTTAATTTACTATACCCCATTTTTAGCAGCCCTACCTCACTAGATGACATTACCCCCAATATCAACTCACTAGACCACATTATCCATGATAAGTTATTATCCATGATAAATTATTATCCATGATAAGCTATTATCCATGATAACTTATTATCCATGATAACTTATTATCCATGATAACTTATTAACCATGATAACTTATTAACCATGATAACTTATTAACCATGATAACTTATTAACCATGATAACTTATTATCCAAGATAACTTATTAACCATGATAACTTATTAACCATGATAACTTATTAACCATGATAACTTATTAACCATGATAACTTATTATCCATGATAAGCTATTATCCATGATAACTTATTAACCATGATAACTTATTATCCATGATAAGCTATTATCCATGATAACTTATTATCTAAGATAACTTATTAACCATGACAACTTATTAACCATGATAAGCTATTATCCATGATAACTTATTATCCATGATAAGCTATTATCCATGATAACTTATTATCCATGATAAGAGCATAGGTGCTCATCTCTAGTTCCAAGGGTACTCGGTTCGCTCCCTCGTGGAGCCAACTTAATATTTTCCCAGAGATCTCCTATCTCAGTGTAGGTGAGATCAAGTTCCTAATCCTATCAGAGACAGAATAAAACATAGATCCCATGTTCCCAAGTTGAGCATGTACATGAACCTTTTGCAGTTAAAAATTGAGAAGAGCAGGCTGTAAAGCTGCTGCCTTTGCAAAATTCATTAGGAAAATTAAAAAGTAAAATGCCTACAAAATATTGTCACCATCTTCTAAAGTACATCTGGGACCGTCTCCGGTGCCACTGAGTTGTGCACTACGCCGAGATCTTCTTGTATAAGAATGAGATTGGAGCACACATGGTTACTCACCGAAGTGCAATGATGATGGTCCAATCAATCAATCCATGATATTAACTAACTAGACTATGTTACCAATAATATCAATTAACTAGACTATGTTACCAATAATATCAACTAACTAGACCACGTTACCAATAATATCAACTAACTAGACTACATTAGCTACAATATTATGTTTATTAGGCTACATAACCTCACCGTGTGTTGCCGAGGCCTGCAAGGGAAGCAAAGAATTATAACACTGCTCCCTACAAGGCATGTCATAAGAGGCGACTACGGTAGGAGTTCACCAGTGTGTTGCTGAGGCCCGAAAGGGAAGGAAATAATAGGCACCTGCAATGTGTACCTGTAAGGCATGTCGTAAGAGGAGCCTAATGAGGGTAGGTTGGGGCTGGCTACCTCACCCCGCAGAAAAAAATAAGCAAAGAAATCTTCACAAACATGAAAAGAAAACTGATATGAAAAGGATAGGTAAAATATGGAAAGGATTGGAAGGGATGGCAGGAGAGAGGAAAAGCTGGAGAAAGTTTGTTGAAGACCTATGCTCCGTTAGGAGTTGAAAGGTGAAGAAGAAGAAGAAGACTATATAACCAAAGCAAAGTGTTTAACATTCGAGTAACTTAATATATATAATATTCTACTTCTTCAGAGCTTGGGTTCAGGGTGCCTTGGCACTTGAAGTCCTGCTGGGCCTGACTTGGACACTAGGATATTTTCAAATCGATAATGACAGCCTGCCCCTGGCATACATCTTCGCTGTTCTAAACAGTCTTCAGGGATTATTTATCTTTGTCTTCCACTGTTTGCTCAACAAGAAGGTATTATAGCTAGTTCATTCCCATTATTATATTTATATTTCGCTTGTGTGGTGCCAGGGTCCGCAAGGAAAGCAAAGATTAGTACCACTGTGACCTACAAAGCATGTTATAAGAGCGACTGATGTAGGACCTAGGGAAGCTACCCTTGTAAATAAAAACATCGCAGAAATTGGATGTGCTGGCCTACTTGTAAGCGTATAACTGACACAGCGTACAATCGCTCTTAGGCTCAGATCACATACAAATCACACAGTGGTTAACAGAGTGGTCGATTTGGAGCGTTCGAAGAAGATATTCATATTTAACATCCTGATTGATTGATTGACTACGATCCTATTTTCCTTAATGTCAGATAATGTGTTTTACTTGCTACTGTTTGACAGTAGATGGTACTATATGCAGTTGTCAAACCCACCGTCATGTGTGGGTGCTTGGGAGATATAAAGGCTAGGGAAGTAAACCCTGATAGAAAATCTCCACTGCCTTGTGGGTCAGCATGGTTATGGAGAAGGCTAGACGAGTAAGGCCTGAGTGGTTACTGGGGCCCAAATTGGGGTGTAAAGAATAGAATCACTGTTACCTGCCACGCATGTCATAAGAGGCGACTAAGGAGTTTAGGCGTGGGGCTAGCTACTCCACCCTGTAAAAACACTAGATAGCTACAGAAACCACAACCAGGAATATTCATAACTCGCCACCCGAGGAAGAAGAAGGACCCGCAAGGAGGATTCATGAAGCGACCCGGTGAAATTCGAAAAAAATGGGGAGACAGTGGAGAGATCAAAAAAAATTGCCTTAGATAGGCGGGCTTGGAAGGCCTTGGTTGCAGACCAATGCCTCCCTAGGGGCGAAAGATGAAGAAAAAGATGAGAAAACCTTTACCACAATTCCAGATGGAGGAATTCTAAGGCAATTGATGGTTAGGTATATTCCGTTCCATCTTGTGGCATCCACTATAAACTCTGCTTGATTCCAAATGTATGAACTTTATATTTCCTTTGAAATGACACACTAGGATCGAGAAGGGTTTGTGCAAAATGCACACGATATATTCCCCACATAGCTGCCTCGGATAGGCATGAAACATAAATAGAGAAAACACTTCGTTCATGCTTTTTGACTTGAACACAATACGGAAAGTGCCATTCATGGGTCTCAAGTCCTCCAGAAAATGGGGAAGCGGTCGTTATGGGTTGGTTTTGATGGGGAAGTAGCCGTTCAGCAACATTAATCATCTACCACCCACCTCAAACTAAGCAGCCCTCAAATAGTAAGATGCTGATCCCTTCCCTCCCCCCTCCCATATCTGTTTGTCCCTTCACTATAAGAGTATGCCAATCACCTTCACTATATCAATATGATCTCCCTCTACTCTATCATTATGCCAGTTACCTTATATATCATGAAATTACCTCATGCAAACTATGTATCATGTAAATTATATATTACCCTTACTTTTGTCAGACCCAGAAGGAGTATCATCAAGTGGTGAGCAGGGTGGTTCGACGGACACCTAGCAGCATTACCACCCAGTCTACCATTACCAAGCGCACCCACAACACCAACAACAGCCATGATTTGAACAACAGCCCAAGCAACAGCCAACAGAAACTGAATACTACGAACAGTCACTCCTTGGCCTAGAAGTTACTGTTGCTTACAAATATTTACATCAAATGGTGTCAAAGACTTGACATATAAAATTCTGACATTAGATACTTGACTAAAGATACACAAATAAGAAACATTAATTACAATGATGTAATAATGGCTTGGCCAGCTTTAAAATTTGCTAGCAATATTAATTTGCGTAAATAATTTTGTCCACTATATTTGGTCTTCATTTTTTGTGGGTATAGTTTAAGTTTATTTTCTTTATGTAAGATAAATTTCAACGCAAAGTAGGGAGGACACAATTGTATGCACATTTATGGTTACAATATTACAGAATAAAAATTAACATAGGAATGTAAGGGTAAAATTTCGTGGTAAAATGTCAGATATTTAATGATAAATTTTCACATTCAAAATTCTGGTTAAACTATAAATAACAAATAAATTTCAAGATAGAATTTTAGATAGAAATGTAATGGCTAAACTTAAACACATACACATAAAGATACATAACCATCTGAGAATAAAATGTATACATAAATTTCAAGATCAAATTTAACACAGACATTTCAGGACAAAATTTAGCACAGAAATCTAATGTTATAATTTAATACAGAAATCTATTGGTAATATTTGACATAAATATTTGAGAGTAGAATTTAACATGAGTCAACGATACAATTTAATACATAATCTAAACAGTAATTTTACACAGTAATACAAAGATAGTTGCAAACAAAGCATCCTACTTGGCACAAAAACCACCAGAATAGTGAATGTCCATTATGGACATTAATGACTGAAATACATTGGGATAGAACAGAAGACATGACTGCTTCTGTGCGATAGAAGAGAAAACAAAATGAGCAAAGTAGATGAGATCTTTTAAACGTTTAGCACTAGCTGGGGTCTTTGTGGCTGAGTGCTTGAGCTCTTTACCTTGCGAGTCGAAGGTCGTGAGTTCAAATCCGGACAGCAGCCTTCTATTCATAAGTGCAGTTTTTTCCAGAGACCCCTAAGATTGTTACCGAGCTACGAGTTCATGCTTTGTGCAATACTCTCTTGGCAGGTGGCGTGCCATTTCTGCGGAGAGGGACCGAGTCGTATGGGGTAAAACCAGTTGCAATGAAGTCAATCCTCGGTTTTAAACCTTTTAAACCAGGACACTATTTTATATTACAAATTATTTTGAAGAATAAAAAATAAAAATGTATATGGTCAGCAAATTTTTGTTACAGTTTACAGAATTAAATTCCGGCATTAATGAGTATATTATATGCAGACGGATTTCTCTACAGATAATAAATTATATTAAGCCAAAATTATATGGATTCCACTGTCTTACATGTCATAGGTGACTATGAACCGAGGTGCAACTTATTCACGTTCTCATAGCAAAAAGACACAGATTACAAAGATTAGTTAACTTGGTTGATAAGAAAGAATCTAAAGAAAAAGATTAACTATGTAAAATTCACCTCAAGTTCTAGAAACAAAAATTACTAAATTTATTAAATAGTGATTCAAATATAGTGAGACTGTTTGATATTTGTTTACATTATTTTGTATTAGTCATTAATCATCCTTTTGACCAATACTCTCTCTAACCAAAGAGCTAAGCCACATTTTATATATTTATCATTTGTTTATATTATCTACAATTTGTTTGATAAATGTCATATCATTCATTTAGTATTTATTGGATGCTACTGGTTGGTCCTCACCATAGTTTAGTGGTTAGAGCGTTCGTTTTGAAAGGGAAAGACAATTAATTTTGCATCTTAGACGCTCTTCAATTCTCTTATCTTGCCTACTAGGTTAGAAAACAGATATGATTGCAAGGAAAAGAGATGACCACCCTGAAACTCTGTTCGGAAAGACTCTCTCAATGCGATAAGAATATTATTTTGGTCCATTGCACTGCCCTCAGATATCGTAGCCAATCTATCAGCTCGTTCATTACTTCTCAATTTGAATTAAATCTAAGCCTGCGCCCTGTCATGTCATATCATGTAGGACATTCATTCATTACACCATAAAGCAGAGAATAGAACATATTCTTTACATTTATACTTGCGCTGCAAACACAACTGATTATGTGATTTATAAATTTAAAATTTAGTACGTTAGTTGACTAAACTTTTTTTAACTTTATTGGCTACTTTATAATATGTTATAGATGTTACTTTATAAACCATTCTTTGCAATTTTTTTATTTGAGTATGAGCTTGTTATGCTATGTTTACAGTAATGCTGCAATACCTGCAATTTTCAATCCAGCTCGTTGGATTCCGACATGCATTTCAATTCTTTTTTGCTTGATGTCTCGAATATGACAAAATTTATTTTTATCAATGGAAAGAAAGTAGAAAATGTGAACAGTTTTGAATATCTCGGTTCCCTACTAACAACAGATGGAAATGTGAACAGTTTTGAATATCTTGGTTCCCTACTAACAACAGATGAAAATAGGATGAAGCTAATTAAAAGAACAAACATAACTTTACAAAAAAATTAAACTAAAAACAGTATGGAACGGAACTGATAGGAAAACAAGGATTTGAATACTAAGAGCATGCATATTCCCAGTAGCAACGTATGGGTATGAAGCATGGACATTTAATAAGGCAGTGGAAAAACATGTATGGGCTTTTGAACATAAGTGTTACAGAAGAGTCCTTCGTATGTCATGGACAGAGAAGAGAACACATAGATCTATCCAGAAAGAACTCAAGATCAAAGAAAACTGGCTGATGCTACAAATTAGAAAGAGAAAATTGAGATGTTTCGGACATTTAAAAAGACATGAAGGGCTGAAGAAGACCATTATGTAAGGGGGCATATCGGCAAAGAGAAGAAGAGGAAGACCACGGAGAAGATGGATTCAGGATGTAACTGATGGTTTGAATATGACGGCCGCAGAGGCGGGACATCTGGCCTATCAGAGAAAGAAATTCCGGGGACTGTTGGGGTGGCAAAGTTCTGCTCAGGACAAGCTTTTTGATGATGAAGTGCACAATAGACCGCTGGCTTATGGTGAAGCATAGTAAATGCTTAATATTTGTGTTTTAAAGTAAAAATACATGCATGTTTGATCCATTAATTCCAAGCTTGCTTTTTTTACAACATAATGGACCACTTCATTATATAACATGTAACACTAAATTTGTCAAACTCCAACCCTAAATTGTCAAGCAAAGATGCTGAGCATAATCTACGAAGAAAGCAACCACAATGAATCTTCACTACATTTTTCCAGAAGAAAGCTCAACACAAATTTACACAGATGGAGGCAACCATGAATGGTGGATTGGGAGTTTACATTAAACACTCATATGCCATTACTGTGTCTCTGGTGGATCCCACTGGACAAACATGTGCCACCTACAAAGCAGAACTCTCAGCCCTCCTGATGGCATCACATCACATGAATAAGCTGCAAGCACCTGCAGACAAGATGGTCCTTCTTATAAACTCAATGTTAGCTATACTAGCCATTGAGTCTATTTAGTCCGCTGTCAGCATGGTACAGAACCTAGAACAAGAACCTTGCTGCAAAAAAAGGCAGAATATAGACTGCAATGGATTCCATCACACTGTGGCATTGAAGGCACTAAGAGTGCTGATGAGTGTCAAAGAACACATCTACCAACCACTGTATTTTCAAGAGGTCAAAATCCCACTTCTGACACCATTGTTACGTTCCTCCTTTCATCATATATATATTTATATATTGGAGAGAGAACAGTTAGACTGAGAGCTATACCACAAACTCTACAAATAATAAAACGTTCCAGTATATTTCATGATTGCTTTTATTAGGTGTTTTATACAAGCCACGTCCACCTCTGTTCACTGTATATTTTGGTCTCTTTCTGTTTACTCACGTTACTATCTCCTCACTACACAACTACGTATTCTAGTTTTTACTACGTCAAATGTTCTGTATTAGTGTTTGCCATCTGTTTAGAGAGTGCAAACACTAAGTCTCTACTAATATTATATATATCCTACTAACTATACTATAAACTAAAGCTACTTGTCTGTTCCTCAGCATGCCACCGGGGACGGGGGCTGGCTATCCACTACACCATGAAGTAGACTGGAAGAAAAAACAGGATATGGTTATGAAAAAGACTTCTTCAAAGGTCTCAGCAGAACATGTCAAATTATTATGTTTCACCTACAGACTGCATAGACTAGGATTAAGTCAAACAGCTCTGTCAGTGTCAAAAGACAGAACAGACACCAAAGCATGTTTTGCAAAACTGTTCTCTACTGGGTTAGCTGAGAAGCAACATGTGGTGCCACCTAGTTGACCTGAAAACTAAGCTTTGGAGGAAACCTGACAGATCTGAAGCTGACTGTCCAGTCCATGGTGGATTACAGTCACGATTAGAGATCGCAGAGTAAGAAAAATATTACATAAAGAACTGGCTATCCACTACACCATGAAGTAGACTGGAAGAAAAAACAGGATATGGTTATGAAAAAGACTTCTTCAAAGGTCTCAGCAGAACATGTCAAATTATTATGTTTCACCTACAGACTGCATAGACTAGGATTAAGTCAAACAGCTCTGTCAGTGTCAAAAGACAGAACAGACACCAAAGCATGTTTTGCAAAACTGTTCTCTACTGGGTTAGCTGAGAAGCAACATGTGGTGCCACCTAGTTGACCTGAAAACTAAGCTTTGGAGGAAACCTGACAGATCTGAAGCTGACTGTCCAGTCCATGGTGGATTACAGTCACGATTAGAGATCGCAGAGTAAGAAAAATATTACATAAAGAACTGGCTATCCACTACACCATGAAGTAGACTGGAAGAAAAAACAGGATATGGTTATGAAAAAGACTTCTTCAAAGGTCTCAGCAGAACATGTCAAATTATTATGTTTCACCTACAGACTGCATAGACTAGGATTAAGTCAAACAGCTCTGTCAGTGTCAAAAGACAGAACAGACACCAAAGCATGTTTTGCAAAACTGTTCTCTACTGGGTTAGCTGAGAAGCAACATGTGGTGCCACCTAGTTGACCTGAAAACTAAGCTTTGGAGGAAACCTGACAGATCTGAAGCTGACTGTCCAGTCCATGGTGGATTACAGTCACGATTAGAGATCGCAGAGTAAGAAAAATATTACATAAAGAACTGGCTATCCACTACACCATGAAGTAGACTGGAAGAAAAAACAGGATATGGTTATGAAAAAGACTTCTTCAAAGGTCTCAGCAGAACATGTCAAATTATTATGTTTCACCTACAGACTGCATAGACTAGGATTAAGTCAAACAGCTCTGTCAGTGTCAAAAGACAGAACAGACACCAAAGCATGTTTTGCAAAACTGTTCTCTACTGGGTTAGCTGAGAAGCAACATGTGGTACCACCTAGTTGACCTGAAAACTAAGCTTTGGAGGAAACCTGACAGATCTGAAGCTGACTGTCCAGTCCATGGTGGATTACAGTCACGATTAGAGATCGCAGAGTAAGAAAAATATTACATAACTTCCTGAGCTCTGCCTATTTTTAAAGATGAATAAATAGGACTTGAAAATGTAACAATGCATCTCTAGCGTTTCATTTATGATTGTGTTTGTAAGACTTTTCACTGTGTATATTATTGTTGTATTTTGTAGAGTTATTATTTCCATATTGTGAAATCATCTGCAAGTCTGTTCAGTAAGGGACAGAAGTTTATATTTAGTTATGACTGAGTTCTGGTCCTTGTATGTGCACAAAGATGTAAGGAAATACCATGGTAAATGCTTAATATTTGTGTTTTAAAGTAAAAATACATGCATGTTTGATCCATTAATTTCAAATAGATAACAAATTCTGCTTCAGTAAGATGTGAAGTGATTGATTGGTCATTTTTATTTTATAAAGGATTGATTGAGTGATTGATTGATTGATAAAACCATCATCATTACACTTAGGTGAATAACCATGTGTGCTCCAATCTCTTTCTTACCCAGAAAGATCTCAATAGCAGTACACAAATTCCATAGCACAAGTAAGCATTCTCAATGTGTTTCTAAGAATAGTGACAATTTATAGCAATTTTAATTAAAAATTTTTTACAACATAATGGACCACTTCATTATATAACATGTAACACTAAATTTGTCAAACTCCAACCCTAAATTGTCAAGCAAAGGTTAAAACTTTTAGCCAGAACAGTGGTTTTCCATAAAGATATGAAGACTTGGCATGAGTTGGTTGAGGGCCTATGCCCCAACCGGGGTTTAAAAAGGCAGAAGAGATGAGATTCTAACAATTAACATAAATAATTCTTGCTCTCTTAAATCTCTTTAATAAGAAGGGAGGGGTCTCTGTGGCTAAGTGATTTAGCCTTTGTCTTGCATTCCAAAGGTTGACTGTTCGCATCCGGACTGCGCAAATCTGTTCACAAGTGCATTTTTTCCTGAGATTCTAGGATTGTTGCCGGAACTATGCAGTTTGTGCTTTGTGCAATGCTCTTGGCAAGTGCCTGTTCAGCAGAGAGGGGCAGAGTCATATGGGGTAAAATCTGGAGCAATGAACTCAATCCTTCAGATGTGGATCCTTTTAATAAGAAGGGATTACTTTGTTGGTACTTTTACAGAAAATTCTAGAACATCAAAATTTGAGTCCAATATTGAAGATTTATTATGATTTATTTATATAACCTGATTTATTGCAGTTTTAATGATTGTTGTTATACTTTGTTTTTTATGTAGTGAGCTTTCTAGTCCAATATACAATCATTTATATTTATGGAGTCTCTGTGACTAAGTGGTTACTCTGTTCTCTCTACGTTCAAAATGTAATGAGCTCAAACCTGGACTCACGACTCTGTTGATGAGTGCATATTTTACGGATATCTCTAGGATTGTTGTCGAGTGTCACTAGACAAGCACTTGAGTGAAATCCGCAAGGAAAACAGAAAAGAGGATGCCCTAAACAGACCTGGAGACAAAGTCTTCATGAGGAACTGAAGGGTGCTCGACTATCCTGGAAGACCATAAAGAAAACACTCAGAACCGGGAAAAGTGTTGAACAACTGTTGAGGAACTATCCTCCATGAGGAGCGGAGAGGAATAAGTCAGTAAGTCTAGAATTGTTGTAGGAGCTACAGAATTTGTGCTTTGTGCAATATTTTCGACAGATGGCGTGCTGTATCTTCATAAAGGAACCGAGCCATATGGGGAAACCCGGTACAATGAATTCAATCCTTCATCATTACACTCATTTAGTACAATCATTTATATTTTAGTACAATCATTTATATTTGCTTTTTTATGATGCTTTACCTTTATTTTTTCTACCTTTTTGTGCAGTGTACAATTTTTAAATATTGGGCTGTTAACAGAACTGACATTACAAAATTAAAATATATTAGTGTGTAGCAGTTAAATTTGTTGTCTTTTGATTATTTTTAACATAATTGCATTCAGTAATGGCACTGACAAACTAAAAGCAGAACAAATCTTCTTCTTCACTAGGGATGCATAGTTCCACAACCAAGGCCTTCGAAGCCCACCTATCCAAGGCATTCCTTTCTAGATCTCTCCACTCTCTCCCCATTTTCTTGCATTCCGTCTCCAACTCCAGGTATTCCTGGGTCTTCCCCTACCTCTATTGCCCTGGGGGTTCCATCGGCGAGCCTGTTTTATGATGCTGTTAAGGGTTTCTCAGTGTGTGTCCTATCCATCGCCACCTTCTGCTCCTTATCTCTTGTTCCACCTATCGTTGTCCTGTTCTATCCCAGAGTTCCCTGTTTGTAATCCTGTCATACCATCGCAGATGGAGTATCCTGCACAGGCATCTATTGATGAATGTCTGCAACTTTGGTGTTCCCTTAGTTCTGTATTTTTTATTTAATCCAGAAATGATGCTGATGTAGTCTAGAAGTCACCACAAATGAGGAGCTGAAGAGAATGAATCAGATCCCAATGAACCAACACATTATGTAAAGATGCTAACGCCGGATAGGATACACCTTGGTAAACCAGAGAAAAATATAACAAGAAGAACCCTTTCCTGGAACCAACAGGGAAAGCGAAAGAAAGAGAATCCAAGAAATAAACGGAGAAGAGATTTATAGTAGGCAGAGAATAAATATTTGGAAGAAGCTGCAAGCGATAGCTAAACATATAAAGAATTTGCATGAGTTGGGTGCTTAATGCACAAGAGAGAAAGCCTAGTAGATAAAGAGGTGATGAAGACATCCACTTTTTCTATGAGCAAAATTCCCTTCCATAGCTTTGTAGAAATTAGTGTGGAGGCACTCAAGCTGCTAAACCTCAACATGGTGAAGACAGCAGTATTGAGAGTGCATTTCCATATGGTGTTAAACATATGTTGTAACTTAAAATGAATTTGGTTAAAATTATTTAAAGATGTGGATGCAACCAGCAATGTATCGCAAGAAAAGAGAGGGGAACAAAGAGCCTTCCTGCAAGAACCCTGGAAGCAACGAATATGATCAACAAATAAACAGCGTACAATAAACCAAGAGCCTCCGAGAAAACAAATTGACAAACACAGGACTCGAATCACTCGCCTCCATCTCCCATGAAAAACAAACTTGCATAGAACTAATTGAAGATTGAATTGACAGCAGAATCCAGCATCAATCTGAGAAATCAAAAATACTATCAGACCACTGACTACCAGCGAATTCCTTTTAAAGTTTCGATTCCACTGAATTTTGCATTCTCGTTTTCAGTGCCAGGCAATAAAGTTTGTATTTTCAACTCCACATTTGTGGATCTTCTTCTTCTTCTTTGCGTTCGTTCTTTACGACCAATTTTAATCACTCTTTGTGATATGTTTGATCTTTGCCAAGAACGTGTATACGTTGCACATTGGTTTAGTAGGCCCCTAAACGCATAGACTTCACACGTTTAGGACATGTGCATCCGATTTCAGCCGAACCTCCTTAGTCGCCTCTTACGACATGCGTGGCAGGTAGCAATGGTTCTATTCTTTACACCCCAAATTTGGGCCCGGTAACCACTCGGGTGACATTTGTGGATCTTCTAAATACTCTTTCTCAACTTTCTGGTGTAGTAGGTTAATTAACAAAGTCTTCATTCACATCCCAGAGCTGCTTGACTAACAGTTCCAGAGAATACAATATCACTAACTGTGCAGTCTTTTACTCGGGTGAGTACGTGGCTATCCTTCCTTTATCACACCCTTTGACATATGCTGGGGAAGAGTGAGCACATACGGGTCTGCCCTGAGAAAAATGGCATTGGCACAGTAACCGATAACTCTTACAACTGCAAGACTTGTTGATAATGAAAGGGTTGTTTCCCTTCTAGCAGATATATCTCCAGCAAGCTACGACCACGGCCAACTCTATATAACTAGGACATACAACTGACCGGGAATCCTGACTTAGATCAGAGCCGGGGTTGGAATCTATATATTTTTTATAGAACACTGCAAGCTTTTTTTTGCAATTTTACTCAATTCTGTGAGTCTATGGCTATTTATTGGTGAAAATATTCATAATATTGATATTCCTTATTGTTAAACGTAACTTGTTGGATGATATCTTCGATTTAGCATTTTGTGTTGATTTACCAATGACACTGCGAAGACGAGTACTCCAGTGCTATATTGATCCAATACTTCTGTATGGCAGCAAATCATGGACAATCAATAAACAATGGTCATTAGAAGCCACAGAGATGTGGTTTTACAGAAGAATGTTGAAAATTCCATGGACAGCGAAGAAAACAAATGAGGAGGTTTTAAATCAGTCCTACACACAAATAAACCTTATTAAAAAAATAAGAATCCGACAATCAATGTTCTTCGGACATATAATGCGAAGAGAAGGTTTAGAATATTTGGTGACAACATGTAAAATGCAGGGAAGTAGAGATCGTGGAAGACAGAGGGAGAAGGTGTTGGATGGCCTGACATCATGATTCGACACAAGATCGACATCAGAACTGATTACATGCACCAGGCAGAGAGAGAGTTGTGGAGAGACATGATCGCCTACGCCGACAGGCATGGCACCCACTTAGCTAGAACTTCATAATAATAATAGCCGTCCATCGCAAGCGATGATGACAACAGTCTCAGACGTGTGCGCTGCACCTCTCTGGTGTGTGCAGAGGTGACTAAAGTTCAATTCTAGAACATATTCCCCTACTACAGGGGAGGGCTGGGGGCATACATGACCAAGGTTAGACGTGTGGGTGGTGTGTTCTGTCTTTTCGCACAGCTCGTTTTCTCTGTGCCTCAAACATCACGACGATTCTCAGCTATGCGAGTTCCTCTTGTGTTGTTACAGCGTCACATTTGGCGATCTTGCGCCAGGGATTCTCAGCCCGTGATATCTATATCGAAAAACGTAATCAAAGTACTGTAGTTTTACTAATTAAAAAAACAATGACAAAATACAGCAACGTTTCGACCAACAAGGCCTTTATCAACAAACGAACAACAGGAGTGACAAATTTTTAAAAAAAAATGGACGACCAAAAACAAACGTTTCTAATGAAAATCTGAAATAAAACGAAAAACTGGGAATAAACACAAATAACGAAATAAATGTAACACAAAAAACACACATAAAACTAGAAATAGAACGGAAGAGAAACAATGACAAATCTAGTAAATATATAAAATATATAACTTGAATACATGCAACATATACCCATATAGATTATAAGGCATGGGAAGAAAGTACTAAGAAGCATAGGAATGTAATACGTTGAGCCACGTGGTCGCAGGGTACATACAGAAATCAACCGATTCTCCAGAGCAAATCGACTGCGATCATCCGATGAACACGATCGGATGGCTGTGACCTGGAGATCGTGAGCTCTAAATGGCCAGTATCATTGAAATGGGTGGCTACAGGGTCACAGAGCATTGGCGTATGTCGCGCAAGTGTTGGGCGAATAAAATGTCATTGGGCGAATTCACCCAACACTTGCGCGACATACGCCAATGCTCTGTGACCCTGTAGCCACCCATTTCAATGATACTGGCCATTTAGGAGCTCACGATGTCCAGGTCACAGCCATCCGATCATGTTCTCGGATGATCGCAGTCGATTTGCTCTGGAGAATCGGTTGATTTCTTTGTATGGTACCCTGCGACCACGTGGGCTCAACGTATTACATTCCTATGCTTCTTAGTACTTTCTCTTCCCATGCCTTGTAATCTATATGGGTATATGTTGCATGTATTCAAGTTATATATTTTATATATTTACTAGATTTTTCATTGTTTCTCTTCCGTTCTATATCTAGTTTTTATGTGTGTTTTTGTTACATTTACTTCGTTATTCGTGTTTATTTCCAGTTTTTCGTTTTTATTTCCAGATTTTCATTAGAAACGTTTGTTTTTGGTCGTCCATTTGTTTTTTTAAATTTGTCACTCCTGTTGTTCGTTTGCTTGATAAAGGCCTTGTTGGTCGAAACGTTGCTGTATTTTGTCATTGTTTTTGTTATTTGTAAAACTACAGTACTTTGTGATTACGTGTTTTGCCAATCAAATAGTTTTACTGCAGTCTCATCTATTTTGTGAGTATCTACTATATCGAAGCATTTCAGAGAAACTTTACGAGTGTCTTTACAGCGTTTTTTCTGAACACCAGTTTGCCCCTTCAAGTTCGCCATACATCAATTGTTTTGGGATGCGTTTATCAGGCATCCGAGCAACGTGACCGGCCCATCTCACTTGGGCCTTCTGTAACAGTGTGTTGACGCTAGGGATCTCTGCTCTTATCAGGACTTCGGTATCTGAAATTTTGTCCTGCCAGTTTACTTTTAGTAGTCTGAGTAGACAGCTTATGTGGAAGTGGCTTATTTTTCTTACGTGTCTGCTATACACTGTCTATGTCTCGCTGGCGTACAGCTGCGTGGTTAAACTATGGCCCGGTAAACTTTCAGCTTTGTGGCTACGCTTATCCTTCCGCTCCAACACAGTAACACGCAGCCTTACGAACGCAGCACTGGCTTTGGATATCCTATTGTTGACCTCAATATCTATGTTCGCCCGTGTGGTGCAGGGCCCGAAAGAAAATTAAAAAATAGTTACATTGCGAAATACAACGCATGTCGTAAGAGGCGACTGATGTAGGACCTAGGAAAGTTACCATTGTAAATAAAAAACATCGCAGAAATCGGATGTTCTGGTCTACTTGTAGGCGCATAACTGGCACAACGCACACTCGCTCTTAGGCTCAGATCATTTACAATTCACATATAGTGGTTAACAAATGGCCGATATGGAGCGTTCGAAGAAGAAGTATGAGATTTTGCACCTAAAAGCGAGTGTACGTTGTGCCAGTTATTCTCTACCGACCAGTTGGCCAACACATCTGATGTCTGCACCGCTTTTCATTTACTAGAGTAGCTTCCTAGCCGTACCAGTCTCTGTGTTTGCTTAGGTTCGCATTCCCAGACATCTTTAGGTTTCTCTAGCATAGAACGTGGTTCACTCTTTGCTGATCATATTTCAGCCACTCAATACAGCACGCATGTTATCTGCACACAAGAGTGTGTTCATGCTTTGCAACTTTACTGCCTCGGTGATATCGTTACGATTTTGAATCATTCTTAACCGATCAAAGACGCTTATCGTTTTGTCGCCACAATATTTCCCAAACCGAAACTGTACACGTGTCGAGTAAGATTATTGGCAACAACGCCCGAGTGGTTACCGGGGCCCAAATTTGGGGTGTAAAGAATAGAGCCACCGTTACCTGCCACGCATGTCGTAAGAGGCGACTAATGAGGTTTGGCTGAAATCGGATGCATGTGTTCTAAGCGTGTAGAAGTCTATGCGTTTAGGGGCCTACCAAACCAATGTGCAACGTATACACGTTCTTGGCAAAGATCAAACGTATCACATAGTGATTAAAATTGGTCATAAAGAACGAACGCAAAGAAGAAGAAGATTGGCTACAAAATTGACGTCATTGCAATCCGGGTAGACCCATAGGTGCTCAGTTTCCCACAACAGATATCGAAGAGTATGCATACTGATGGTTCCCGTGACTCGCTGGTTAAACACACTCCTCACTCTGCCCCTCAGACATTCAGTTCTACTTGTGCAACAGGTAACCCCAAACTGCTAAAACCGCTGGATCGATTCTTCTTTTTCTTGGAACGCTCCATATCGACCACTTGTTAACCACTCTGTGTGATTTGTATGTGATATGAGCCTAAGAGCGATTGTATGGTGTGCCAGTTAGCGTCTACAAGTAGGCCAGCACATCCGATTTCTGCGATGCTTTTTATTTCCTAGGGTAGCATCCCTAGGGTAGCATTGTAGGTTGCAGTGGTACTATTCTTTGCTTCCCTTGCGGGCCCCTGTAAGTAATGACTTTGGTAATTAGACACGTTGAGTATAACATAAAGTATCCAGGCTACCAATGAAGTGTTAAATTTCAAGCGCAGTCGATTTTGTAGCAAGTACCGCTGAAAATAGAAACTATAACTTTCTGAGTTTAGAGAAAATTCGAAGTCGTCTAAGAGCTACTGCGCACGTGTTCTACCACATACACGTTCAGCTATTGTTGCCCGAAAGGGACCAAGCTCTTGTAAGGCGCACCGAGTTTTCACCCAGTTGATTTATTAGTGTACACAGAAGAAGAGTAATAAGATATTCTTTTGTTTAAATTAATATGTTGTGACTTTCGGAAATCAATTTGTTTATTTTTGGTTCGTGTGTACATGTCGGGTATGTAATCTCTCTCTCTCTTTGCCTTTTTACTCCGGGTTGGGGCATAGGCCCTCAACCAACTCATGCCAAGTCTTCCTATCTCTAGCTATCTCCTGCAGCTCCTCCAGCTCTTCTTTATATTGTTGATCTTCTCCTCCAAATCTCGTCTCCATGTATTTCTCGGCCTCTCCTTCTTTCGCTGTCCCTGCGGGTTCCAGGCAAGGACCCTTCTTGTTATATTCCCTCCGGTTTTCGCAAAGTGTGTCCTATCCAGCGCCTTTTTTAACCTGTTCGTTCACTGGAATCTGTCTTGTTCTCTCCATAAGTTCCTCATGTGTGACCCTATCATACCATCTTATTCCCTCTATTCTGCGCAGACACCAGTTGATGAATGTTTGCAATTTATGCGCTATTGTTTTAGTTGTTCTCCATGTTTCTGACCCATACAGTAGAACTGCTTTAACATTAGAGTTAAATATCCGAATTTTTGTTCTAGATTTGATTTCTTTGGACTTCCAAATGTTTCGCAGTGCAATGAAAGCTCTTCTTGCCTTCTGTATTCTTATTTTAACATCTCTATCTGTTCCACCCTCTTTGTCTACGTTGCTGCCCAAATATGTGTATGATTCTACCTCTTGATGTGGGATTTCCCCGGGGAGATCGAGTTGTCGTTTGCTTGGTTAATTCTCAATATCTTTGTCTTTCCCTTATGAATGTTCAGCCCTAGTTTGCTGGGACCTTTGATTCAATGTGTTTAGCTTATCCTGCATCTGATTTCGTGTATGTGACAGAAGGGCTATATCATCAGCGAAGTCCAGATCATCTAGTTGCTCTGTCAGAGTCCATTGGATTCCATTTCTGGTGTTAGTTACTGTGGTCTTCATAATCCAGTCTATTGTCAGTAAGGAAAACAAAGGTGATAGAAGACATCCCTGACGCACTCCTGTTTCTATTCCGAAAGTATCTGTTCGGGTATGTAATACGAAGAGTTAAAACATTTGGTGACGTCGGGTAAAATTCAGGGAAGAAGAGATCGTGACGGCAGAGGGAGATGTCGAGTGCTCTGACATCGTGGTTCAACAAAAGATCGACGTCAAACTCATTAGCTGCGCCAAGGAGAGAGAGAGAGAGTTGTGGAGAGACATAATCGACTTGATTGATTTATACACTATGACAGTTTCCAGAACATGCTCAAGAGATCTCGAAGCAGAGCATCAATCAAATAACAACACACACACTCTTGTCAATATTTTGCTTTATACTAACTTCCCTTTATTCTGTTCAAGATGGCGGGGGTCAAGTCTGATGACGTTTTAACGTACTTACCATCTTTACAAAATGTTATTGACCAGACTAGTTTAAAATGGATCTTTGTTGGTGGAAAAGGTGGTGTAGGAAAAACAACATCCAGGTAAACCTGTTCTTGTGTGCTTTTCGTTTTACTTGTTTCAAAATATTTAGATTGATGTGTTATTTTTAGACGCACAATGACAATCTCCTGTTGTTCTCCAAACCAGATCAACTTATAACTTTTAGTATTTACTAAACTTTAAAGGGACTAAACTTACTTAGTATAACTATTAACTACTGACTTACTAGTAGTACTAAGTAATAGTGTATTACCGGAAGGTTACGTGTCACAGTGGGAACGGAAGGGGATAAGCATAGTCACAAAGCTGAAAGTTTACCGGGCCATTATAATATTTACATAGTGCTAACCACGCTGCTGTACGCAAGCGAGACATGGACAGTGTATAGCAGACACGCAAGAAAATTAAACCATTTCCACACAAGCTGTCTACGCAGAATACTAAAATTAAACTGGCAGGACAAAATTCCAGACAGCGAAGTCCTCACAAGAGCAAAGATCCCAAGCGTCAACACCCTGTTGCAGAAGGCCCAAGTGAGATGGGTCGGTCACGTTGCTCGGATGCCTGATAAACGCATCCCAAAACAGTTGATGTATGGCGAGCTTGAAGGGGGCAGACGTTTAGCTGGTGGACAGAAAAAACACGTTAAAGACACGCTTAAAGTGTCTCTGAAATGCTTCGATATAGACAATACGTGCTGGGAATCCCTTGGCAAGATCGCCAAATGTGGCGCTGTAACAACAAAAGAGGGATCCGAATAGCTGAGAATCATCGTATTGTTGAGTCACAGCGAAAACAAGCAGCGCGAAAAGACAGAGCACACAACACGCACATGTCTAACCTTGATCATGTATGCCCCACCTGTGGTCGGGATTCTGTTCTAGGATTGGACTCTACAGTCACCTCCGGACACACCAGAGAGGTGCAACAGCACACGTCTGAGATTGTTGTCATCATCGCTTTGCGATGGACGGCTATTAGTATTACCAGTGACTACTAGTGAGTACTTAGAACTGTACTCTATATATACTTTGCTGTCTTGACTTGATAGTAGAATTCACTTTTCGTTATTACGATATGAGACTAATTTGACTAATCTGTGTAAATCGAAGTTTAGTTTAGTTCAGTTGTCGGATCACCATCACTGCACGTCGAACAAATTAGTCCATAAGTGCTCCGATCTCTCCCTCAGTATGTCCATCAGCGTGTGGCGACTAACGACACCAGTTCTTTGTTGGTTTACAATTCTTCTTTGTCTGCCAGCATAGCGTTCTTGTCGAGCCACACCACACTTAACTTTGAGTTCTTGCAGTCTGGTTAGTGTTGTGGATTCACCGCTATTACGTGAATCATGTACACACCTCTCTCCCTTAAGGAATTTATAATATCAGCCTGGTCCATTGCTCGTCCGCTTGGACAGCAGCCATACCTGCAAGCCTATCCGCACGTTCATTCCCCTTACACCTGCATGCCCTGGCACAAAAATAAAACTGATCTTTGTCAGCTGAGACCTCCCCAGTGATTCTATCCAATGTCTCCTAGCCCATCCTGTTTCAATCTTCCTGAGCATACTCATTGAGTCACTGAGAAAACATGCATGGATAAAAGTCTGTGATTCTAGCCAAATCATCGCTTGGTAACCGCCATGATTTCCATAGTGAGACTGCTCGTAGTCACGGCAAAACCACCGTCTTCCTTCACAACATCACCTCCGACCTGAGCAGTGAAAGCCCACGTGCTCCGCACATGTCGAATCACCGAACCATCCGTATAAATGATTACATCATGCTCAGATGCGTTCTCAGAAATTAATGCCTGAACCTCTGCCTCCATGACAAGTGGGTTGTGTTGCCGGCATTCTTTATCAAGTTCGATGCATACAGAAAAGGATGTAGCGATTCCTGTTGGCACTGGTATCCATTCTTCACCGGGATCAATATCTTCAAGTGTACACACCTGTTCAATACAGTCCTCGGCCTGACCCATCCAAGATTTTCCTCTTTTAACCTATTTCCTTTTTGTCTCTTTATTTCTAAGTGCAGAGGATGTTGTGTGTCAGCATTGACTCTAAGGTATGCTCGTGCACGGCTCTTCAGTATTCTATACTCCATAGTAGGATAGTCAAGGAGATAGCGCATTGCCCTGCAAGACGTGTCTTTAGTGCAACCAAGTATAATGCGCATCGCCTCGTTCTGTATTATTTCCAGTCGTTCTATCTGACCATGACTGAGAGTCAGGATCGCCAGCGCATACTCAAGCACAGAAAGGACCAGACCCTGGTATAAAAGACAAAGATGGCGCTGTTCACAATCCACCGCAGCCATTACCCTCATTGCCAGCAAACCTTTCCTCGCCTTCATTATCACATGAGCTATGTGTTCCGTAAAAGCTAGACTACGATCAAAACGCAGCCCCAGGTATTTCATAGACTGAGACCGCTCCACCACCTCTGAACACAAAACCACAAATCGAAGTTGCGATCATACAACACTATACTTAACTGACTTAACTATATACTCCAGTTATAATTGTTATTAGTAAATTAGTTATTATAATACAATTCTTCTTCTTTACCCCTTTCACCTCCAAGAAGGCATAGGTCCACAAACAAGGCCTTGCATGCATTAAGTTTAAGCACTTGGTGTCGGGATTTTTTAAAGCTAAGTCTTTTTTACAGGGTGGGGTAGCTAATCACATGCCAAATCTCCTCTTTTCGCTGTAAACAGCATATGGTAGATATTAGTGGCTCTATTTTTTAACCCCGACTTCGGGCCCTGGCAATCACACGGGCGTCACCTTGAAGAGTCTTTTTTGACTATCGGACAGGAGAGACGTGTAGGGGCATTTTCTGAGATTCTCATTGTCTGTAATATGATCAGATCTCGAATCGAACATGTGTGCACCTACCCTTCTACTTATTCCAGAGTAGCTCTCCTTCGATCCTTACCCACTTAGCTAGACATTTGTCTGTTACCACGGTCACCCCATGGAGGTGGGGTAGGGTTTTGGTCAGTGACCCTGGTACCATTTTATATCCTACATTATTGCGCCTGCGGCCCCATTATAATACAATACCTTAATGAATGCCTAATACTATACTAAACTATACTCATTTTGTCAGTAGCCCATCTTCAACCTGTACAAATCAGCGTCCCGTTTGACAATAGTCCATCCGGGGTTGGGTTAGAGTTAACAACCCAAATCTTTTATAAATGCTTTGTTACAGAAACAATTAAAAACTGAAAATGCTATAAATAATTTCTGCTCTGTGTTCCATTAAAAATTCTCCACAAAAAAATGAATTAATAAATGTTAGTGATAAACTGCAACTAATAGTAGTGAGTGCTGGAAAATGACTCACAACATCATACACAATCTGGAGAAACTCCAAAGTTCAAGAAGAATACTCACCTGAGTGGTTACCGGGCCCATATTTGGGGTGTAAAGAATAGAACCACTGTTACCTGCCACGCATGTCGTAAGAGGCGATTAAGGAGGTTTTACTGAAATTGGATACACATGTCCTAAACATGTAGAAGTCTATGCGTTTAGGGGCCTACCAAACCAATGTGCAACGTATACAGGTTCTTGGCAAAGATCAAACATCGCAAAGAGTGATTAAAATTGGTCGTAAAGAAGAAGAAGAGTACTGCAATTTTTCTTGCCAAATATGATAAAAAATTAAGATCCTTTAAAACATTCAAACTGCATTATTAGAGATCATCATTAAAAGGCAAAGCTGGAGATGAATTGGTCATGTGTGCTGTATGCCAGTAGAGACATTGGTTAGGAAAGAGGATGGAAAGAGACGGTCTGGAAACATGGAGAAGAGTGATGGAAAGAGAGTTGAAATGTTGTGGCCTGATATGGGAAACAGTTAACAGAAAGGCGGCAGAATGTCAACAATGGAAATCCTTTGTGGCAGCCTCAAGTATCAAACGGATCACAAATAGGATATAGATAAATGTCAACCCTATTTCCCAGTGGGAACAAAGGAGTAAGAGAAAGCCAAGCTGTCTTTACGAGAACCCTTGCATTCTAGAGCCACATTGGATCCCAAATTGCAGATAGATTGTTTCTTGAGTCAGGTTTTAATTAAATTTGATATTTGTTTCAGTTGCTGTCTTGCTGTACAGCTTGCAAAAGCCAGGGATTCAGTCCTTATCATTTCAACTGATCCAGCTCACAACATCTCCGATGCTTTCAGTCAGAAGTTTTCTAAAGTTCCATCACTGGTCAAAGGATTTGACAACCTGTATGCAATGGTAAAAATGATGTAGATATCTTCTTCAAATGCTCCATATCGACCACTTGTCAGTCACTCTTTGTTTTTTCTTTTTTCTTCTTTCGTCCGCTTTCAACTCAGACGAAGTTTCATCTCTGAAACTGATTTTTGCGTGAAAATCCGTTTTCCAATTTCTTACAATGGCAGCAGCGTGCACATTGTAAATTACTTTACACTGGCAGCCGTGTGCTCAATGTACTCGTAATTAGTATTCCTCGCCATACAGGCAGATTTTCTCCGACTTCAGAGGTACTCACGTTATCGTCCTGAGTAAGACCAGGGACTCGAACAAATGCCGGACAGTGGGTTCGAACCCGAGCTATGAGGCGTCTCACAGCTAGCAGGCCGAGCTACTATCAACTACTCTAGGCAGTCCCCCAGTCACTCTTTGTAATTCTTATGTGATCTGAGCCTAAGAGTGATTGTGCGATGTGCCAATTATGTGCCTCCAAGTAGACCAGCACATCCGTTTGCTGCGACGCTGTTTATTTACTAGGGTAGCTTCCCTACGTCCTACATCAGTTGCCTCTTGCGACATGCCTTGTAGGTCGCAGTGTTACTATTCTTTGCTCCCTTGAAAGCCCCAGCAACACACTGGCAAGGCGTAGATATCAAATTAGCTGGTTGGTTTTGTTTTCTCTGCCTTTCTGCTGTAAGCCAAGTGTAAAGTTTCATTTTCAGTTCCCACT
The DNA here is from genome assembly GCA_020796225.1 of Arion vulgaris. Lineage (NCBI taxonomy): Eukaryota > Metazoa > Mollusca > Gastropoda > Stylommatophora > Arionidae > Arion > Arion vulgaris. Next base: position 24,466,693 of record CM036769.1, read on the forward strand.
CATTAAGTGTCACAGTGGTTATTGTAAAAGTGTTGTATTAGGACTTCTACAATGTAGTCTGTCTGCTTTCTTGGTCTCTGGTGCAGCGCCATGAGCTACAAAATCTTCTACAAGGAGACTTAGCTTTTATTCTGTTCAGCAGACTTCACAACTATGAAGATCATGTTGATCAGTGATTTAATAGCTAGACAAGTCTGTAACCAGAATTCCCCACAGGTATGTGAAGCAAGGTCTTAAACATTGTGTTTACTGACCATTTCTCGATTGTCTCCCTATCATTTCATTGTCTTAAATATGCGACATAATATTTTATCTTAAAATCTTTTTATATTTTTTTTGGTCTGAAACTGGAAAAAACCCAAATATTTTGTACTAACCAAGCTATTATAAACCAACATATTGTTGGTCACAGAAGCATTAAGGTTAGAGGCTGTTCTTACACACTAAAGTTTTTGAGTTCATTTCCACTTTTAGTAAAAAAAATGTGTTTCCAAAAATGTGCATCAACTATAGTTTTTAGGCTAGGTGAGGTAAGAATTAAATTTAAATAAAAATTTAATAGGCTATGTGAGGTAAAGCCTCTAGTCCTCTCAGCAATAGATGCAAATAATCAACAGATGAGTTAAATGTAAATTAAATATTAAGTATGTCAATTATGCATGGTAAAAATCCATTGGCAGTTAAAAAAATTTTTAAAGTATGCTTATTTTCACTGCCTGAGTTATAGAGGAAAATTTAATTTAATTCCTGTCATGTCTAGCATCATAGTACAACCGGTATATTGAATCCGAACAAAGGTCATGTAGAAACAGGATGTATACTAGAAAAAGCAATCATCATTTCTTAGGCTTGTAAGAAAAAAGTGAGGTTTCAAACACATTATGACAACAGGCCTAGTCAATGTTGACAGGACAGAGGATAACAGTGAGAGAAAATTTTGTACAGCCTTGCTTCATGGCACGGAAGCTTGGCGGCATTCGGACTGGCAGTCAGTACTCTCTTTCTCGCGTGTGATCACCGCCCACACCGATGTACCAGACCTCCCCATAAATTCTATTCATGTGGAAATCTGCTTCATGCAGCCTCAGCATTGGTGTGTTTCACATCTTCAGCAATAATTTGGAGCTCTGGTGCTTACCCTTCGGCGATGTGTCTGGTTTCAGCCAACGTTTACTCGGTGCGCTCTCCATTCTGTAGCCATCTAGTGTTTTTACGGTGTGGGGTAGCTAGCCCCACGCCCAACCTCCTTAGTCACTTCTTACGGCTTCCGTGGCAGGTAACAGTGGTTCTATTCTTTACACCCCAACTTGAGCCCCGGTAACCACTCGGGCGAATCAGTACTCCAGGCAGATGCTTGTGGTAATCCATTATCACCTATGTCAGTTTGCATGACACATGATGATGATAATTTATTGCTTCTTTTTTCTTCTTTTCTCTAATCCTGTTTTACCTCACAGTATTAGGATAAAAAGAGATTTATAAAATGGACTTTTGTATGCGCTTCATGAATCATGTTTTACACCACAGGTTATTTCTGAAGTCCATCTTTTGCATGAACAGCCTTTTGCGTTGTATCCCACGTATCAGAGTAGCATTGATCTTTGGAGTGCACTGTCTGTTGGTAATCTACTTATGTGGCTGAACCATTTAATTTGTTGTTTCTTGGTGAAGTTCAGTACTGATGTTGTACTCACTTTTTTTCAGTCCTCATTCCTAAACCAGTCTCTGCATGATACTCCCAGCATTCGGCGTAGACACTTCATCTCTGTCATCACAGTTTTTCTTCTATCATTTGATGTCAGCGTCCAGGTTTGGCACTGATGGCATAATGTAGTGAGAAAGATTATATTGACAATGCTCTTTATGTGTTCATAGCGACATATCTGCGTTTTTAAATTGGTGCTATTTGACATACAATTTAATGTGCTTTACTGCATCTATGTTGGATTTGGTAAGTTATTCTTTCATTTGCTGAAAAAATGCTTCCTAGATATGTAAAGTCTTTGCCTTGTTTTAATGGATCTTTGTCGATGGCGATATTGGTAGTGTTTTTCTCTCTAGCTAATGTCATTACTTCGGTTTTGTTAATGTTTATTCTCATATTGTATTCATTGCATGTTAACCAGTGTCTGTTAATGTGTTGCCATAGCTGTTCCTCTGCTGTTGATATCATTGCCTGATTGTTGGCAAAAAGAAATTTGGTAAGAGTTTAATCCATTGCTGTGTGTAATTCCATCATATTTTGTAAGACTGTATAGTTTTTAAAATAATATTTTTGTGGGTTCTTTTTAGGGTGTTTTATCCAGTTTTTGTTTTGGAGGGAGGGGGCATTTGTCTTTGAATGTTGTCACCTATGATATTCTTTTTATTTTAGGAAATAGACCCAAACCTCGGTTTCTCAGAACTACCAGATGAATACTTTGAGCAAGGTAATACTTTAGAATATATTTGCCTTCATAAATAACATGAAATTTTCAGTTTGTGAACAATGTTAACACTTTTTTTTGTAAGCAATTATATTTTTACATAAACTTGCTGATGAAAATTATTCTAAGAGAGATGGGAGGGATGTGAGATTTAGGACACAACGAATGAGAGGATAGAAATTGGCATGAGAGAACCAGATCTGACAATGACCCAGCTCTGCCTCTAAAGGTGGTCCTGGTAACATGATTCATCAGTTTGGCTGAACAAGTAGGAATTGAAGATGGCAGACAAACCCGATATGGAGCGTTCAAAGAAGAAGACACGTTAAACCACACTTTGTGATTTGTATGTGATCTGAGCCTAAGAGCGATTGTATGTTGTGCCAGTTATGTGCATACAAGTAGGCCAGCACATTCGATTTCTGCAACACTTTTATTTACTAGAGTAGCTTCCCTAGGCCCCTACCTTAGTCACCTCTAACTTGTCACCTCTTAGCCTTGTTAGTCGCATTGTTACTGTTCTTTGCTTCCCCTGCAGGCCCCGGCAACACACGGGCGGGTTATGGTACTATATTTGGCTTAAATTTATATGTTCTTTAAATGGAAATTATTTATGTAGTAAGTTCTTCATCATGCATTCTTGACCACCATTCAGTGAGGCAGTAACCAGCATACAGTGTAGGAAAGCAGCATACTTCTCCACTTTCATTTTTATAATTTGTTTTGCCGTTTATAATTTTTTTGTTGCTTTGACAATTCATAGCATAATTTCTGGTTTGGTCAAAATTGCTTACCCAAATAGAGGAACTGGTCTTTTATCTTATCATTTTGGATATATTTATATCTAAAAACAATGGATGGACTTCATTGCACCTGGTTTCCCCATATGGCTCCTTCTCTTTCTGCAGAAATGGCACAACACCTGCAGAGAGTGTTGCACAGACTCTATAACTCCATCTACAATCCTAGGTATCTCATGAAAAATGCACATGTGATTCCATCCAGATTCAAACCCACAACCTTTAGAACGACAGAGAAATGTGTTAACCACTTTGCCATTGAGACCCCCCTCAATATATATATATATAAATCAGTGTTCATGTTTTTGTCTACTCATGATCTTGTTATTCTGAACTGTTTTACAGTCTGAAATTGGGTGAAGAAATATTAACTCTTTGTGGACCAAACGCCACACTACATGATTTTGGCTTGGTTACCTTCTTACAAGGTGCCACACTAAAGGGCATTTTTTATTCTAAAATCAAATGGCTTGTGAATACATGGCTTTTGCCCTGGTCCACTAAGAGTTAATAAAGTATTTGATGATCTTATATTCCTGAAGCGCTTAGTTTTTCTCCCTTTTTCAGCTGACATGATGGCAATGGGACGTGGCATGGTTCAAGAACTTCTGGGAGCATTTCCTGGCATTGATGAAGCCATGAGTTTTGCAGAAGTCATGCGGTCAGTAACATAGTTCATAAGTATTTCATGTTCTAAAGGTCACAAGCCTTACGGGAACTCAAATCCACAAATTTAGTCTGTCACACACCTGTGTGTTGCCTGGACTCTCAAGGAGAGCAAAGATTAGTAACACTGCGACCTACAAGGCATGCCGCAAGAGAAGACTGAGGTACGGGCATAAGGAAGCTACCCCAGTAAATAAAAAGCGGAGCAGAAATCGAATGTGCTACTTGTAGGTGCTTAGCTGGCACAAGGTAAATTTGCTCTTATGCTCAGATCGCATACAAATCACACAAAGAGTGGTTAACAGATGGCCGATATGGAGCGTTTAAAGAAGAAAATGTCTGTTACAGATTTTGTTGATTATAAAAGTCTCACTATATCCCTCATGGACATCGATGCAATGGAAAGACATACATGTGCTTTTAAATATGTGTTATAGAGGAGTCCTTATACCATGGACAGAGAAGAGCACAAATAGATTTGTCCAGAAGGAACTTAAAATCAAAGAAAACTGGCTGATGCTACAAATAAGAATAAGAAAAGTTGAGGTATTTCGGACATATAAAAAATACAAAGGCGTTGAAGAAGATCAGTATGGAAGGAGAAATCCCAACAAAGAGGAAGACTCTAAAGAAGATTGATTCAGGATTAGACATATTTTGAGCATGACACTGGCAGAAGTGAAACATCTGGCATTTGAGAGAACGAAGTTTTGAAGGACTGTTAGGGTGGCAAAGTTCTACTCAGGACAAGTAATTGAATAAATGAGTAACCTTTATGTAGATAAATCTTTGAACTGATTAATTGATATTTGGCAAAATCTGGGTAGTGAAGTTAGTAATAATATATAAAAGTCAAGGTTCACACTTGGTAGACACTCTTCTTCTTTGCGTTCGTTCTTCACGGCCAATTTTAAATCACTCTTTGTGATATGTTTGATCTTTGAACGTGTATACGTTGCACATTGGTTTTGTATGCCCCTAAACGCATAGACTTCTACACAAAGCAGGCAATGAAGTGTGAGGCAAAGTGTTCAAGAAATTATGCCCTAGGGAAACCCTGAAATGAACTTCACTGAGAGAGTTGATAATTATTATCAGACACAATTCCATAGAAGTTGCTCGGGACAGAGCGTTATGGAGAAATTACTTGCAGTCCCTATGAAACGTTTAACAGTGCAAGAAGAATACATTTAGTGACGGAAACTGTTAACTGGTAGCCATTTACAGGAGGTTAAGTATGGGAACACAGACAAACATAATGCAACTACATTCCCTTTGATTAAAAATGGTGGTCGTCATCACCCATGACGGACGACGAGTATGACACAAGTATAGGAACTGTGAATCATTTTTTCCTGAGTGAAGAAAACTTATGAAAAATTAGTTGTTATTTTTGCAGATTGTGTTGAATATATGAACTGAATCATTTATTCTTCTGCAGATTAGTGAAGAATATGAACTTTTCAGTGGTTGTCTTTGATACAGCTCCAACAGGACATACTCTGCGTCTGCTCTCCTTTCCATCAGTTGTAGAGAAAGGATTAGGAAAGCTTATGAGGTTGAAGAATCAGATTAGTCCTTTCATCAGTCAGGTATGCATACTATTTTTTCTTTCTAGCCAAACACTAGTGACATTATTTTAACACATTCCTTACCAACTGCCGCAGAGTGTGCCAAGCATTGTTTCATGTAAAATTGATGCTTCTCTTTCGCTGATGTTCAATGTCTACACAATGAGTCTGGTTGTCTGGATGCATGTTGTTGTGTTTTTTAGTTCATCAAGGCTTCCAAACAACTTTGTGTGAATGTCTGTCTTAAATTGGTGCTAAATTGACAATGACTCATTACAATCCAATTTCCTATTTTTGACTGCAAGGCTATAGATTTCATCATCATTGATCAAGAGGTTGGTAAAAAATATTTACTGTGATCATTTTGATGTATTTTTCAAGCAAGTACCAAATCATCCATAGCAACCACTAATAGTATTACAAACAGCTCTGGTACACATTGCCTAACTGTTGAACAGGCTAGAAACTTGTTTCAACAATTGCTTTGATTGTCAGGAAGTTGAAATTGATAGATAAGGAGGATATTTTTGCATTCTTCACAACGTCCTATTGGATGAAAACACTAAAATAGATGTTGAATCGATCCAGCGATCAGGAGTTTAGAGTTAACCATTGTACAAGTAGAGCTGAATACAGAGTGAGGAGTGTGTTTAACCAGCGAGCCACAGGAACCATCTGTATGCATACGCTTTGACATCTGTTGGTAGAGACTGAGCACTAATAGGTCTGCCCAGAGTTCAATGATGTCTGTTCAGTAACCAATAATAATTGCTTGATACCAATACTAGTAAAACGTGTTGACAGTGACTCAGATAATCTTCTTCTTCTTGGAACGCTCCATATCGACCACTTGTTAAAACATTCTTTGTCATCTGTATGTGATCTGAGCCTAAGAGCGATTGTCTGTTTAGGCCAGCACTCCGATTTCTGTGACGCTTTTTTATGTACTGGTGTGGCGGTAAACAGTCAGTAATATTTGCTTTGATCCATCTTGTGATATAGGTTTGAATGCATCTTACCTTTGTACTTGATTATTGGTTTGCTTTGATAACTCAAGACCTACCCTGGACAGGTGTCAGAATTGAACTGCAGTGTGACTAAGTGCCCTATTTGTGCTTTTTAATGATATTCTTCTTCGAACACTCCATATCGACCACTTGCTAAAGCATGATTTGTATGTAGTCTGAGCCTAAGGGCGATTGTACGTTGCGCCAGTTATGCGCCTACAAGTAGACCAGCACATCCAATTTCTGCAATGCTTTTTATTTAATAGGGTAGCTTCCCTAGTACCTACCTCAGTCGCCTCTTGCAACATGCTTTGTAGGTCGCAGTGTTACTATTCTTTACTCCCCTTGCGAGCCCTGACAACACACTGGCATTTGAATGATATAGCAGCCACCGTGTGGTTAATTGTACTGATTCCCCGCCACCAGATCTCCTGCTGGTCATGCTGAGTTTGACTATACTGTAGGCATATGTCCACAAGTTTCAGGCAAGAGAATCATCACATCCTGAGTCACTGCACCTTTAAGATGGATGTCAGTTACCAGAAAGATATTCAAATATTAATTCTTCCTCTTTATGTTGCCCTCTTTTTCTTTTTTTTCTATCATATCAGACTCGAGGAATATGCTTCAAATGATTGAGTCTAGAAGCCTGCGCATGGAATGGGTGGACAGCATTCAAAGATCACATCTCAAGAAAATAACTTGGATGTACACACCTGGATGTGCTGGAGTGCAGGGTAACGAGCGTGCTGACTTTCTTGCAAACAATGCCTGATTCAAGTGGACTGAGCTGATGTCATAAATGCGAAATCTCATTTATGTGAAATGGGCAAATCTCAGACACTGGAATGAATCCGAGAATTAGGAGTTAAGTTTGGACATGCCAGACAGTGTCGACTTCGTGTATAGAGAGAAGGTATACTAATCAACTTCTCATGGATATGGTGAGCAAATGGACTTTGGGATGGCTGCTGCAGCGGAGGACAGAGCAGGCATGGGAATGCCCAATGTGTCATGATGTCGATCGCATAATATAACATTAATTCCTTATTGCCAGGTCTAGTCAGTATCATTTTTATGATTTTCCAACCACAGAAGGTGCTTGTATATTGCCCAATAGGACACATAGCTATTTGTATGCAGCTGTAATCTATTCTACCCTTTATTCTATCTGACCTCAATTTTCAAATTCAGTTACAGCTATACAACACTCCCTTGAAAAATATTTATTCAAATCAATATGTGTTGTGCAGTTATGTTTATACTATTAGTACTCCAGTGCTATCTTAAACCAATACTTATGTATGACAGCTAATCATGAACAAGCAATCAATAAGATCGCTGGAAGCCACAGATATGTGGTTTTACAGAAGAATGCTGAAAACTCCATGGACAGCAAAGAAAACAAACAATGAGGTTTTAAAACAGGCCTGCACACAAAGAAACCTTATCAAATGAATAAGAATCAGATAATTAAGGCTCTTTGGACACAAAATGTGAAGAGGAGGTTTAGAACATTTGGTAGCAGCTTGTAAAATTCAGAGAAGTGGAGATCGTGGAAGGCAGAGGTAGAAGATGTTGATAGTCTGACATCATGGTTCGACAAAAGATTGACACCAGAACTGATTAACTGCACCAAGGAGAGAGAGAGTTGTGGAGAGACATGATCGCCTATGCCGGCAATCATGTCACTTGATTCATTAAATGGATTGGATTGAGTTAATACACTATTATAATTTGTTTAAGATGGCAGGTTTAATTGGAATGCAAGATCTCAATGCCGATCAGATGTCTAGTAAGTTTGAGGAGATGCTGGCCACAATACGACAAGTGAATGCACAGTTCAAAAATGCTGTGAGTGTTTATTTAATGTACTCATTTTCTGTTCCAGTAGTAAAAATATGGTACATTGTTGATTAAAACAGTATATATTTTAATTTGTTTAAATATTTTTCTTTCTTATGATTGCGTTGTGCAGAAATTGTGGCTTGGAACAAAGGCCTCCTCGTAAACTGCCAAAGTTTGGGAGATTTATCACAATGTGACAAGCAGAGAGGGATCATTCTGCTTATCATTCCCAGCAAAGTCCTCACTAAGGTTATCCTGGATGAAAGAGGCCATTGACCAGCGTAGAGCAAACAATAAAGTGGCATACTGAAGAGGATGTTAGGTGATCAGTAAAACATGGAGGGAACGGCACAGGATGAAAATTAACGTCATACGTTTGTTGTAATCCAGGGGAGCTTAAAGTATTGTTATTTATTGTAATCAGTGAAGTACATGAATCATTAGCAGGTATACTGTTCACAATCTGCTGAGAGGAGACTGATCATTTATGGATCTATCTCACACACAGAAAATTGAGAGCCGCTGTAGCGAGGTTGTTAGTGAACTCGCTTCTCAAGGCTGGTGGTCTGGGTTCAGCTCCCGCAATGCGCGTGAAATTTTCCCGACCGCGACGGCTCTCAGGTCGACCCAGCCTCAACTGGGTACCAGTCATGCTCTGGGAAAGTAAAGGCGGCCGGCGTGATGCTGACCACATCACCCATCGTGTGTCAATGAAAATACAGGCCTAACACTGTATTGACCTATATACCACGAGGTATGAAAGGGTTCCTTTACTTTACTTTTTTCACACACAGAAAGATATCCAGGAAAAAGACATTCTGCCTTAACCAGTGCAGCCAAAATGATTGGGCTGAAATCAGTACGAAGAAAACAGAAATGATGACTTCTTCTAACACTCAATATCGATCACTTGGGGTTTGTATGTGATCTGAGCCTAAGAGCAATTGTACTTTGGGCCAGTTATGCGGCTACATGCACATCTGATTTCTGTGACACTTTATTTACTAGGGTAGCTTCCCTAGACTCCTAACTCAGTCGCCTCTGATGACATGCTTTGTAGATAGCAGTGTTACTATTCTTTGCTCCCTTTGTGAGCCCCGGCAACACACAGGCAAATGATGACTCTGAACATGCCACCCCATTACTAGTCAAAGTATAAGATAAAAATCCTTCCAAACACAGCTGCTTTCACCTATCATGGAAGAGATGTCAACCATGAAGAAGGCGCTGGATCTTAGATTAAAAGTAGACTGAGTAAGGCATTAAATGCATTCATGGCACTTCAGGTGGTCTGGAAATCAGCCTGATAAAGTGTCGAAACCAAGATTATAATATATACCGCAGTTGTATGCTATCAATTCTACTAAACTGATCAGAATACTTGAGAATAACAGAACGAGATATGTTCAAATATTCCACCTTTTATACAACTTTCTGCAAAAGATCTTACAAAGGCAGTAGTTCTTGGACAAAGTCTCCAAAATCTGTCACAGATGTTTATTCTTCTTCTTCAGACGCTCTATATTGACCACCCTTTGGGATTTGTATGTGAGCAATTGTACATTGTGCCAGTTATGCACCTACAAGTAGGCCAGCACATCCAATTTCTGTGACGCTTTTTATTTTTGAGGCTTGCTTTCCTAGACTCCTACCTCAGTTGCCTCTTACAACAGGCCTTGTAGGTTGCAGCGTTACTTTTCTTTGCTCCCCTAGCGAGCCCCAACAACACACAGGCGACAGATGTTCAAATATTACAGGAATGACAATTCCTGTGAAAATAATTTTGTACAGCGTAAAGTGAGTGCAAAGGTACTTTTTAATTGGCCTGTTTGAAAAGTTTTAGTGTGGTTATTTTAATGCCTGTTTTACCCTTTCGTATGTAACGCAATCTTGTTTATGCAATACTTGTTTATTTTGAGTCCTTGTTTTTGTCGTCTACAGGACCAAACAACATTCATTTGTGTGTGTATTGCTGAGTTCCTCTCTCTGTATGAAACAGAACGTCTTGTACAGGAACTTGCTCAGTTTGGCATTGATACACACAATATTGTGGTGAACCAGCTGAACTTTGTACGTCATGGGGAAAAACCTTGTTCTTTATGTGAAGCAAGACAGAAAATTCAGGCAAAATATATGGATCAGGTAATTGGTTTATGTGTATGACATTACAAAAAAATCAGATAACAAAGAATTTACTAGATCTCCCCTGTACATAGAACTGACGAAACACATAAAAACAAAGTAATGTAGTTTTACAGTAACAATACACAGCAATGTTTCGACCAAAAGATCTTTATCAAGCAATTATACTTATCTTGATAAAGGCCTTTTGGTCAAAACATTGCTGTATATGTTTTGTATTTTGTAAAACTACAGTACTTTGTTTTTACGCGTTTCGCTTTTGCAGTTTCACTGCAGTCTTCCCTTATATCGATTGTACATAGGACAGACGTTGAGCATGTAAAATACCATTGGGAGTTGAAAATTAAGATGGGTGTGCTTGATAGCTGTCATAATTTCTTTTCATTATTCATTCTTCTTCTTCAAAAGCGACATATCGACCATTTGTTAACCACTCTGTGATTTATATGTGATCTGAGCCTAAGAGCGATTGTACGTTGTGCCAGTTATACGCCTACAAGTAGGCCAGTACATCCGATTTCTGCGCTGCTTTTTATTTACCAGGGTAGCATCCTAGGGCATACATCTGTCGCTCTTACGACATGCATTGTAGGTCGCAGTGGTACTATTCTTTGCTTCCTTGCGGGCCCCGGCACCACACAGGCACATTAGTCATTCAATAGTTTGTAATTGCTTTCTGAATTGTTATTCGGCGCTTGCCAACTGTGGTCCCTGGTGTACCCTTGAGCATGATACCAGGCCCTCCCAGTTCCAAAGTAAAGACACAAAAGTAAATCTTCTGAGAATATGCATATTTTCTGTGACAACATGCGGATGCGAATCGTGGACCATAGTACAAACATTTAGGAACAATATGGAAGCTTTCAAAATGAGGTGTTGCAGAAAATTTTTAAAAAACATCCTGGACTTAGAAGACAAATTCAAAGACATCCTACAAGACATGCATATCGAAGAGCATTGGATGAAATATTTTGGCTACATTAAACATCACAGTGGTTTGGAGACGATGGTAATGGAAGGTATGGTGTATGTAGCAGGGGACGAACAAGATGAAAGTAGCAGCAGGACATCAAAGAAACCTTGAACATGACGATTGAGGAGGCGGGAGAACTTGCTACTACTTAAGGGCTTGATAGTCACTGCCCAGGCAAAATAATGTAAACAAAAAATAAAGTTAAATTCTTAAAACATGTCATCATCCTAAAAACATTCGATTTAGAACCTACATTGGTGCAACAGAGTGTCTGCATACCACTGAGACCTTCCTAGATATTGCAATTCTTCTTCCATCTTTCGTCTCCATGCTGTTCTTAGTCTTCTTTTCTTTCTTCTCCCCTCTGGTGTCCATGTGAGGGCTGGATTTATTTGCACAACATGGCCAAACCATTTCCATCCCTTTTTTAAAAAAATATTGGTATTCATTTTTTCTACTTAGTTGTTTTGATAGGCTTGTTGTTAGATATTCGTTCTTTACCTGCTGCCTTGCAGGTCGGCTGGGGACAGCCAAAGGCTAACGGAGAGCGAACCCAGTAAACGCTGGCTAAAACCAGACACATCGCCGCAGGATAAGCACCAGAGCTTCAAATGGCGCTGAAGATGTGACGAAACCCACCCATGCTAAGGCTGCATGAAACAGATTTCCACATGAATGAGGTATATGGGGAAATCTGGTACATCGGTCTACAGGTGATCGAGAGAGAGATATTTGTTCTGACCAGAATATCATGATTCTGTGCACAGATACGTGTGGTGGAAGATAGTCTCTCTGCATCTCATATTGTCGTTCTCCATCACTCAGATTCATGTCTTCTTCACCATTCGCCCCTACAGAAGCATAGAGCATAGATCCGCAACCAAGGCCTTCCAAGCCCGCCTATCCAAGGCCATCCTTCTTCTTCCTCGGGTGACGAGCTATGAATTTCCCTGGTTGTGGTTTCTGTAGCCATCTAGTGTTTTTACGGGGTGGGGTAGCTAGACCCACGCCCAACCTCCTTATTTGCCTCTTATGACATGTGTGGCAGGTGACAGTGATTCTTTTCTTTACATCCCAATTTGGGCCCGGTAACCACTCGGGCGAGATTCATAATGTAGGACTGGTAAAATGGTACTTTTATACAGATTTAAATCATACTCAGTGCTATTATTAGAAATGGGGAAATCTATGTTAATTATTACTAGTACATTGATTGTTGCTGGTTCAGAAAACTAAAACTTTCAAGAGTTGATAGCTCAAGAATTAAAAGCAAGAGTTACACACATATATTCTAGCATATTTAATAATCATGAAATGTCTTGTTTTATCCACAGATTAGTGATCTGTATGAAGATTTCCATATAACTAAACTACCCCTCCTGCCAGAAGAGGTCAGAGGTGTGGAAAGCATCAAGAATTTCTCAGAGAATTTATTGAAACCCTACCAGCCACGCTAGCTGAATTCTTCCCCAACCCCAATTTTTTTATACTGTATATTTTATTCTCTTTATAATCACTTACCAATTCTTCAGCAGCTTTGGCATATGTTTGTATGATAGTTGTCACTTCCATCTGAATGTATAGTGAGCATTGATGTTTGAATGTGTGTGTGGCATATGTGTTTGTATGATAGTTGTCACTTTCATCTGAATGTATAGTGAGCATTGATGTTTGAATGTGTGTGTGGCATATGTATTTGTATGATAGTTGTCACTTCCATCTGAATGTGTAGTGAGCATTGATGTTTGAATGTGTGTGTGGCAAATGTCATTGATATTTGGATGTATAGTGAGCATTGATGTTTGAATGTGTGTGTGGCATATGTGTTTGTATGATAGTTGTCACTTCCATCTGAATGTATAGTGAGCATTGATGTTTGAATGTGTGTGGCAAATGTCATTGATATTTGGATGTTTAGTGAGCATTGATGTTTGAATGTGTGTGGCATATGTCATTGACATTTAAATGTGTCTGGCATATGTAACTGATATTGGGATGTTTAGTGAGCATTGATATTTAAATCAGTTATCAGTTATATAAGGACTATCATCATAGCACTCGGACATGTCCATAGGTGCTCCGATCTCCGCCTCAGCAAATCCAGCAGCGTCCAGCGACCCAACACGCCAGTTCGATGTTGATTAATCAATCTCTTTGCATATTTAGTATGTCGTTCTTTTCGGGCTGTACCAATATTGACACCCATCTCTTTCAATCTGGTCAGCGAGTGGGATTCACAGCCCTGAAACTCCTCTGTTCGGAAAGACTCTCTCAATGCGTGAAGAATGTCACTTCGATCCATTGCAGCTCCCTCTGATATTGTAGCTAAGCCAGCCAATCTATCAGCTCGTTCATTACCTCTAACTCCTGCGTGCCCAGGGACAAAAATAAAGGTTTCTCTGATCATTGTCTGTACCAGTACCTCCACCCAGTTGCGTCTCACCATTCCTGATTCGACTTTACGAATCATGCTCATGGAGTCACTGAGTATTGATATTTAAATGTGTGGGACAAGTGTCATTGATATTTGAATGTATATTGAGCATTAATATTTGAATGTGTGTAGCATATGTCATTGATATTTGAATGTGTGTGGCATGTGTCATTGACATTTGAATGTGTGTGGTATATGTTATTGATATTTGATTGTATATTGAGCATTGACATTTGAATGTGTGTGGCATATGTAACTGATATTGGGATGTTTAGTGAGCATTGATGTTTAAATGTGTGAGACAAATGTCATTGATATTTGAAGTTATATTGAGCATTGACATTTGAATGTGTGTAGCACATGTCATTGATATTTGAATTTAAAGAACAAAAGTTAGTGATGTTTGAATGTGTGTCACAAGTGGCATTGGCATTTGAATGGATAAATTTGGAAGTCTCGACAACCTGAGGTGGACCACTGTTTTCTTTGAACATATTCAAGTTGATGTCTGAGAGGGAGTGAATGGGATACTTGTTATTGACATTTGAATTTACATGACATGGCATTATCTTTTTTGATTCTTATGACTTTGGTTTTCTCTGTGAAATAGTGAGTCTAAAAAATTGTGATACCTGATGAATTCGAAGTATGATAGAAGAGTCACTTATGTACTTATCTGCAGAATAAAATACGCATTTGACTTAGTGTGGATGTTGATTGAGTGATCTGTTGTCATCTTCCGACTGCCATTATATTAAGAGTTTACTATCCTTGGGGCATTCTGGTTTGTTTGTTTTCTATCATACATTCTAGTTAAATTTCTACTATACACAACTGGTAAATATACTTCCGTTGAAGGAAGGGAAACAGAAGACAGTCTACCAGCTACACACAGTGTTCAACAAACAATCCTATATTGGGCCACTGAAGTATAAATTCACAAATTATGTAATGGAAAACTGATAATAGGAACCATTTCTTATTTCGCCCGTGTGATGCCGGGGCCCACAAGGGAAGGAAAGAATAGTACCACTGCTACCTACGAGGCATGACATAGGAGGTAACTGATGTAGGACCTAGGAAGCTACCTAGTAATTAAAAAGCAGCAGAAATCGAAAGTTCTGGCCTACTTGTAGCAGCATAACTGACACAACGTACAATCGCTCTTAGGTTCAGATTAGGTTCATACAAATCGCACAGAGTGCTTAACAAGTGGTCAATATCGAGCGTTCGGAGATTTCTTATTTGACTTGACTGGTCTCATTCCCATTTAGATTTTTTTTAAAAGTGGCTTTGATTGCTCTTTTGAATCCTGTAGTTTTTTTGGGGGTGTAGAGTACTGATAGCGACGTTGATAACACTATGGGCTAGTGATCGTTTGTTTGTTATGTCAGGGATTTCAGACGAGGTGCACCGCTTTCAACCTACCTAAGGACGAACCTTGTTTTGGTTATACTATAGTGTGTAGGCCAACAAATATGAAAACTAATAATTAACTTCATTCTGAGAATCTAAGTTATTAATCTGCTACAAATTCCAGGGTTAGATTCCAGCTTGGCCAAAATTTCTTGGTGTGCACATGGTGCGCGGTTTAACTACAGGAGACCCAAATCCTTTACTTGGTGAACTAACTTACAAGTACCTCTGAAGTCGAAGTACAGCTTGCCTTAATGGTGAGCGACACTGGTGATAAGGAAAGCAAACCTTCGCTGTAAAAATCAGTCAGGGGCACATATTAGGCACAATGACTATGCCCAAATTCATAGCTGGTGAACGAAAACAAAACAAAAAAAGCTATACAGGCACAATAGACAATCATGTACTCACTTGGAATGGACAACTGAGATTTTTTGGTTCACCTTTACATGCTGAAAATGTCCCCTGTGAAACTGCAAAATAGACACATGACCATAGACTTCAGGTGTAATGACATACACTATGTGTATTACCATCCTTTGTGAGAGGTACAAAATTGAGATACAAACTAGGATGTTTGCATTGACCTGGAGAATTCTGGACTTCTTGAAGATATTACATTATCAATGATTGGGGTCTCTGCGGCCAAGAGGTTATGTGCTCACCTCTTGTTCCAAAGGTACTCAGTTCGCTCCCTTGTGGAACCATCAGGATATTTTTTCATCAGGAGTCTCTGTTCTCAGTGTAGGTGAGATCGAGTACCTAGTCCTATCGGAGACGGGTGATAAAACGTAGGTCCCTTGTTCAAGTTAGCCCAGGCAAAATTCTCTTCAAAGATTAAATTTTAAAATTCCTATAAAATATTTTTACCATCTTCTAAATCACACCGGGAACCCTTGTGGGTGCTACAGAGTTTGTGTACTGCGCTGAGATCTTGTGTAAGAAAGATATCAGAGCACACATGGTTACTCACCAAAGTGCAATGATGATGGTCCAATCAATCAAACATCTATGAATTGAACACAGAAATAGAATAAGTGGTTTCAAGTATATCAGTTGTCATAGGCAAAATTTGAGATGCAACAACTGCATTTTGTATAGTTAAGCTGACCTGTGCCAACTGGCATAAGTGATCATGTCTGTTAAAACTTATGATTAACATTGACCATTGCCTGTTTTTATTCAGCATTTGCAGCTAAACACTTTATATAGTAGACATTCCCCCTTCTAATCACCAAATTGATGTGAGCGCAAGAAGGATCGTTCGTTCCTAGCAAGAGTTTTACTACAAGTTGTTCTACAGACAGATATTTTATTTTTCGATTTATTGAGATGTGTCTCTTAGAAGCCTATTTTACTTTTCTGTCTAGCATATTGTTTGAAAATTATTTGAACTTATTTTTTCCACACAATCTTTTTTATGGTGTTTCTATTTAATTCAGAAATTCATCTCATCTTGTTTGTCTTGTAATTTGCTGTCTGTATACAAAGGATTTTACTTGTGCAGTTCGGACTCGCTGCAGAAATGACACGTCTCCTACCGAGAGTATTGCACATAGCCTGAACTCTAGCTCCATCAACAATCCTAGCGGTCTGGAAAAAATGCACTCATGTACAGAATGGTACAGTATGGATTCGAACCCAAGACCTTCGGCAACAGCTGCTGTTTAACCACTTAGCCCCTAGATATCATGTGTCGAGATGAAGTATAGGGTGTGGGAGAGAGTCCTCTTATGCACTTGTATTAGTGAATAGAATCAACTTAAATGCAGACAGAAATATAGGCGCACAGTATCTTTCAGCATAGGACGAATGATGTTATTTTGGTGGTAACAGTTATCGATATAGGGGAAAACTGCAGTAAAACTATGTAGCAATGGCGAAACACATAAAAACAAAGTACTGTAGTAATAACAATACACAGCAACGTTGCTGTGTATTATTTTTGTATTTTGTAAAACTACAGTACTTTGCTTTTACCTGTTTGCCACTGGTGTAATATATTGAAAAATTAGTAAATTCATTTGAAATTTTAGATTTGTTATTTAGCTGTAATGTTAACAATTGATATGTGTGCTGAAGAAAGGGTGAATAAAAATATAGACTGGAAACTTTTTGATGGAAATAGTTTTCTTCTGTTTGTAATATAATTAATACTACAAAAGTTATAATATCGTTGATTTCTTATACTTATATTATCTGTATATGGACTGAATCATTATCAGCATCAACAGTTTAAAGAATTACATTCATCTTCGTTCTGGGGCACATGGGTGTTGATGACAGTGAAAGAGCAGACAGACCGGCTCTACCACCATTATCAGGGGTCAGCCAATGGATAGAGCTGATATTCTGAACGCCCTCATATATTGTGGCGGCCACGCAAAGTGGATTTTCATTTAATCCTTGTCAACTGTTAGATTCAAGAGCTTTGATTTGAAGATTAGAGTAGCATGAAAAGAACACAAAAATCCTTGATGGAAATATATAAACTGATGGAAAACAGTGGAGGTGCATATTTACAGTATGAGTCAGACCCTAGTGAAGGATGGCCATGGTGGATACATATTATTTTGCTTTTCTACAAGACGCTATATGGTATGCCAGGCACTGACTGCTTTATACCCATGTGTTGCCGGGGCTCACAAGGGGAGCAAAGAATAGTAACACTGAGCTACAAGTCATGTTGTAAGAGGCGACTACGGTAAGGGCCTAGGAAAGCTACTGTAGTAAATAAAAAGTGTCGCAGAAATTGAATGTGCTGGCCTACTTGTAGGCGCATAACTGGCACTGCGTACAATTTCTCTTAGGCTAGGATCATATACTTCTTCGACCGCTCCATATAGATCACTTGTCAACCACTCTGTGATTTGTATGTGGTCTGAGCCTAAGAGCGTTTGTACATTGTGCCAGCTATGCACCTACAAGTAGGCCATAAAATCAATTTCTGTGCTGCTTTAGTTACTTGGGTAGCATCCTAGGGCCTACATCAGTCGCCTCTTACGACATGCATTGTAGATGCACTGTACTATTCTTTGCTTCTCTTGCTGGCCCGGCACCACAGCGCAGATCACACACAAATTACAAATAGTGGTTTAAGTGGTTGATATGGAGCGTTCAAAGAAGAAATCCATGTCCAAGGAATAAAATAAGGACTGGACATTAGTGATAATGTTGTCACTACTGTCTATATCATCAAAAGTTATACTGCAGATAAGCTATGAAAAGACAAATATAATGAGGACACCTATGGCAAGTAATGCAGATATCACACTGGAATCCAAAATGATAAAAATAACAGAGCAGTTCACCTATTTAGGTAGCAATTTTGATTGCACGGAAATGTTAAAAAAGAAATTATGCCATGAATTGTCAAAGGAACATCAGCTTTTAAAAGTCTAAATAAAATACGGAACTGCAATTTATATAGTTTTAGAACTAAATTATGAATTTTTATTTCAAATGTATCAATCCTAACAAACGCCAGCGAGAGTTGGAAAATGACTAAAGATATAGAAATAGGGTTGCCAGATGTCAAAACCAGGACATTTGTCACTTTGTCCATTTTTCGGGACATTTCTTGCCACCTGTCCTGGTTTTCCGAGACAGTCATTATTTTGTATAAAATAATTCACACTATAACAATACTAAGATCCGTGATTCTTGTTATGCTTGAGTCTTAACTAAGAGAAGAAGAATCTTTTTCTTCCAACGTTTTTAGACATCGATTTGTATACTTTTAAAGTAGTTAGTGGTCAACCGGAGTCTATGTACATCTCCGTATAGCTTGTCTTGGACTGATATGGGGATTGACCATGTGTTTTCTCTGTTCCGTGTATGTTGGACATTCTTGCAGTATGTGTGTCTCTGTCACCTTGCTGGTGCCACATGTACATATGTCAGATGGGTGAAGAAGAATGAAAGATATTACAAAATTTCACACTGATCCTACTTGCATAAGTACTAAAATAGATGATAATAAAATAAATCACACATTATTATTCTAAACTTAATTATTTGGTGTCTTGTAATACTTTTTGAATGTTTACCCTCTACACCCATTGTAGAAATGGAAAAGGCAGCTAACATCCAGCCCTTGGAAGACAGAAGAAGGGGAAAAGTTATTCTACACGCTGAAAAGATAAAAAAAAAAGGATGCTTCACCATCCACTACATGGAAAAATGACGGCCAGAACTAAAGCGCACAAGTCTAAAACATTCACAAAATAGATGAGACTGCAGTAAAACTATTTGATTGGCAAAACACGTAATCACAAAGTACTGTAGTTTTATAAATTACAAAAACAATGACAAAATACAGCAACGTTTCGACCAACAAGCCTTTATCAAGCAAACGAACAACAGGGGTGACAAATTTTAAAAAACATGTATTCAAGTTATATATTTACTAGATTTTTCATTGTTTCTCTTCCGTTCTATTTCTAGTTTTTTGTGTTACATGTATTTCGTTTTTATTCCCAGATTGTCGTTTTTATTCCCAGATTTTCATTAGAAACGTTTATTTTTGGTCGTCCATTTGTTTTTAAATTTGTCACTCCTGTTGTTCGTTTGCTTGGTAAAGGACTTGTTGGTCGAAACGTTGCTGTATTTTGTCATTGTTTTTGTAATTTATAAAACTACAGTACTTTGTGATTACGTGTTTTGCAAGTCTAAAACACCACAAAGCAAAAGAAACAGGAAAGTCATACTTGGAACTACTAAATCATAACTCCATATCAGAAGAATTACTTTTTGATCACTGGGAACCAGACTCAGTAACACTAAACTTCTCAACCTCCATTCCTAAATTGTTATGCAGAGCCTAATCTTGTGAAGAAAGCAACTACAATGGAACATCTCCATTACATGTTTCCAGAAGACAGCTGGATAAGAATTTACACAGATGGATCAGCAATGGAGGCAACCATGAATGGTGGAGCAGGAGTGTACATTAGGCACCCAGATGCTACTACTGGAAGAATATGTTCCAACTACGAAGCAGACTCAGCAGTTCTGATTACAGCACAGCACATGAATAAGCTGCAAGCACACACAGGCAAGATGGTATTTCTTACAAACTCACTCTCAGCAATACAAGCCATGGAGGCTAAATCCGCTGACAGCAAAGTACAGAACCTAAAAAAAGAACTTGCTCAGCTTTCGTAAACGGCAGAAATTCACTTGCAGTGGATTCCATCTCACTGTGGCATTGCAGACAATGAGAGTGTCGATGTCTTGGCCAAGGAGAGCAGTGCCAAATAGCAAACTTACCAACCCCCGTCTTTTCAGGAGATCAAAATCCTCATACAGAGAAAATCTGCAGTAGACTAGAAGACAAACACTGGATATGATTATGGAAAAGACTCCTCAAAGACCTAAGCAGAACAGACCAGGTCATTATATTTCGCCTACGTACCGAACACTGCAGTCTCAACAAACACCTGTATATACTAGGAATAATTTAAACAGCTCTCTGTCAGTGTCAGCAGGCAGAACAGACACCGGATCATGTCCTGTAAGACTGTCCTCTCCTGTGTGAGCTGAGAAGCAGCATGTGGCCACACCCAGTCGACCTATAAACTAAGATTTGGGGAAACCTGACAGACCTGAAACTGACGGCCCAGTTTGTCGTCCATAGTAAATCAAACGCATGACCAGTGATCGCTGAAGAAAAAGCTCGATTTATTTTGCAACTTTCGTTTGACTGGGACAGAAACCGAAGTAAATGTGCGCCCAAAGTATTTTCGGGACGCCACATTGTTTTGGTTAAAAACCAGGACCTTCCCGGAATACAAGGACGTCTGGCGACCCTATATAGGAAGACCAGGACCTTCCCGGAATACAAGGACGTCTGGCGACCCTATATAGGAAGACCAGGACCTTCCCGGAATACAAGGACGTCTGGCGACCCTATATAGGAAGACCAGGACCTTCCCGGAATACAAGTACGTCTGGAGACACTATATAGGAAGACCAGGACCTTCCCGGAATACAAGTACGTCTGGCGACCTTATATAGGAAGACCAGGACCTTCCCGGAATACAAGTACGTCTGGAGACACTATATAGGAAGACAAGGACGTCTGGAGACACTATATAGGAAGACCAGGACGTCTGGCGACCCTATATAGGAAGACCAGGACCTTCCAGGAAGACCAGGACGTCTGGAGACACTATATAGGAAGAAAGTTGAATGAATTTTCTTCTTCGAACTCTCCATATCGATTACTTGTTAACCATCCTGTGTGATTTGTATGTGATCTGAGCCTAAACCACTTCCACACAAGCTATCTACGCAGAACACTAATAATAAACTGACAGGGCGAAATTCCTCCTGTCTGTACCAGGCAAAATACTAAGTCTAATCATCCTAGAGAGACTCAAGGAAACTACAGATGCAGTACTAAGGGATGAACAAGCAGGATTTAGGCAAAACAGATCCTGCACAGATCAAATATCGACGCTACGTATTATAGTGGAGCAGAGCATCGAGTGGAACTCATCCCTCTACATAAACTTTGTGGACTATGAAAAGGCATTCGATAGCCTAGACAGGGAAACACTCTGGAAACTTCTACGACACTATGGCGTCCCCAGAAGCTAACCAATTTAATAAAGAAAATGTATGAGGAGACTACGGCTAGAGTACTGCATGCAGGAAAACTGACAGAGGCCTTCGAAATAAAGGCTGGTGTGCGACAGGGCTGCCTTTTATCGCCCTTCCTTTTCCTGCTGGCTATTGACTGGATAATGAGATCAACAACTGCCAGGGAAGAAATGGAATACAATGAACCATGATGAGTCAATTGGAGGATCTGGATTTTGCAGATGATCTAGCACTCCTCTCTCACAACCATCAGCAGATGCAAAAGAAAATAACAAAACTAGAAACAGTCTCACAGCAACTAGGCCTGACTATTCATGGGAGAAAACAAAGATCATGAGATTAAATGCTGGTTCCAGAGACCCAATCTTATTGAGAGGATCACCACTAAAAGAGGTGGACACATTTACATATCTGGGAAGTGTCGTCAACATTCAAGGTTTCACAGATGAAGATGTTAAGGTTAGAATACAAAAGGCAAGATCAGCATTTGCCATTCTGAAGAACATATGGAGTTCAAGAATGATTAGGAATAAAACTAAGATAATGACATTTAACTCAAATGTCAAGTCTGTCCTTCTGTGTGGAGCAGAGACATTGAGAACAACTAAGGTGAACACCAAAAAGTTGCAGACATTCATCAATAGATGCCTACGCAGGATACTCCATCTGAGATGGTACGACAGGACCACAAACAGAGAACTGTGGGATAGGGCAGGACAACGGCAGGTGGAACAAGAGATAATGAGCAGAAGGTGGAGATGGATAGGACACACACTGAGGAAACCCCTGACAGCATCGTGAGACAGGCTCTCCGATGGAACCCCCAGGGCAATAGAAGTAAGGGAAGACCCAGAAACACCTGGAGACTGGAGTTAGAGATGGAATGCAAGAGGACGGGGAGAGAGTGGCGAGATCTGGAAAAGATGGCCTTGGATAGGCGGGCTTGGAAGGCCTTGGTTGCGGACCTATGCTTCCCTAGGGGCGAAGGGTGAAGAAGAAGAAGGACGAAATTCCAGACAGCGAAGTCATCACAAGAGCAAAGATCCCAAGCGTCAACACCCTGTTGCAGAAGGCCCAAGTGAGATGGGCCGGTCACGTTGTTCGAATGCCCGATAAACGCATCCCAAAACAGTTGATGTATGGCGAACTTGAAGGGGGCAGATGCTCTGCTGGTGTACAGAAAAAACGCTTTAAAGACAATCTTAAAGTGTCTCTGAAATGCTTCCATATACCACCACGTGCTGGAAATCCCTTGCGCAAGATCGCCAAATGTGCGCTACAACAACAAAAGAGGAACCCGCATAGCTGAGAATTATCGTGCCGTTGAGGCACAGAGAAAACGATCTGCGCTAAAAAAACATATAAAAAGAGCGATTGTACGTTGTGCCAGTTATGCGCCTATAAAGTAGGCCAGTACATCCGATTTATGCGTCGCTTTTTTATTTACTAGTGAATCTTCCCTAAGTCCTACACCAGTCTCCTCTTACGATATGCCTTGTAGGTCGCGGTGTTACTATTCTTTGCTCCCCTTGCAAGCCCCGGCACCATGCGGACGCAATGCATTTATAAATAGATCTCTGTGAAAAATAATGAACATAAAATGGGACGAACTCAGGAGGTGATGAAATTGGAGAAATGTCTGATCAACCAACTGTTACAACTTGAGTAACAACTGTTATACAAATGAAAAGATGGAGATATGTTGAGCATAGCTTGAGAAGAAATGAAACATCTGAAACCGGAGGGAACACTGATAAAAATGGAAAGCATGCTTTCACGCAAAAATCAGTCATAAATGCCATACCTGGAGCAGTGACTATGTCTGAATTCATAGCGGACAAATGCAAGAAGAAGAAGAAATGATCAAAGGATACCAAAGCAGCCATTGAAGTGGGAGGCAAAGGGTTCAAGAAAGAGAGGACGTCCCAGCTAGGGAAACCCTGAAACAAACTTTGCTGAGAGAGGCAAGAAATATCGGACTCAATTTCATGAAAGAGATTGAGGGAATTTCACAGGACAGAGCGCGGTATGGAGAAATTACTTGCAATCCCTATGTGATGATGCTCGTCCATTACTGGTGATGATTACACAATTTTTATCCAAGGAAATGTAGTTGCGTTATGTTTGTCTGTGTGTGCGTAGATGACTAGTGAGCCCGATGCGGGCTTGAAATGTTCTTGTACAGTGTGGGCAAGGTGTACTTGCACTTGTGGGGAGTCTTTACTGCCTTTCTATTTTGACGTTTTTGTTTCTGGCCATATGTAATGTATAACGGTACGACAGGCAGGAATTATTATTAGTGAAAAAGTAACGAATACTTTTGCCTAGGTGAAATTGATATTTCGGATCAGATAATAATAGGTATTTGAGTAACGAACAGTTACTATTTGCACATCACTTCTTCAGACTTGGCTCGCTATTTCGAAAATGGCGGAACGCATGAGGAAATATTTCTGAGCAAGTTCCTTTGAAACGATATTTAAAGGTACAAATAATACAAAGTAATTGATTATATAGAGTTAATTCATAATATCAGACATAATTGCAAGACGGATAACAATTTAAAAAACAATTTGAGTTGTAAACGTGAGTTATTTGTAAATAAACAATATTATATTAATATATATATTATATAAATAAAATAACATTTTTGTTCAGTTGATGAATAATGATTTAATGAATTTTTCTGAGTGTAAATTAGTGTAAATTAATTGAACTCAAACTGTAGAGTTAGTTTTTCCATAGTTTCGTTTTAGTTATCTAAGTAAGTAGTAAGAAACTATTAAAGTAAGTTATAAGTATAGAGGAGTAATTTTATTAATATTTATTTTGTACTCTTTACTTTAAGTTACTGAGTACTCTGTCTAATTTGTTGTTACTGTTACTAAGTAACTTTCTTAGTTTCTACAACGGCAACATAGAGAGAGTAGGATTAGCCGTAGAATACTTTAGCTCAAGCGAAAGCAGCTTTTATGAAAACGACGAGCACACTATGCTTAACTCACTACTAATAACAGTGCGAAAACGAGTACTCCAGTGCTATATTGAACCAATACTTATGATGACAGGGAAAAAATGAACAATGTTTACACACTGAGACTTCTTCGAACGCTCCATATCGATCACTTGTTAAACCACTATGTGATTTGAGCCTAAGAGCAATTGTACTTTGTGCCAGTTATGCACCTACAAACAAGTAGGCCATCAAATCCGATTTCTGCTATGCTTGTTTTTATTTACTAGGATAGCTTCCCTAGGTCCTACATCAGTTTCCTCTTACGACCTTGTAGGTCGCAGTGGTACTATTATTTGCTTCCCTTGCGGGCCCCGGCAACACACGGGCAACATACTGAGATATGCCCACTGATCCAGTGAAAGAGCAATGAAAGTAACACATGGATCTGTGTAACTACAGGCAGTTGAGTTTGTGCTGGAGGGCTAAGTGACTTTCGCAGTACGCTCTGAAGGTTGTCTGTTCGAATCTGGATCCTGCTGTTCTGTTTGAGATTGTATTTTCAGAGATCCTAGAATTGTTACCAGAGTTCTTGCAATGTGCAATACTTTCAGAGGGGGGCGTGGCAATCCTGCTGAGTGTGACAGAGCCATATGAGGAAACCTGGTGTGATGTAGTCATTCCTTGTCATGAACCGATGTCATAGCAATTTGGGCAGATCCATGCATGCGGGTGGCTCATGTGACTCCTAGTTAAATAAACTCGCCGAGTGGTTGCCGGGCCCAAATTTGGGGTGTAAAGAATAGAACCACTGTTCGCACTCAGGAGGTTGGCTGAAATTGGATGCATGTGTCCTAAATGTGTAGAAGTATATGCGTTTAGGGGCCTACCAAACCAATGTGCAATGTATACACGTTCTTGGCAAAGATTAAACATGTCACAAAGAATGATTAAAATTGGTCGTAAAGAATGAACTCAAAGAAGAAGAAATAAACTCTTCATTCTGCCCCGCAGGTACAGAGTCCAACTAGCCAATAGCTTGATTCCACATGCCCTCATGCTGTATAGTACTTTCATCAATTGCTGTGACTTCATCTAACATCTATCTTTATCCTCTTCATGTCCTGATTGACACATACGGCTACCACAAGAGACTTCCACTGTTACCGCTCTGCTGCCTTCCTACCGTCTCCCACGTCAGGCCATTCTCTAATAAAGGCAGCCGTCTGCCTCAGACTATCAGCCACGCCATACAGTTTGTCTTGGACGCTAGTGTAAGTTGGCCACCTCTTTCCTCTCAAGTCTGCATACTGAGGGCAGTTCTGTAGAATATAATTCCTATGATTTCTGCTTCCCCGTTTGTGCCAACCTCCTCCCGCAGTAAGCCCTGGCCACCCTTGCGATGGTAGGTCTGACATTCTTACTGCGTGGCTAAATCTTTGAGGCAGATTGACGACCGTAGAATCCGTTATCCCATTCCTCATTGTGAGGGGTCGTTGCACCATGTTATGCGCCTTATGGCCTAGTGCATCCGTTTCTGCAAACATTTGTTTCGGGTTAGCATTCCCTAGCGGACATATGCATCAGATCTCGGCCAAACCTCCTTAATCGCCTCCTACGACATGCTGGGCAGGTAACAGTTGCTCTATTCTTTACACCCCAAATTTGGGCCCCGGTAGCCACTCGGGTGAAACATTTATTCTGAAATGTCTCCAACTTGTTCATCCAACATAGTCACTGAGAAACCAATGTATGTCCCCCTTATCCACCACAAACACTCATTTAGACGGAATACGTTTTGATGCAAGCATGTCTCCTTACTCATTATATTTGGTGAACATTTTAAGACTAACCATACATCTTTTTGTCTTTGATAAATACTTCTTGCTGTTGGAAAGCTGTTTGATTTTCTGTTTTAGTTTATCAGTTCAATATTTTATTCCATATGCAGGTGCATTTGACTGTTACACATCAATTAATCATGGTTTCACTGTTGAGTCCTGGTTTGCCTCTGTTGTCACTTCAAGATATTTTAGACAGTGCCGGTCGTTTGGTAGACAGGCACCTGCAAGATGATTGTTCATATTTGGATTTGATTGATTTGCTGAACATTTCATCTGACGGTAGGTTCCATTGTTAACTAGACAGTTCTTGACTTCATGTCTTTTTTAATTATATAAATGAACACACACAATTTGGATTTGGAATGTAATTAATATTATTTTGTTGTTGCTCAATATGAATTCCGGCATAGTCCTGGTGCCTTAAAAGGGTGTTTCTTATGTTGTGTTACAGTTTGCTTCTTCTTTCATCATCACACTGCTACCGGGTTGTTGCCTGGTGCCGTGGTTTTCTGTTTTTGTCTTGCGCTGTTCTGGTGGCTTGGGTGATGTTATTTTTGCTCTTTGACAGGATTCTGCTATGCCATCTAACCATCTTACTCTCGCCTTCTTTCCCGATGTTCTGTTATAGAAGACTGTATACTATGGAGTTTGAATGCATTCTTATTGACTATACCACTTCAAGGCTGTGATATCTATTCCTTTCATTCCTACACATCCATTTTCAGCATAACATTTTTGAGACCAGGTTAGCCATAAAACCCTACTCAGCCAGACTGCATTGTGCATCCTGTTGCCAGCACCACAACTTGAAGGTGGAGTCCGTCTGTGTGTTGCCGGGCTCGCAAGGGAGCGAAGAATAGTAACACTGCAACTTACAAAGCATGTAAGAGGCGACTGAGGTAGGGAAGTTACCCTAGTAAATAAAAAGCGTTGCAGAAATCAGATGTGCAGCCGCTCTTAGGCTCAGATCACAAAGAGTGGTTTAACAAGTGGTCGATATGAAGCGTTTGAAGAGGAAAAGATGCTTCTATGAACTGCTACTAGGTAGAAGTGGAGTTGAATACTTAATCGAGAACATCTGCCTAGACTTGGAGAAGAATGAATGTTACCCTGTTAACATGTCTGAAGATTTAGCACAATCACCAACCAGAATGTAGAAGAAAATGAAGAATATTATTGTATTCTGGAAAAAAGTGTGGGTGTGACGGAGAAAGTAATAGTTTGTCAAATTGATTGATCACATGATGAATTTGTTTTGTTTCAGCCCATCCAACTTTAAGTGGGTTGTATGATCATGACTATCCAAGTCTGTCAGATGTTGGAGTCGGTCTTGATTCACTTGCAGAGATATCCGTGGAAAAGAAGGTCCCTCTGCCACCAGAGCTGGTTGAACAATTTGGTCGTATCCTTTTTAAAAAATCAGTTTTACTTTTGGATTGATGATAATTATTATTGAGAGAGTGGTTAGGTCACATCCCCCTGTATCCATAAGGCAGACATGTATGCTCTGTTATGCAAAAAAAAAAAAGACATCCATCTTAGGTTGAAGGGACGAACCTCTGCCACGTAGATGTATGCCGTAATCCAACAAACAAGGTAGATAAGCTGAAGTGGAAGTCTTTTTTCTCATGTCACTTGGCCCTTGCATTCCAGTATTGTTCAATAAAGACATATTTATTTTAAAAAGAACACAGTGCATGAGAACAAGGTTAGAGTATGTCAGAAATGTAATGTAACACTTGACATGAATAAATAGCCATGGGTTCATATAATTGTGCAGGAATTGCAATAAAGCTTAGCCTGCTATCAAATATATTTAAAAGTCAGCCCACTAGAATGACATTTTCAGATTTCCCTACTGAGTTGAACAGCATTAAGACTACAACTAGATGGGGTTAGTTATAGGTTATTTGTTTTTGATTCTTTAACCTGTTTGTAAGGAATGCAGTGCAACTGCATGATGGGATTGTTCCCAGAAATAGAGAGAGCTTGGCTGACAATCGACAGTGATATATTTGTATGGAAATATGAGGATGGGTAAGTTAGTCTTGAGCATTTCTAGACATTTGTGTTGTTTGTAATATTATTAATTAGTGTTTTACTGTTCTGAAATTAATTATTGACATGTAAGCTGTGAAGACATTGAGCAGTTGCCCATGTGTTGCCGGGCTCAGAAGGGAGCAAATAATAGTAACACTGCGATCTACATGACATGTCGTAAGAGGTGACTGAGGTATGGAGCATAGGAAGCTGCCTAGTAAATAAAAGGTCAAAAATCGTATGTGATGGCCTACTTGTAGGCGCATAACTGGCACAACATACAATCACTCTTAGACTCAAATCACATACAAAGAGATCACATACAAAGAGTGGTTTAACAAAGGGTCTTCTTTGAACGCTCCACATCGACCACTTGTCAACCACTTTGTGTGATTTGTATGTGATCTGAGCCTAAGAGCGATTGTACTTTGTGCCAGTTATGCTCCCACAAGTAGGCCAGCACATCCGATTTATGCACTGCTTTTTATTTACTAGGGTTGCAGTGGTACTATTCTTTGCTTCCTTTGCAGGATCCGGCACCACACAGGCGTAACTGGGTAAATATGAAGCATTCGAAGAATTGTTCAACAACAAAGAACAGGGTTTATGCTAACCCTCTTCAGTAGTCCTGGAAATGAGAAGACGTGCGAGCTGACAAAGACTAATGGAAACCTGCAGCTCATCTATACCAAAGCTACAAAGAAGTAAAGATACTCATGAAAAAATCAATGACAACGAAATAGGAAAAAATTGAATGAATACGACAAGACAGCTTGTACGGCTCATCAGAAATGAATAAAAAGTTAAGGTTCAGAATGGAACATTTTAGTCTCAGAGCTCATCTACACAAAACAAACCTCAAAGACTCAACCACTTGCAATGTGGAGCACCCAAGAAGAACAAGTCTTGCACGATTGTCTCATCTTTGTGGATCAAAGAGCAGAAACCCGGTCTAAGAGATCAACCCTTTGAGCTAAATTTGGATGGCTGGTGAAGGTCACAGTAGCACCCATGCTAGAATAGAAGTATGGCTAATGTTGATTGCAGGAAAAAAAAGAATAACGTACATTTGTAAACATCTTTAAAGTTCCTATCTGTGTATTGACTGCATACCGGTAATAGATTTTAGTAATCGATTGTATACCTCTGAATTCGGATGGTTGGGAACACTGATAAAAAGGAAAACATGCCTTCACATAAAAATCTGTCATAAGTGCCATACCAGGTGCCCTGAATACGTCTAATTCCCAACGGGTGAACGCAAGAAGAAGAAGCAATCAGTGGTGAGCTGAATTTGTGCACCTATGTACAGTGTTCCTATTCCCAGCAGTCGATTTGTCAGACATTCTGCAGAAAATAGGTTCCCAAACTTTTCTGATTTGGGGAAAATTCTGAATCGCTGCTGGGGCTTTTTTCTAGTTGCTCTATTGGTGGTTACTTCAGCTAGTTAAGAAGAACTGAGCGTCGAAAATATCGTAGAGTAAATCACCCAGAGTTCACAGATGTGATTTAATTTTAAATTTGATTATTTGTCAAATGAAATTTCAGTTCAGATCTGGCTTACTTTGATGGTTTGGGTGAGACAATTCTAAGTGCTGCTTTATTGAAGCCAAAAACAGGTTAGTTTTTACATTTCTTTTTCTTTTAGGATATGCTGCTTTCAATTGTACTCATAGGGGATAGCATTAGTGTTTGATGATGATAGGATTATCATCTTTGCACTTTGGTGAATAACCATGTGGGATTCGATCTCTTTCTTACACAAGATCTCAGAGACAGTGCATGGACTCCATAGCACTGCAGGTCTTTGATGTAATGTTCAAGATTATAGAACTTTTGTAGGAATTTTAATTTAATTTTTAAAAAAATGAGTTTTGCATCCTACTCTTGTTGAATTTCAATGGTTCCTTTACGTGCTCAACTTGATCACTGGACCTATGTCTTATCGTCTGTCTCCGATAGGACTAGAAACTTTGTCTCATCTACATTGAAATCAGGGATCTCTGGAAAATTATCCAGATCGCTACACATGGGAATTGAACCGAGTACCTTTGGAATGAATGGCGAGCACCTTACCTCCATGCCACAGTGACCCCAGAGGTAGCATGAATCAATATTAAATAAGACTTCTACTTGTTCATTTAGAGCAACTGTAGCTCCAAGAAAGAATGTAGCTTGTTTTTATTTCCAACAGAAAAACAATTTCTGGGAATGCTGAATGAGTAGATAAAATTGAAAATCTTTAAATCATACGATGTGATTAACATTTTGAAATGACAGTTTGAATAAAGTGACTCGCCCGAGTGGCTGCCGGGGCCTAAATTTGGGGTGCAAAGAATAGAACCACTGTTACCTGCCACGCGTGTCGTAAGAGGCGAGTAAGGAGGTTTGGCTGAAGTCAGATGCATGTGTCCCCTGGGGAATCCTAACCCGAAACAAATGCTTGCAGAAAATGGATGTACCAGACCGTAAGGCGCATAACATGGTGCAACAACCCTCACAATGAGGAATGGGATAACGGATTCTACGGTCGCCAATCTGCCTCTGAGATTTAGCCACATAGTAAGAATGTCAGACCTACCATCACGAGGGTGGCCAAAACTTACTACTCGAAGAGGTCTGCACAAACGAGGGGGCAGAAATCATAGGAATTATATCCTACAGAACTGCCCCCAGTATGCAGACTTGAGAAGAAAGAGGTGGCCCACTTACACTGGCGTCTAAGACAAACTGTATGGCATGGCTGATAATCTGAGGCAGACGACTGCCTTTATTAGAGAATCCAAATCCCAATCTAGTGAGAATGCAGAAGAAGAAGAATAAAGTGACTTAATGCCAAAAAGTGGAGTGAATTATCTACTGTACTACTAAGAACCCGATGGATAGCTAATATTACAGGTGTAGCACAGGATAGGAAACTGAAACTATTCACTTCACATGTGGATAAGACAGTAATGACAAGTTCTGTTTTCTGGGAAAATACTGAATCATAAGTTTGTTTACGTGAAATTGAAAGTTTAATGGGTCTCTGTGGTGTAGAGGTTATGTACTAGTCTTTCATGCCAAAGGTACCAGGTTTGCTTCCTTGTAGAGCCATCTGTATGTTTTTCCAGAAATCCCTGATCTCAGTGTAGGTGAGATCGATTTCCTAGTCCTATCGGAGACTGGCGATAAAACATAGATGCCATGTCAATTTGAGCACGTAAAAGAAACGCGGCAGTTCAAAATAAAAAGAGCAGGCTGGAAACACGCTGCCCGGCAAAAATTCATTAGAAAAGATACAAATAAAATTCCTACAAAATATCTTAAAATATACATCGGGACCTCGCCTGTGTTCATGCGCTGCAGCTGAGATCTTCATGTGTAAGAAAGAGATCAGAGAACACGTGGTTACTCACTGAAGTGCAATGATGATGGTCCTATCAATCAATAAAAGTTGAAAACGTGATAAGGACAACAGCAGCACCGCTTGAAGAAACGTCAGTTAAATTTGCTGTTGAATATGATGCAAACATTTTGAATGTTCTTGGTCATATCAATGTCTTTAACATGAGAACTTTATATAAAAATGAAATAATATTCATGCATGGTTCAGCAGATGGAAGCAGCTTGTATTTTCATTAGTTAGAAGTTCCTTCAAATATAGTATTACCTGGGTAATCTGTTTTCTTCTTTGCTCTGTTTCAGATGCTCGCCTAAACCATGAGATGGGTTGCCTCTATGAAGCTGCATGTCAATTGGAGTTCCTCAAGAGTTCCCATATCTTTCTCTGTAATCTTCTTTCATGAGGCCATGTTCAGTTTTGTTGGTGTATGTATCTCTCTCACGATCACCCTTAGTCTGATGTACCAGATTTCCCATAAATCTCATTCATGTGGAAATCTGATTCATGCAGCCTTAGCGTGGTTATTTTTCGTCACATGTTCAGCGTCATTTTGGGCTCTGGTGCTTATCCTTCGACGATTTGTCTAGTTTTAGCCAGCGTTTACTGGGTTCGCTCTCCGTCAGCCTTTGGCTGTCCCAGCCGACCTGCAAGGCAGCACGTTGGTGTATGTGTGATGAACATGATGTGCTCTGGAATCTGTGTTGCGGTCTGACATGCACACTGTGCAGTCTGAGCAGGCTTTATTCGGTGCATGTAGTGGTTGAGCCTGCAGTGGCCTGTTCTTAGTAAAGTTGCTTTTTTCTTGTCAAATAAGGTCCTCACATTTTAGAACCATATCTTAATTTTGTTTTTATTGATGTTGAGACGGTTTCATTTTTCAACATCGGCTTTCTTTCAGCTTTGGTCTATGATATTTATAGTGTGCCTTTTCTCATACAAATACAAATTTTACAAATACACTGTCTTCACCAGTTCACTGTATGTTATGAAAACAGGTTCTTTACTCTCAGTTTTCAGTTTTTCTTCTGCTTCCCTCTCTCAATTCAGACGCTAGTCATGATGTCTGGTATTGCTCTTCTGACTGATTCAGCCTGTTTACCTTTTACTGGCGAGCCTTCGCTGATTTCAGAGCTACTTGAAGATTATATTCTTCAAGTGTGATCGTTACAGGAACTCTGTGGTCTGAACCACTTGTCATGAGTCCTCGGAACTTTTATAACCACTGACAATTAGGGAAGTGTGACTTCTCTATCGGATTTCCCACCTTTTTCTGCATGTAGTGAGGTCATTCCGTATGCATCGTATGATAAACACTCTTTAATGATCTTTAAGTGCCGTAAATTTGGGCTTGGATCTACGCCAAAGAACATTTACTACTTTACAACATTTATGACTGGGTGAGGTTGTTCCGGGTTTTCAGTTTATAACAAGGGTTTCACATTTGTATATTCTGACAGTATAATCATCAAAATAGCAATCGCAAGAAGCAGACATTTGTATACAAAATTAGGTCGTATTTCATATTTCTTCAATCTTCCAGGTATATTCCAGCCACACATTCAGTATCTCATGTGTTTAGCAACACCAGTGGACATTGTTTTATTGGGTGTTAGTTTTCACAAAGCTGTAGACGGTAAGTAACATGCTTGTGTTGGTTGAAGTTGGAAGAAAGTATAATAACTGGGAAAACGGCAGTAATATATATATATATATATATATAAATAATCTGGAAATGTAAATTTTAAAATTGCAAATAAAATGAAAAAATGTATGTGTGTATATTTATATATATACGAGCATGGTAAAGGGTTACTTAGTGTATTAAGAAGCATGGGAATGTAGTGTGTTAAGTCACAATGGTTGCACAGTACCTTTAAGAGATAATAAATGAGTTAAAAGATGTACTTCCGGTGTCAACAAAAATGCAGGTTTTTTTGCCATTACGGCTAATGCTGCATTTTTCACACTTGTGTTTAGAGTGATGTTGCGTGCGAATTAATCTAAGCTTAAAGTGTGTCCGCAATTGAGGAAAGGAACTGACCTGTATACGAGTTTATAAATATGAAGTGCAGACATTTCTCATCCTAAGGTCTGCAAAAAATATGGATATTTCTTCTTTTCTTATTCATAACAAAATAATGCAATAGGATAATCTACAGAGTTGATCTACTGCAACATGAAAGGTATTAGTTAGCATATGTCATATGTAATGAAGTATATATGTTGAAACAGGTGCCACTGGAGACCACTTAACAGGAGAGATGCATCTTCTACCTGACCCCCTTTTCTCAATCCCCACTGATGGTGTCTACATAACGAGTATCGTAGGAACTGATAATGGCCGTGCCTTCATGGCTGGGAAAGATGGTTGTTTGTATGAGCTTATTTATCAGGTTAGTATATTAACATATTTATTCCTGAAAGCTTGATTTCATTGCTGATATGTTTAAACTGTAGTGCATGTACAATCGTCTCATCTCGTTAGCCAAACAATAAGAATCATCTTCATTCTTCCATTTTTGTTCCAATATAAATACGAAACCATAACAACCACCATGCTTAGTTCTCAGCAGCAGCTACCGATCTCCATCTTATTTCGTTCTATTTTTAAAATGACAGTTTGTTTATACGCAGTTAAAAATTAATTTTTCTTATATTTCAGGCAGAAGATGGATGGTTCAGTCGAAAATGCCGCAAAGTAAACCATTCCACTAGCTCACTCTCCTTCCTGATTCCTTCCTTCTTCAACTTCTCATTCAGTGATGATGGTAAGCTAAACTTGTTCAATGATCACATGACACATTTGCTATCTATAAATTATTTGTAATATATCGCCAATTAAATCTTCTGTCGTATACATAGTTAGATTTGCTACATAAATACTTTTGTATGTATGCTTTTAACAATCATATAACAGATGAATATAGGACAGATAACCCCTTCAGAGTTTATAGTAAAGGCAACATTTTTAATCTACCCATCTCTTAGCTTATTACATTTGTGTATATGACGGGGTCAGCCAATGGATAGGACTGACATTCTGAACGCCCTCATCAAGTGGCTACAAAGAGGATTTTTATTTAAACCAATCCACGTCAACTTCTAGATTGCAAAAGCTTGGATTGAAGATTGGAGTGGCCAGAAAAGAACAGCACAACAGGTATATGAGTAAGGTCATCAATCAACATCGAACTGGTACGGTTAGTCGCTGGATGCTGTTGAAGATATTGCGAAGAAGATCGGAACACCTATGGACAAGCCCTCATGCAAATCAAGATATTTCAGACTGAAACTATTAAGCAAATTGTTGTGTGGTAATGCAACCATATTTGAAACGAATGCGTCTAGATTGTTGAGCTGTTGAAAACAAATACAGTGCAGATACAGTGTAGACAAATGTGAACCGCATTATGCTTTCACAGATAAATTTCATGTCTTGTACTGTGAAGTCTCTACTATTTCAAA
This sequence comes from Arion vulgaris, assembly GCA_020796225.1. NCBI lineage: Eukaryota > Metazoa > Mollusca > Gastropoda > Stylommatophora > Arionidae > Arion > Arion vulgaris. The sequence continues at coordinate 24,502,269 of CM036769.1, forward strand.
TCACTAAGTCATTGTTATAAATGGGGTCTCATTGACGAAGTGGTTTAAAACATTTGCCTGTCATTCTGAAGGTTGTGAGTTCAAATCGTGACTTAGTCACATGTGCAATTTTTTAATGAGATCCCTAGGATTGTTGTTGGAACTACAGAGTTCTTGCTTTGTGCAACACTCTCTACAAGTGACGGGCCATTATTGCAGACAAGGGTGGAGCCATATGGGGAAACCTGATGCAATGAAGTAAATCCTTCGCCTGTAGACCTTTATTTTAGATAAACTGATGATTATCATCTTATGAATATCTAAAAGTCATTGTTGATTTGTTACTATTCTTGCTTATCATGCCTACTTGTTCTACCGTTGTCTGCTATAAGTGCATTAATAGCATTATATCTCAATGCATAGTCCTTATATTCTTTTGTCTTCGTTCTAGACCCTCTTGTGCAGATCACCATAGACAACACAAGAGGTATTTTATATGCTAGAACACAGAAAGGTACTATACAGGTGAGTAAATATATATTAGAGCTATGTAAACACATTTTGGCATTGCAATTTACATTTACCACTAGACCTACCATTCTAAAGCATAAACTGATATACCATTGCTAATCTTCTTCAGCGATCTCTTGTCAAGCGTATAATTTACTGTGGATCACAAACTGGGCAGTCCGCTTTGGGTCTGTCAGGTTTTGCCAAAGCTTAGTTTTTAGTTTGACTGGGTGTGGCCACATGCTGCTTCTCAGTTCACCCAGGAGAGGATAGTCATATAGTACATTCTCCAGTGTCTGTTATGCCTCTGACGCTGGCAGAGAGCTGTTTGACTTATTCCTAGTCTATGTAAGTGTCTGCAGTGTCCGGCATGTAGTGAAATATAATGACCTGGTCTGTTCAGCTTAGATTTTTGAGTAAGTCTTTTCCATAATCATATCCAGTGTTTGTTTTCCAGTCTACTACAGATTTTCTCTGTTATTAGGGTTTTGACCTTTGAAAAACAGTATATCATTGCCAATCAAACATAAGAATGGTAGCAATTGAATTGGCATCATCTACATGCCTTTTTTAAGAGCCATAGCACTGTTAGTGAATACTGGTTTCCTAGACTGGTGATGTTGGCTTGATCCTCAGTTTGAGTGGAGGTTTTCAAAGTACGTTCAATATTTTATGTTTGGAGGTGTTTGTGGTACACAAATGCCAAGAAGTATACACAGTGATGGTTTCTGTAGCTCACTTGTCAAACACACTCCCAATCCTACCCCCAGGGTCCAGTTCTATTTGTACAGCATGCGATTTCAAATTCCTTAAAACATCTTGTAAATTTGTCATCAGTTGCAAAGTTTTAATCAATCAATCAATAAGGAAATGTGCGGTATTTAAATTGTAAATTAACACCCACAAGATCCCATCAGCAGACTAAACAGAAAACAGCACCCAACAATCTTTCGCCTAAGAACAGGTCACTGCAGGCTCAACCATCACATGCACAGAACATGTTCAGACTGCACAGTGTGCATGCCAGACAGAAACACAGACTCCAGAGCACATCCTGCAGTCATGTCCATCATACATACACCAACGAAACATGACCTCATGAACAAAGCTTACAGAGCAAGCTATGGTGAACTCTCAAAGAACTCCAACTGACATGCAACTTTAAAGATGCAACCCATCTCATGGTTTAGACAAGCATACAAAACCCAAACGCAAAGAAGAAGAAATTGTAAATTTGATAGATGTTTCCTATTGGTTATTATTTGAAATATTTGTAATATAACAATTGCTAATTCTATCACAGGTGTTTGACCTTGGTGAAAACAAAAAAGGAATGGGAAGGATTGCATCACATTCTCAGTCCAGTATACTCAATGCAGCTGGTGATATTGCAAGGTAGTAATGCTTGTCTATTGTTGTCTGCGAATGATCTTGCATGCATTCTGGCCAAGAACTATCTCATACTAAAACTGCTTACACAGCATCAGCAAGAGAATGTGACCACCAAAAGATAAATCCAAGAGATGCTGGAAATGGATTGAATATGTGTTATGCACGTAGTCTAACTGTCACGAAAACTGCAATGGGATGGACAAATTGGAAGAATAGATGCAGTACACAACAGATTAATCAATATCTAGAGATCTTGCATTGACGACACTAGGACAAAGTTTGGATATACAAAACATACATTAGAACAGTCTTCCTCTATGGATCTGAAACTTGGAAAACAGATAAGAAAATAGAATGTTAAGAGGATTCCAGGGAGGTTTACCTAATACTTGGGTATACCTGAAAGGATAAGATTAGCAAAATCAGACTTCAATCACTAACTGGTCTGGAAGATACATATACAGAGATACAAAAGAGATGATGGTGATGGATTGAAGAGGTCCTCAGGATGAGAAAAGAATGTAGGCAAGACATACAAGGCAGTAAACACTGTAACCTCCTGATCCAGCTTGAGTCAGAGAAGGCCTACCTGTATGTCGAGGAAACTAATAAAACGGTAAGCAGGCTTTCGTGCAAAAATCATTCAGAAGTGTCACACCAGGCGCAATGGTTACGCCTGAATTTATAGCGGGTGAATGCAGAAGTAGACACTGCAGGTACAGTGGAAAAAAGAGAGGCCTAGGGGCACATGAAGGTGATCTTTTGAAGCAGAGCTAGAAGACTTGCAGATTTCAGACCCAATACACAAATAAGACAAGAGACCAAGCAAGAAAATGTATCAAATTTTATAAGAAAGCGCCGCTGGAACTACATCGGCCACACACTTAGAATGGATGAGAGAAGACTCCTTACCAATCCCTCATATGGACACCAGAGGGAAAAAGAAAACGAGGAAGACCAAGAGAGACTCTGCGTAGAACCATCACCAGAGAAGGCTCAACGATGGGCCTAGTAAACATTAAAGACTTTAAACAAATAGCAACGAACCACGAGACATGGAGAGCTATGACCTCTGCCTCATGCGCGCCCACAGGCCCAAGAGGAAAGACTAACTAGAAGACTTGCATAGAACTAGGTTTGAGGTAGAAAGACACAAGATCACTTTGAGTGGAAATTTTTGGTTTCTGTCTTATGTGTCCTTGGGCATGCCTATAACTGACAAATACATAGAATCTTTATTTGCATAATACATTCTACGATGTTCAGGAACTTGACCTTCCTATTTATTTCACAGAAACATAGAAGTTTCCAATTTCAATTCCATAGTCTACATAGCTGCTGTAACACAGAGAGAATCTGAAATAGTTCACCTGGTAGCAGTCACAGACACAGGTTAGTTCTAATTGTGCGTTGTGTCGAGATGTTGGTTTGTATATTTTAACTGGGTCAGGCCAAACATTTCGGATGCGCCTTCCCTACACATGTAGGGGCATATAAGTCGCGACGCAATGTCTAGTCGTTCTTGGCAAAAGATCACAAATGTCACAAAGAGTGATTAAACTAGTTGAGAAGAACGAACACAAATAAAACTGGGTCGACTTAAGGCATTATATCTAAAAAAAATCCCACACCAGCTGTAAAATTTTATCCATGGGTCATACACCTGTGAAGTAATAAGTACTACCATATCACAGCTGTCATTTAAAATATACGCCTGTGTGTTGCCAAAGTCCGCAAGGAAAGCTAAGAATAGTACCAAGCGACCTACAAGACAAGGTGACTGAGGTGGGGGCCTAGAGAAGCTACCCTAGTAAATAAAAAGCGTCACAGAAATCGGATGTGCTGGCCTACTTGTAGGCACGTAACTGGCACAACGTACAATCATCTGAGGCTCAGATCACATACATATCACACAGAGTGGTTAACAAGTGGTCGATATAGAGCGTTATCAGAAGAAGATTTAAAATATAGAATACAGAAATTGTTATTCACCACAATAAAATATTTTGCAGGTTTGATACAATCATTATTATTATAGATCGTAAATTTATACATTATGAGAGATGTTTCATATATTATGGCTATTGCTTTTATGTTTAAAAAAAAAGTAAAGAATTTGTTTCATACCATGAAATATATTGGGGAATGGGTGGTAAGCATTTGGAGATCACATCTCAAGACACTGACTTGACTTTACACACCTGGACATGCTGCAGTGCACTGCAACAAAAGTGCTGCCTTTCTTGTAAACAATGCCCTGACTCAAGCTGGCACAAGTATGGACAGAGCCGATGTCATCAATTTGGTGCATGCTCGTTTATGTGATATAGGCAAGTCTCAGACGCTGCAACAGAGGACAGAGCACGAATGGGAATGCCCAATGTGCCATGACGTCGATCGCATAACATAACTAATCAACTTCTCATGGGTGCGGTGAGCGAGTGGACTTTAAGATGGCTGCTGCAGCCGAGGACGAGCACTCATGGGATGCCCAATGTGGCATGACATCAATGAGCCTCCAAAGTTTGATACACTGAATAAGAATTAAATATTAACATTTGTGTATATTAGTTTTATTAGAGTGTCTTCCACTGATTTGTCTACATAATTTTGTTGTTTTCAGGTGTGCGTCTGTACTTTACAACTGTCAATTTCAAGCAGGCAGGTACAAGACCTAGTACATTGTCTTTGATTCACGTCAGACTTCCACCAGGCTTTTCTGCAACATCTACCCCACAGAAACCGTCGAAAGTTCACACTGCCTATCATAGCCGAGGTAAGCGCTACACATATCAAATCAAGGACCCACTTTGGGGAGAAATATTATGGATAAAATGCAACAGAAAATAACAGAAACTATTGAGCAATGATCACTCATCATTTTTAAAAGAATATTCTAAAAAAAAAACCAATGTTTATTACTTTTATTTAAGCACAGTAGATATAACTTTAATATCTGTTAACAACTTACAGCTTCACTCCTTTAAGATAACTAGTTCGAACATCCATCATCCTATTACCAATCTTGAGTTGTCATTGATCACATGTCTCTCTCTCTCTCCAGGCACTCTTCTGCTGGTCTCCAGCCAAAATGAGGACAATGATCTTATGTGGGCTATGAGTCCTGACTCCTTTCCATTCTCTAAACAAATGATGGAACTGCATGTAAGTTAAATTATTCTTGCTAGTTTTACATCTAGGTTTGAGTAGAAAGCATTTTAACGGTTACAATCCATGAACCATATAAAGTAACACTTGAATAAAGCTATGTAAATTCCCATAGATCAAGATCAAGTACTGGATTGGTTTACATTGTTTATCACTTTATGTGTGTTGTGTGATCACTATTTTTGTCTAATCACCTATAATATTTTGTGTAATCAGTTATCTTTCTTATTTCTATCAATGTTATTACATGTTGGTATATTGTGCGATAAGACTAAAGTAATGCGTAGCAACAACATACAGCAAGATCCAATACGGATTGAGGGAAGGGACATAGAAGATGTGGATGAATTTGTCTACCTTGGAAGTAAGATCAGCAGATCAGGAGGTACAGATGAGGACATTAATGCTAGGATTAGGAAGGCCCGACAGGCCTTTGCGATCCTGCACATGGTGTTGAAGTCCGCTGCCATCTCCACGAAAACAAAGCTCAGGATTTTTAGCTCAAATGTGAAGTCGGTGTTGCTGTATGGCTCGGAAACTTGGCAAGTCACTAGGGCAAATACAAATAAGATCCAGACCTTTGTCAACGGATGTTTGTGGCGGATTCTCAGATTGAGATGGTATGATAGAGTTACAAACACATATCTGTGGATAAGAACAGGGCAGGAACCTATGATGACACAGGTCAAGAGGAGAAGATGGCGATGGATAGGCCATGGAAGACACAGTCGAGTGTCACTAGACAGGTGCTCGAGTGGAACCCGAGGGAAACGAAAAGAGGACGCCCTAAGCAGACTTGGAGACGAGGTCTTACTGAGGAGCTGAAGAGTGCTCAATTGACCTGGGAGAACATAAAAAGAACAGCCAGAGACCGAGAAGAGTGGCGAACAACTGTTGAGGCCCTATGCTCCACGAGGAGCGGAGAGGATTAATGATATTGTGCGATTAATAATTTTTCACCATTTCCATCAATGTTTTACATATGGTTTATTGCTTTGTGTGCGATGTTTTACCCAGATGAAGGTCTCATGTATACCTTTTCATTCTTTCTTTTTAAAATAGACCACAATTCCAATTGATGGAAGAACCTGGGCATTGGAAGAAATTAAACATCCTTCAATTTTGGACCCTGAACCAACACAGACTTTGAATACTCGTTCCAGAACAGATCCACCTGCAGTTGTCACTCAACATGCTCTACCACCTCGAAAGTTTGTGGTGCTTGGTGCGCAAGGCATTCACATTATACTAAAACAAAGACCTGTCGAGCAGCTGCGACAACTCATGATTGAGTGTGGTGGTCCAGATGCAGAGCAAGTGAAGGCTTTCTTCAGGCTACACAAGGTGGGGGTTCTATATTTTTGTTCTCTTGTTTTCCCCCATTTTTCTTTTCACTAATCCTGTTTTGTCTCGCAACATCAGAATAAGCAGAGATTTCTAGAACAGGCTTTTGTGTGCACATCAGAAACAATGTTTTCACCACCTCTGTTATCTCTGATGTCCACCCTATTTACCATCCCAACTAGCATAAGTGAGCATTGTCATTCCTAATTGCCTCTCAGTGGTTATATTTATAAATTCTAATCATTTTCTCCAATGTCATAGCAATAACTTATTCATTGCCTTTCTTCTTTATCATAGTATCTCTTTCCCAGCAGTTTTTCTATTGTCATATTGTCCTTAAAAGCATCAGTTTTTGGGGAGTTTAAGATTGATAAGGGGGATTTTTCAGTCTTTTGGTGACCTACTGTTGGATGAGAACACTAAAATTGACTTTGAATCAATCCAGCGATGTAAGGAGTTTTGAATTACACTTTGCACAAGTAGAGCTGGATGCTTGAGGGGCAGAGAGAGAGGGAAGTATGTTGAACTAGCAAGCCACAGGAACCATCAGTATGCATACATTTCAACATCTATTGGGGAAGACTGAGCACCTATGGTCTGCCCGGAATGCTTCAGTCAGTTCAGTAACCAATAACCGTAAGAAAAAAAAGAAACAAGGATTTGCTTCTTCATTGTATATCTCTATTTCCTATTCATTTCCATTCTCAGTGGAGCAAAGTGCTGAAACTGTTACATCTATTATATTAGTTTTTCGCCTGTAGGTTGCTGGGGCTTGAAATTGGAGCAAAGAATAGTAACACTGCCACCTACAAGCATGTCGTAAGTCAACTGAGGTAGGGCCTAGGAAGCTACCTAGTAAATAAAAACTTCGCAGAAAAAACGGATATGCTGGCCTACTCTTAGCCGCATAACTGGCACAACGTACAATCGCTCTTAGGCTCAGATCACATACAAATTGCAAAGAGTAGTCAACAATGGGTCAATATGGAGCATTCGAAGAAGAAGAATATTAGTTTTTCATTGCAGCGTCTGTAATAAAAGTATTTTTTTAAAAATAGAGTTGGTTTATCTCTTACCTAACTCTCAATAACATGGCTACCTGGTTGTTTCAAGATGTTAGATTTGTAGGAATTCAATTTCACTTTTTATATCTCAAGTTTTACCTGGGCAGAACCACACAGCATAACTCCTTGCTTTGATTTTTAACTGCAACATGATCCTTTATGTGAGTAATTTGCACAGATGCCGGTCGACGATACTAGGCCAGAAAGTGCACCAGAAACCAAAGTATCTGCATCTCACTCTTATAGTCAATGATTATACCGTCACATATCTTATTCTGTTGATCGGTTTACCAATACAGCTTCTCATAGTTAAGTTGCTACATTGAGAACAATAACCATGTTTCCCCTCACAGAGAACCACTACTGCTTCGATTGGGGACAATCAAAGACTAGCGGAGCGAACCGTACACAAAACTGGATGGCAGGCAAACCAAGTAGTTCAAAAAAGGACTGGTAACCTGGGCAGATGACGCTCAACAACCTGGGAGGAAGGTTTTCTAAGGGTAGCTACCCTAAAAGAAAATAACAACCTGTTGCCTTGTAGGTCGGTTGGGGACAGCCCAAGGCTGACGGAGAGCGAACCCAGTAAACGCTGGCTAAAACTGGACACATTGTTGAAGGATAAACACCAGAGCTCCAAATGGCGCTAAAGATGTGGCGAAGCACATCCATACTACGGCTGCATGAATCAGATTTCCACATGAATAAGACAACAAAATTTGAATTTATGGGGAAACCTGGTACATCAGTCTAAGCGGTGATCGCAAGAGAGAGAAAACTACACTGCATCAGAGGTGAGCTCCAAACAATGGTTGACTAACATAAGAACATATACGATAGTATAATCATCCAAATTGTGATCACGTGAAGAAGAGGAAGTAATTTGCGCATGGAACCTCCATGTTTTTCTGTCCATCTCAGATGAAACTCGATTCTATACCACACCTACCCTGAGACTAGGTTACTATAAATTTCTCTGAATTGCTTACAGACAAAGATGAACTAGAGACTGGTGTATAAAGACAGCATATAACATCTACTCTGGGACGAACGCAGACATACAACACCCAACCACCACCCCTCATGTATATATACTTCTTTTGTCATCACACATAACCACCTAGCCATAGTTACTATTCTATGTTCAGTTATTGCACAATTGCATTGTACTACTAAAGTTTTAGCCATTACTTTATGTACTTTTGAAAGTGATTTTAACAGTGTGATTTGAAAATAAATGATTATTTTGTATATATTCTTTCTTAGCTTGACCAAGCTTGTGCTACATGCTTTGTCCTAGCTTGTTCAAGATCTTCCACTGATCAACAGGTATATAAAATGTTTATTTAACCATCTGTGTGAAATGTGTTTTAGCTTGTGTATGAAATGCGGGAGTCTGTGGCTGGAACTCAATCATAACCCAAGTGTACCTTGTTCAAACTTCGCGGCAGGCAGTTAGGAAGCAAATTAGTTCCCATGGATTTTTAGGAATGGTAAAAATAGACCTCCCTGTTCAGAAAGCAATGGAAACTACTGAATGTATAAGTGTTGCCTAGGAAATCGACTCTTTACTGTGGTTGATGGCTAAGTCCTGTAAAGGATATGCTATGATTTTCATTTATTATTTGTGTATTCATAGACTCTAATTCTACAGTAGGAGTGGTATATTTTCTACCGTTCGGCTCTCAGGTCAACCCAGTCTCAATTAGGTACCAGAGAAACACTAACGATTAAATGCTGTCATGTCCATCATACATACACAAACGAAATGAAATATGGCCTCATGAATGAAGCTTACAGAACAAACTATGGAGAACGTGCGAGGAACTCCAACTAACATGCATCTTCTTAAAGGCAACCCACCTCATGGTTTAGAAGAGCATATGAAACCGATCGCAAAGAAGATGAAGAAATGTGTGTTGTGTTGATCACATCACACATTGTACGCTCTGGTGAGAGTAAAACATAAGCCTAACACACATTATTCTCCAATATACAACATGTAATGAAATCTGGTTACTTACTCTTTTTTTTGTTATATCTCCTGTGCAGGTTTCTGATTGGGCTAGAATGGCATTCTTTATGTATGGTGGAGAAGCACAGTATAACTTTACAGGCATGAGAGCTCCACAGATGTCGGGTGTCTCATTTAATTCAGGTAAAACTCACCTGCGGGTGTCTAGCTTAAGCGGTAGTGAGTTTGATCACAACCCAAGCGCAGCCGGTTCAAACTCCGCAGTAGGCAGTTTGGAAGCAAATTTCTTGTGAAATTCTGCAACGGTAAAATAGACTTCACCGCTCAGAAAACAATGGCAAACTACTGAAAGTATAAGTGACGCCTAGAAAATCGACGGCTCGTTTATTCTGGTTGATGGTGAAGTCATGTAACGATTTCCAATTTTTCAGTATGCCATGATTTCCATTTTTCAAAACTCACTTGCGATTAGCTGGTCACTTTCATTCTCTCTTTGCTTGTGTCTTGTTTTCATTTTTATGAACTTCGTGTTTCTTCTTTCTTGGCAACCAGTCTATTATTTATCAAAAGATGGTTTCTAATTTGTTTCTTTTCTGTGTGTTTTTTATATTGTATTCCTCCTGTATCATTACATGATTTGTAAGCAGTTTCTTGTCTACATACCTCTCTATTCAATCTATTGAATCGAATCAGATATTTCTCACTTCTCTCTCAGTAAAGTTCAACAGGGTTTCTATAGCACCTTCTTTCTTTCTTAATACTTTTATCTCTAACTTCACTGCCTGCATTGTGATTCATTGATCATTTCTTCTCTCAGAATATGCCCAAGATATGTCCATCTCTTTCTTATAACAGTTGACAATAGTGGTTAAATAGACATTTGTCTGATCTCAGCATCCTTCCTGAATTTGTCTCATTTTATGTTCTGTCTTTGTGTGTTTGGAATTTCATTATTTTGTGCCTTTTATAATGTACAAGTTCTGTCATAGCTGCGATACAGAAGTCAAGGTAGCAGCTGGAAAAACTGTTAAACACCAATCTCTTTTCATTTGTAGTATTTGTTATATGTTCTGTCCCATGATTCATAGTTATCTGTTATATATTATGTCTCATGATTCTTATTTATATGTTGTATGTGCTGTCATAATTGATATTTATCTGCATAATTCTTTGTATTAACTGCGCTTTGTATAACAGGACCTGGCCACCTGTCAAACACAATCTTATACAGTCCAGGGTCGATGGGTTCACCAATTTTGCCAGGGACTCCAATGCAAAGTGAGTATATTGAAATTTAATGTGTGAAGCACTAGAACAGTTATACTTCATGATGAGGGTGAAGTTTGGACATATAACAAAGATCTCGTCTAGCATACTCTAGTCTAGGGGGGAATGTTGGAAGGTCTCGTGTAGCTTACCTCAGTCATGGAACCCCAACCAGATGTTCTGTGCTGTTTCTTGTGGGTTGTTGTAGTTACTGTAATGTAGTTTGTAAATTGGATTTAATCTGTTTAGATGGGAGTTCAATCTAACATGTTCTGTTCTGAGTTGTAGATAGTACTTTGCTCTTGAAAATAATTTTTTATAAAATCGTAAATTATCTGTTCTTTGTTTCAGATTTGCCTCCAATTCACATGTCCACCCCAGTAGGACCAGCTTATAGTTCTCCTATGGTAATGGGATCCGCTTTAAATCCAACCCAGGAGATCATCTACTCAGGAAAACATAATGGAATTTACATTTATCTCAGCCGGATCTTACGGCCATTTTGGGACAACCTTGTGTGTACCAAATTTGCTTGTACATCGAAACAAGGCACTGTCACTTACGTAAGTGAATTTTGTATAGTGAAATATGTAAAGAGGGAAAGAATTCAAATAATTATATACTAGGGAACAGAGCAGTGGTAGTCTGTGTAGTTTAAGCAGAAGTGCGCCCGATCACAACCCAAGAGTAAATGGTTCAAACTCTGCGACAGGCAGTTTGGAAGCAAATTTATTCTCATGGATTTTTCGAACAACAAAAATAAACTGCACCATTCAGAAAGCAATGACAAACTACTGATCGTATAAGTGGCGCCTAGAAAATAGACTCGTTGACTGTGGTTGATGGCAAAGTCCTGTACAGAATGTGCCACGATTTTCAGGGGACAGAGCGGTATAAATTGTGTGAAAATTATCTTGACTTTCCAGCCACATAGTTCGTGTTTTATTCTGTCATCTTTCTATTGTAACATCAGATCCAGAGACACGTTCAGTCTTCCAAAACTATGCTTTGGTGGCTTACAGACGGGACAGAAATCTTAAGGATATGTTAGTACACAGTTGCCTTAAATCCAATGTCCAGGGTCATTTTGGCACCATCAGGTGTGGTCTGCGATGTCATACGCGTGCGTATGTGATATAGACCCATACTATATCTTTTCCTAATGCCACTTTTGTTGTTGAGGATGGCTTTACTTGCGAGTCACTCAATATAATCTACGACATCATTTGTATTTCAATGAAACGGACCATTTGGGAACTTGTGATATCCAGGTCACAGCCATCCGATCATGTTCCTCTGATGATCTGAGTCGATTTGCTCTAGATAATCATTTTATATCTTTATATGGTACCTTGCGACCTTATGGACTCAACTCACTATATTCCTATGCTTCCTAGTACTTTCTCTTCTCATGCCTCATTCTATATGTGTATATGTTAAATGTCTATATGTTATATATATATATATATATATATTTGATTTTAGTTGTTCTTCTTTTTTCCCACCTACTTATTTGCATTTATTTCATTATTCGTTTTTTAGTCACAAATTTTCATTTTAGGGCCGTTAGGAACTTATTGTCTGATTCTATATGTTCTGTGCTGTGTAAGAAGTGAATTTCTTTACTTCTGTTGAAATGTTGCTGAGTATTATTTTTGTATTTTGTAAAACTACAGTACTTTGTTTTTACTTGTTTCACATTGTAACAATTTTGAAAGATGCCAATATTAGTATTATATGTGAATGTACCTTTAATGTGAGTACCCAATGCCAATTCTTTGTGTTACAGCTGACTAGCAGTTTTAGTGTAGATCAGCTGAGCATGGCTCTGGAGCTTGTGAGGGACCTTTCAGATTTTGTGGATTTCAACTCCAAATTTGATTTGGATTCCCAGACAGACATGTGAGTTCTTGAAGTTATGGAAAATATTTTTTTTTTACTTATGTGCTTCTGGAAACTATAAAAATTATAAATTTCATTGTAAAAATACATACATAACTCTTTTAAGTATAGGAGATGTGTTCAATTAGAAACATTTGTAAACTGTAATGTAAATGATAATAGTTATTGGTTACTAAACTGATGTCATTGCACTCCGGGCAGACCCATAGATGTTCAATCTCCCCCAACAGATATAGAAGAGTATGCATACTGATGGTACATGTGGCTCGCTGGCTAAACAATCCTCACTCTGCGCCTCAGACATCCAGTTCTACTTGTACAACGGGCTACTCCAAAGTGTATAAATTGCTGAATCAATTCAACATCTATTTTAGTGTCTTCATCCAACAGGCAGTTGTGAAGAGACCAAAGAACATCCCCCTTATCCATCTTCAACTCCCAACAATTGTTGCTGTTGATGCAAGCCTGTCCGCTATCTCATTACCACAAACACCTGCATGCCAGGACAGTAGATCCGTGTAATACTCCTCTGGAGGTTAGAAACTTCTAATAGTCGGCAACCACTCATACGGAAACCTGCTGTTTTTATCTTGTGGAGCATTGATTGAGAGTCAGATACAACAGCTCCAGTAAATGGAGTCCCAGAGAGCCAATGGAGGGCAGTAATAACAGCTTCAACCTCCATCATCATACTGGAAGTAGTTGTACTGTATGCTCCACTTTGCTCTGCAACAACCCTACCATGCGCATTAGCCAAGAAACACCTGCCTGACGTCTCACTACGATGCACTGGCCCATCAATATATAAGTGACAATAGAATTTGTCTCACAAAGTGAGCGCCTGTAGCTTAAGCGTTAGAGAGCTTGATCGCAGCCCAAGCGTACCTGGTTCAAACTCAAAGGTGGGCAAGTTTGGAAGCAAATTTGTTTCCATGGATTGTTACGAATGATAAAAAATAGACCTCACTGTTCAGAAAGCAACCGCAAACTACTGAATGTATAAGTAAGACTCGTTTACTGTTGTTGATGGCTAAGTCCTGTAAAGGATATGCCACGATTTTCATAATTCTACAAAACTATCATAGGCAGTCATTAGTTTTAGTAGTAAAGCTGAGGTTACATAAAAAAACATAAGCATTACTGTACATGACAATAATTTTGGAAACAAAATGAGAGGAATTGTGGATGTTTTTCGTGCTGATGGGTCTCTATATCGCTATTGTTGTAGATTCTATTCAGTTCATATTTATGCATGAATGGCAGGATTTGTCTGGAAATGTCTTTCAGAGAAATGTCTGATCAACCACTAGTAACATCTGTTAGAAAATAGAAGATGGAGATATGTTGGGCATACCTTGAGAAGAAATGATCAAAGAATACCAAAGCAGGTATTGAAGTGAAAGGCACAGGGCTCAAGACAGAGAGGACACTCTAGGGAAACCCTGAAATGAACTTTGTTGAGAAAGGCAAAAAATATCGGACTCGATTCCATGGAAGAGATTGAGCGAGTTGCCCAGGACAGAGCAGTATGGAAAAATTACTTGCAGGTCCTATGTAACGTATAACAGTACAAGAGGAATATATGTATATATGGCAAGATTTATACAATCGATCTTCTATTTCCTTGTGTAACTATAATTAGTGCTTAGATAATTGCTGATATTTTTTGACCATCTCATCTCCTTTGATGTGTATTGTTATTGTACTTTGTAAGCCCATCCGTGTAGTGCCGGACCCGCAAGGAAGCAAAGAATAGTACAACTGCGACCTACAAGGCATGTCGAAGAGACGACTGAGGTAGAGGCCTAGGAAGCTACGTTGTAAATAAAAAGCATAGCAGAAATCTGATGTGCTGGCATACTTGTAGGCTCATAACTGACACAGCATACAATCGCTCTTAGGCTCAGATCACATACAGATCGCACAGAGTGGTTAACAAGTGGTCGATATGGAGCTTTGAAAGAAGAAGAAGAAATACTTTGTAAAACTGCAGTACTTTGTTTTACGTGTTTCTCCTTTGATGTTAAACAATTGGAATCTTACAATTATACGTTAATATATCTTTTTAATATTTAGTTTGAGCATTGGTCGAGGTTTACGGCATGATGGAGGTATGGATGAACATACCAGAAAAAGACTGCAGGCAGAGGTTCAAAGGATGGAAAAGATTTCACTTCAGCATGTGCAAGACTTGTTGCACAGGATTGAGGAAGTTATTGGGTTGTGGCGTCTGCTGGTTGACCACCAGCTTCATGTGCTGGCAGCTGCAATGTCTCAGGTATGATGAAAGTCTGTAGTAATACATTTAGTGTAGCAAGGTCTGCTTCTTAACCCAAGGGAGGCATAGGTCCGCAACCAAGGTTTTACAAGTCCTCCTATCTAAGGCCATATTTTCCAGATCTCTCTACTCTCACCCCATTTTCTTGTATTCCGTTTCCAACTCCAGCTTTCAATTGTTGTGGGTCTTCCATTACCTTATGTCCTACCTTGCGGTGTCCTTCTTCCTCGGGTAGCAAGCTATGAATATCCTTGTTGTTTCTGTAACTGTCTAGTGCTTTTTACGAGATAGGGTATCTAGCCCCACACCCAACCTCTTCATCACCTCTTACAACAGACGGGACAGGTAACAGTAGTTCTATTGTTTACATCACTGATTTGGCCCCGTAACCACTGAGCGGTATGAAGGTTGATACTTGCAATATTATGCATCATCTTCATTAGGGACCAGACAAAAACAGAAAACCATGACACTGGGGAACAATCCGGTAACAGTGTGACAACAAAAGAAAGAAGAGGAAGAAAGTAACAATTAAAAAAGAAAATTTTTTTGTTACTGTTAGGAAACGCATATATAGCTCATTCTTTTTTACAAGAAGTCAGGGCCAGGAAACACACCAAAGACCTTGTTCACTTTGCCCTTGTGCGTGTCAGTAACATGCTCGTATGGCTAATGAAGCAAGAACACAATATTAGCTATGATGAAGTCTGTGAGAAACTTGAAGACATCTGCTAGGAAGGAATCCACATTTTCATCTTGTCTTGAGTTTGTATGAGAGTCACATCACAGTCTCCTCTGGAGTAGAAGACTGTTCGACTCAAGTCATTGTCCTCACTGTCGCTATGGATCAAGCAGCATTTTCAGATTTGAAAGAAAGTTCTGTAAGCTAATACCACATCAGAAAGTGTTGCCAGGAGATTCATCAACCGGAAGTCCAAAGTCCAAATTTCACTGCTCATCACAGCGAACAAGAGTGAAAACTGACTCCTTAGGAGATAGAAACAAGTAAACGAAATACATCGTTTAAATGAGCATGACTGTAAAATCAGCACTCCAATCACTCCATTCCAGAAAATTGCCAGGTCTACCGACCCTACTGTGCAAGCAGCGCAATGTTGTCTTGCAGTGGATACCGTCTCACTGTGGAATACCAGGAAATTAAACAGCAGATCGACTGACCAAAGAAGCTACAAAAAACAGTGACATTTATACAAGAGACAACTTTGAATATATAGACAATATTTAACGAAAGGAAGGAATGCTGCATAACACAGTGAAAACTTACTCCTCGGAGATAGAAAAAGTAAACAAAATACATAGTTTAAATAAACATAATTAACAGAAACTACTTTCTCGTATTAATTTCATTTCAGCATTTTATTGTTAAGTACACATTAGTATTGTTGGCATAAATGTCATTGTTTTTTCTTCTTGTAGGATATGCAGAACCAGCTAGAGAGCATGAGCTTTAAAAACTTGGTGGTCAATGGGAAAGATGTAAGTGTCATTTTACACCAAGTTTCTAGTGTGTCAATTCATTATCTTTTATTTGTAAAATGGAACAAGCTGTAACCATTAACAATTCTTATTCTGTAAAAACTCTGGGGCTCTCTGTGGAGTGGAGGTAAGGTGTTTGCCTCTAGCTACAAAGGTGCTTGGTTTGTTCCCTGTGTGGAGCTAGAGGAATATTTTACCAGAGGTTCCTGATCTCAATGTGGGTGATCAGACCTGTGGATAAAAACAGGACAGGAACCCATGAGGACCCAGATTAAGAGGAGAAAATGTTGATGAGTCTGGCAAACCCTACAAAAGACACAGTCTAGTGTCACTAGACAAGCACTTGAGTGAAACCAGCAAGCAAACGAAAAGGGGTGTCCAAAACAGACCCAGAGACTGAGTTTTCTTGAAGAACTGAGGTGCTGGACATGAGGGGTGGAGAAAAAGCCAGAGACTGGGAAAAGTGACGAACAAGAGTTAAGGAGCGGAGAGAATAAGTCATTAAGTCAGTGTGGGTGATATTGAGTTCCTAGTCCTATCGGAGATGGATGATAAAACAGGTCCTGTGTACAAGTTGAGAACATAACAGAACCCGTGGCACTTGAAAATCAATAAGAGTAGAATGCAAAGCTACTGTCTGGGAAAAATTAATAAAGAAAAAATATGTAAATAAAACTACAAAATGTTCACCATCTTCAAAATTACATTGGGCACCCTTGCAGGCGCTACAGAGTTAATGCACTTCCGTTGAGATCTTCCTGTGTAAAAAATAAATAGTGGCACACATGGTTATTCATTGAAGTGCAATCAATCAGTTCTGTAAGAAATGTATACTATAGCTGTTTGAGATCTGTTACGTTGTTGCATACTATTGATACACTATATCAAGACAAATTTCAACACCAGTAAAATTCATAGTAAGTACCATGATAGTAGCAAGGGGCAACCGCATCAACAATATCATCAAGGAAATAAAAAATAGGAGATCGAAGTGCTTTGGACATACATTAAGAATGCAGAAGATAGTAGCAAGGTGCAGCCGCATCAACAAGGAAATGGAAAATATGAGATCAAAGTGCTTGGGACATACATTAAGAATGCAGAAGATAGTAGCAAGGTGCAGCCGCATCAACAAGGAAATGGAAAATATGAGATCGAAGTGCTTGGGACATACATTAAGAATGCAGAAGATCAGATATACACATGTGGTTTTGAAATGGAATTTGGGAGGCAAGAAAGATAGGGAATGGCATGGAGACGAACTGGAGAAAGAGAAGAGGTGGAAAAGATCTGGAATGAACTAATCTGGCCTGCTCTAGACAGATCTGGTTGGAGGAAATTTGTTGATCTCTTATGCTTCAAGGGGAGTTAAGAGAAGAAGAAGCAAGGCAGCCATGTCAAATTTGTTAATAAATGCTATCTTTCTTTCCAAACTGGCACCTTGCACAACATACACACTCTACAACTATATTAGAAGTGAACATTTGTTGTGGAAAATATGTAATTTTTGTTTCTTCTAAAAGTGCATGATTATTAAAAAATGAAATTTAAATGTTTTCTGATTAGCAGCTAACTAAATAAAAAATATGTCTACAGCCGAAGTATTGACTTCATTGCACCAGGTTTTACCCCATAAGGCTCTGTCCCTCTTCGCAGAAATGGCATGCCACCTGCCGAGAATATTGCACAAAGCACGAACTCCGGAAGCACTCCTAGGGGCCTCTGGAAAAAAATGCAATCTCAAACAGAACGGCGAGGCCCGGACTCAACCCACGACCTTCAGAGCGCAAGGCAAAGGCGTAACCACTTAGCCACAACAAAGACGCTCTAGCAGTTAACTATTTGCTAGTGTCGCAGATGATGAAGTCAATAACACACTTCTCTCTGTATCTATTATGACAGATGTGGCTCCTACAATTTTTTTGATATCTGTTCTTCTCAGTCTGTTTCCTCAGGTAACATTGATTACTTCTCTCAATCATCTCATCTCATACACTGCGATCTTTTACTATAGCATTTTTCTTAGGTAGTGTCCATGTTTGACATTAACAGCAGATGGTTGGTATGAATATGCTATTTATAATCTACCTTTTAAATGACATGCTGATGTTTGGGTGCTTCAGTAAAGGTTTAGAAATGAAGACTCATACCCAATGAAAAATTGGGTACAACATCAGTACTGAACTTCATCAAGAAACAACAGATTCAATGGTTCGGCCACACAATCAGATTACCAACAGAAAGTTCACCTCAAACAGCAATGTTACTCTAATACAGTGAATACACAGCAAAAGGTGGACATCAGATATAGCAGACGGCAAAAAGCACTGTTTATGAAGCTCACACTAAAGCTTGTTCTATAAAAATCTTCTTATCGTGACGCTGTGAGCAAAACAGGATTAGAGAAAAGAAAGGAAAAAAGAAAGTATGGGTGCCAATTGGTACGCCATTGCTTTGGGTTTCTGGTTTGTTGTTTCTGTTAACTGTGATTTATATCTATAAATGTAAAAAAACACAGATTTGTTCTGCAAATAAGGGAAACACCAAAAAATTACAGACATTCATCAATAGATTCCTGAGCAGGATACTCCATCTGCGATGATATGACAGGTCTACAAACAGGGAACTCTGGGATAGAACAGGACAATGACAGATGGAACAAGAGATAAGGAGCAGAAGGTGGCGATGGATAGGACACACACTGAGGAAACCCCTAACAGCATCACAAGACAGGCTCTCCGATGGAACCCTCAGGGCAATATAGGTAGGGAAGACCCAGGAACACCTGGAGATGGAAGTTGGAGACGGAATGCAAGAAAATGGAGAGAGAGAGGAGAGATCTGAAAAGGATGTCCTTGGATAGGCAGGCTCGGAAGACCTTGGTTGCAAACCTGTGCTTCCCTTGGGATGAAGGGTGAAAAAGAATAAATGTTCACTAAACTTTAAAAAATAGTACCACATTATAGTGATAATTTATGACTTAATTGTGTATATTTGGACTAAATGATAACACACCATATTAACACACAGGTGTGCAACACTCTTGTGAAGTCATTGATAAATCGATACCTTGATGACAATGCAACCATCGATGCAATCAGCGCTAAACTCAGGCAAGTGTGTCCATCACTATACAGTACTGATGATGCAACATGTTCAAAGGTAGAAATTTTATTCACATCAACACCTTTTACTCAATAATTACTGACTTTTGTATCAATATGTTTGCATTGTTTTCTCAGGCCATTCCAGAATCTTGATGTGGAAGTAAACATTGATGAAAATATAATTATTCTGTTGATCTGGGGACAACGAATGTAGCACTCATGGGGAGTATTTTGTAACAACGCTACTTTTTTCTTCAGCGATCTCTGGCCATGCGCTTAGTTTACTGTGGACCACAAACTGGGCAGTCAGCTTCAGGTCTTTCAGGTTTCCCCAAATCTTAGTTTATAGGTCGACTGGGTGTGGCCACATGCTGCTTCTCAGCTCACACAGGAGAGAACAGTCTTGCAGTCCTCTACTCAGTGTTTGTTCCGCCTGCTGACACTGGTAGAGAGCTGTTTGACTTATTCCTAGTCAATATAAGTGTATGTTGAGTCTGCAGTGTCTGGCACATCGGCAAAATATAATGTTCTGGTCTGTTCTGCTTAGGTCTTTGAGGAAGTCTTTTCTATAATCGTTTTCAGTTTTTCTCTGTATGAGGGTTTTGAACTCCTGAAAAGAAGGGTTGGTAAATTTGCTCTTTGGCACTGCCCTCCTTAGCCAAGACATGGCACTCATTTCCTGCAATGCCACAGAGAGATAGAATGCACTGCAAGTGAATTTCTGCTTTTTCTGAAAGCTGAGCAAGTTCCTTTTTTAGGTTTTGTATTGTGCTGTCAGCGGATTTAGCCTCCAGTGCTTGTATAGCTGACAGTAAGTCTGTAAGAAATACCATCTTGCCTGCAGGTGTTTGCTGTTATTCATGTGATGTGCTGCCATCAGAAGGGCTAAGAGTTCTGCTTTGTAGGCTACTTCTTTCAGGCATGCTTATTTATTAGCAAACTGCCAAAGTCTTGCTTTACCAGTTCTCAGATCAGTATAGAGTTAGCTTCCAGCTGGATGTGTCCATGATAAACTCTTCTTTGTATTCTTGAAGTTTTTTTCTTCCAGACTTTCAAAGACAAGAGCATCCCACAGCTCTCTATTCGGATGTCAACTCTTGGTACAAGATATTCTTAGGGTTCAATTCATCCTCCATCTGGCATAACTGACCCAACCATTTTAGGCAACATTGCTGGAGAAAAGAAAGCAGTAACTCATTAATTATGTTGAATGAGAATTAAGAAGACTTTACAAGACTATCATTGATCTTCCACAGGTCTCCAATTTGTCTAACAAATCAATGGCCATCTCCATATCTACAAATGTCTGTCATGGATACCCACCATTTTCTATCTCCAGCTACAGTCTAAATCTGATAGTGTTATTTGTCCTTACTTACAGTCCTGGCTTTCTATTGTTTGTTTGCTTTCAACCTTACAATCTAGTATGTATCCAGTAGTAGTATCATATCTCTACTTCTTCTTATGTCTTCACACTGTTACCGGGTTGTTACACAGTGTCTTGGTATTCTCTTTTTGTCTTGCGCTGCTCTAGTGGCTTTGGTGATAGTTGTTTGCTTTTTTTTTTTTTACAGGATTCTGCTATGCCTTCTATACATCTTTTTCGTGGTCTTCCTCTCGCCTTCTTTCTTGATGTTCTGTTGTAGTACACATTGACTGTCTTGCTTTAATATTTTGTCTTATTCATTTGCTTCGATTTCTTGCATGTTCTTGTGGATTCAGTAAATTTGTTTGCAGTTATTTTTGTATTGTATGTAACAAAATAAACTTCGCCATGGACAAACTTAAGTCTGTGCCAAGAAAATGTGAATTCTGATCCAACGTGAGTGTTTTTTTTGCATCTAAAGAAGTGGATTTTTTTGGGATCCAGAAGCACTTGAGCTTTCGGCTCGGTGCCATGGACATCGTAATCCTTCGGTTCGGTGCCACAAATACCGTAAATCTGGAGAACCTGTGGCTTTTATGTCAGTTCGCGGAATTGAACTGCACTCACAGGGGGCTTGTCACCCATCGTCCAACGCGCTACGAACATGCTGGGCAGGCAGGCAAAGAAGTAGTGGATAAAACTGTAGACCTGTCAAACAGTTTGCAGGGAAGCAACCACTTGATCTCTTGTTTGCTGTAAAATTCTGATTGAGAGAAATAATGAAGAAAAAAAGGACAGATCTTAAAGTCGACACAGCAGATGTGATCGTATGGTGTTATGTTTTGATGACCCTAGGGAAGAGATATGTAACAAAGGAGAGTTTTATTTCTTAGCCGTTAAATTTGTTACTTAACTGACATCACAGCACTCCAGGCAGACCCATAGGTGCTCAGTCTCCCCAACAGATGTAGAAGGGTATGCATACTGATGGTTCCTGTGGATTGCTGGTTAAACACACCCCTCTCTCTGCCCTTCAGTCATCCAGCTCTACTTGTACAACAAGTAATTCCAAACTCCTTAAATCGCTGGATTGATTCTGTCAATTTTAGTGTCCTCATCCAACAGACCAAAAAACAGAACATCCCACTTATCCATCTTAAACTCCCCAACAATCGATGCTTTTGATGCAAACCTGTCCACTCTCACTCATGGCCGCAAACACCCGCACGCCCATGACAGTAGATTCATGTGAGTATCCGTTTGAAACTTATAAATAATGAAAATAATTTATTTTAAAAATAATTTCAGTCCAACGAATTGTTGCAAGCTGCTAAAGTATGTCACAACCAAATGGAGAAACGAAAGCAGCTGCAGGAAGCCCTACACCTCCTCAAGGGAGTAGGTCAACCTCTTAATCTGAACATCATCTGTCCCCAACTGGCACAGGTCCACTACTATTTGGGCATTGTGGAGCCTGGACTCAATGAAGCCCGGAAAGCTGACCCGCAACAGCTTGCTGTCCATTTCTACCAGAATGGGGAGCCTCAGGAGGACCTTCAAGGCATGCAGGCTTACATTGCAAGGTTTGATATACTTCTTTGGCTAGTCTGTACTTGAGTCTGATTCTTCTTCTTCTTCTTCTTCTTCTGCGTTCTCACTAGATTGGGATTTGATTCTCTAATAAAGGCAGCCGTCTGTCTCAGATTATCAGCCACGCCATACAGTTTGTCTTGGACACTAGTGTAAGTGGGCCACCTCTTTCTTCTTAAGTCTGCATACTGGGGGCAGTTCTATAGGATATAATTTCTATGATTTCTGCTTCCCCGTTTGTGCCGACCTCTTCCTGCATTAAGTTTTGGCCACTCTCGTGATGGTTGGTCTGACATTCTTACCAAATACGCATGGCTAAATCTCAGAGGCAGATTGGTGACTGTAGAATCCGTTATCCCATTCCGCATTGTGAGTGGTCGTTGCACCATGTTATGCGCCTTACGGCCTGGTGCATCCGTTTCTGCAAGCATTTGTTTCGGGTTAGCATTCCTAGCGGACACATGCATCCGATTTCAGCCAAACCTCCTTAGTCGCCTCACGACATGCGTGGCAGGTAACAGTGGTTCTATTCTTTACGCCCAAATTTGGGCCCCGGTAACCACTCGGGCGGAGTCTGATTCTGATTAGTAATATTGTGAGTTGTAGAACATCTGTGTGAGGAGCTCAGCATTTCTACTCGTAGTATATTTGACTCTTTAATACGTACTTCTCTGAGTCGACTATGTCTTAGTGATCTTTGACACATACCCTTTCCCCCCAAATAATAGTACTATGAAAATCGTGGCATATCCTTCACAGGGCATAGCCATCAACCACAGTAAACGAGTCGTTTATTTTCTAGGCATCACTTACACGTTCAGTAGTTTGCCATTGCTTTCTATGTGTGTTTCAAATTAAGTTTTCATATTTCTATAATATTACTGCTTCATTTCTCTGACACCCCGCCTGTCTTCAGCTTTATATAAATAATCAGTTGGAAACAGAAATCTGGCATTTGCTAAAACTTCTTCTTCTGCGCCTTAGAACATGACACAATCAACTCCCCATGTATACAAAATTCAAGATTGGCAATTCAGTCATGTGTACGTGTGGACAAACACATCAGACTGCACAGCACATACTTCAAGACTGCCCTGAATATGATATACTGAGGCAAACTCACTGGCCTAACAAAACAACACTCAACATAAAATTACCCAGACCTCTGTGTGAGCTACAAAAGACAGTGAAGTTTATACAAGAGACAACGTTGAATATATGCAGTAAATGTAAACCAGATTATGCTAGAGAAGACAGCTATACAAGATGTAGAATCAAACACATACCTTGGTGGCAACAGAGACACAGAAGTGGAAACAAACAAAGATGTAATGATAAGAATACAAAAAGCAAGGGGAAACTTTATTGCATTGAGTAAGACAATCAAAGATCAAAACAAACACAAAGTTGAGAACATTTCAATTAAATGTGAAAGTGCTGTTCTATGGCTCAAAAACATGGAGGACAACAAAATAAATGACCAGAAAACTACAGTGTTTGTAATCAACCTACCTAGTGCAGAATATGGACACATCCAAGTCTGCACTATACGGTTGCCATTCTTGCTAATTTTCATTAGGGGTGTGTATCAGGCAATTTATGTAAACAGTACAATTGTATAATTAATAATGCTACAAGCTTTAAGACACCAAAGATAGTAACTTCTAACATTCTTCATAGATAGTGAAGTGTCTGAATTATTGGTATTCTACACTCATGTTTAAAGCTTTGATATTCTGTTTGCTCCACAGAATGGAGTGCTATAAAAGTATAATAGATACCTTGAGTTACTTGTGGTCAGCAAGTGTTAGCCATCCTCAAGCTCCGAGTGTCCCACAGTCACCAGGACCTCCTGCTGCTGTTGACTCCAGCAGGATTGATGTTCAGCAGGCAGAGATCTATGTAAGTGACTGCTAATTTCAAGCAGTGAAACTAAAAAGCATCAATATAGGAATTTATAATGTCTTGTTTCCAGGTTTGAAATTGAAAATAGATGATTGTAAGATTAACCTCAATCGCCAATTTAGAATTAATACAGTGTAGACTCTGGCCTGTAACTGTAGGTTATATTATATGACTGGAGAAATGGGATGTCACTTTCTCTAGATCTATTGATGAAAATTAGTTAGAACGGGACACTGCAGTCTCAGAACACAAGACAAACTATGGGGAACCGGTGAAGACCTCAAGCGCACCGCCCTGTTTATGACACATACCGGAGTAGTCGCATAGCAAAAGTTGATCGAAGAAGAAGATGAAAAATAGCAACATTAAAGTAATGGACTAACACCAGTACAATTCTGGGGACAAACTGACCATTGATGGAAAATAAAATATCAAAAGCAGTACAATTCTGTGGACAAACTGAACATTGATGGAAAACAAAATATGATCTACACCAGTACAATTCTGGTGACAAACTGACCATTGATGGAAAACAAAATATCAACACCACCACAATTCTGGGGACAAATTGACCATTGATGGAAAGTAGTAAAAGTGTAGTAACACCAAGGAGCATCTTGCAGAATGGATTAGCGCATGGCTCCCATGTGGGTGACCCATGTTCAGTTCACTGTACGGCCAAGGATTTTCTTCTGTTGTGGCATAAATGAAAATCCTAACCTCAACAGCTTTGTAGCAACTGCCCTAGCAATGCTGCCATTAAATTTCTCAGACTCTGGTCATACCTGTCCTACACCGTCCTAAAAAATGGTTCTACAGGCTTTTACAACAACATGTTTTTTTTTTAAATGACCAACGTCAGTGCGATTCTGGTGACAAACTGACATTGGCGAAAAAAAGCAAAATTCGATTAACACATGTGCAATTCTGGGTCGAAATTTGTGACGTTAACACGCTGCGCTAGTGACCACATCGTGTTAAAATTCCAAGGCTCGTAGCCAGTTTGGGACAAAAATTCTCGGCATACCCAAGCTACATGGTTGAACTACAGGAAACCTGGTTTCTTTACTGATAATCTAAATTACAAGTACCTCTAAAGTCGGAGTAACATTCACCAGAATGACAAGAGACACTGAAAGCAAGCCGTCATGATAAATTTAATCAGAGGCACCATGACTACACCTTCATTCATAGCAGACAAACGGTAAAATAAAAACTTGATGGTCATCACCTCCATGGATATATGGATATACTTTTTCTTGCGTTCGCCAGCTATAAATTCAGTCGTAGTCAGGATACCTGGTATGGTGCTTCTGACTGATTCTTGAGTGAAGGCCTGTTTTCCTTTTATCAATGTCCCTGCCATACATGCAGGCCTTCTCCGTCTTCAGAGATTGATATATACTATATGTGATGGCTTTTGTATTTCTTGCCATAAATTTGTTAACAATTGTACTTTCACCCTTTTCATTCAAGTATATTTGACAGTGTATAACCTCCCTGCTTGTTCACAGAGAGAGGAAATGTTTCAAACAGCTTTGAGGAGTGATGACCCTTTATTTCATGCTGCTCTTTATGATTGGCTGTTTGCAACAAACAATGCACACAAGTTGCTGGAGGTGTGTATACTGTTTTTTGTGAATGAATAGAACCACTGTTACCTGTCATGCATGTTGTAAGAGGTGACTAAGGATGTTTGGCTGAAATTGGATGAACGTGTTCTAAACGTGTAGAAGTAGGTGTTTAGGGGCCTACCAAACCAATGTGCAACGTATACTTGTTCTTTGCAAAGATCAAACATATCACAAAAGTGATTAAAATTGGTCGCAAAGAACGAACGCAAAGAAGAAGAAGACAACTAACATTTATGTTAAATTTTTAATTCCTAATAAAACAACAGTTCTGGACTTGTTCCTAACACTATGTCAGCATTTCATTGCAGTTTCAGCAACACCATTTTTATAGATTTGAGTTGGTAGAGACGGATTTGTATAAGCATTCTTCGCCTATTGACTCTGACACAAAAGGGTTGTGGCTTCAATCACACACTTGATGCTCCACAGATGAGGAAAGGAATTGACACTCCTGAGCACTTGGACTAGAAATGTGAAGGGACTTCATACCATAAGGTCCGAAAAGGCTGCAGGAAATTATTTTTTTTAGTTCTAACCCACCTCCGATAACTAAAGAATATTGTTCAATGGGACACAATTTTGTACATAAGGGTTACTAATAAGATTGTGAACATAAAACTCAACTTTCTTGTACCTCATCAACTGAGTTATACTTCCACGCAAGTTGTCTACACAGACTACTAAAAATAAACTGACAGGACAAAATTCCAGATACCAAAGTCCTCATAAGAGCTAAGATCCCAAGCAGCAACACCCAGTTACAGAAGGTCCAGGTGAGATGGGCAGGTCATGTGGTTTGAGTGCTTGATAAACGCATCCCAAAAAACACTTGATTTATGGCGAGCGTGAAGAGACAGATGATCATGTTGGGGCAGAAAAATGCTTTAAAGAACTATTGAAGTGTCTCTAAAATGCTTTAAAAGACACCACATACTGCGAATCCCTTGCACAAGATTGCAAAATGTGGCGCTGTAAATACACACGAGACACTTGCATAGCTGAGAATCGTCATGTCTTTGAGATGCATAGAAAGCGAACTGCTTGAAAAGACAGAACACACAACACCAGCATGTCTAAACTTGATCATGTATGCCAAACCTTGATCATGTATGCCCCATCTGTGGTAGGAGATTGTGTTTGAGGATTGAACTCTGCAGTCACCTCCGCACACACCAGAGAGGTGCAGCAGCACACATTTAGGCTATTGTCATCTTCACTTATGATGGGCAGCTATTATTATTATTATTCAGTTATATGAGGTCTATCATCATAGCACTCCGGACATGTCCATATGTGTCCCCTGACCTCCGCTTTAACAAATCCAGTGGCCCAACATGCCAGTTCGATGTTGATTAATCAATCTCTTTGCATATTTGGTATGTAGTTCTTTCGGCTGCACCAATATTGACACCCATCTCTCAATCTGATCAGCGAGTGGGATTCACAACCCTGAATCTCCTGTGTTCGGAAAAACTCAATGTTTTAAGAATGTCATTTCGATCCATGGCAGCTCCCTCTGATATTGTAGCCAAGCCATTTAGGATTATTATTATTATGCTATAGCTTGGTATCAGATATTATTGGTCATAGGGAATGTTGTCTGACCGTACCAATGACCATTTTTAAAAATTGTATATTGACAGATATTTCATTGTTTACTTTTTTGTCACTATTAGATCAGTACACCATATGTGGAGCAATACTTAGGACGTAAGGTCAGCCTTCAGACAGACAACACAAGTGCTCTGGATATGTTGTGGAAATATTATGAGAAGACAGAGAACTTCCAAGGTGCCACTCGTATTCTGGCACAGCTTGCAGAGAGACATGGGTCAGCATTGTTGATCATTGTAATGTTTAATTTAGTCATCAGATCATCATCACTGCACATCGAACCAATTAGTCCATAAGTGCTCCAATCTCCTCCTCAGTATCTATCTATGACACCAGTTCTTTCTTGGTTTATTATTCTTGGGCCATCAATATAGTGCTCTTGTCTAGGTATGTCATAAGAGACAGCAGAGGTAGAGACCTAGGAAGCTACCTAGTAAATTAAAAGCGTAGCAGAAATCAGATGTGCTTGCCTACTTGTAGGCATGCAACTGGCATATTGTACATAGTTCATATGTACGGTTCCAACTTCACTGCAACGGGTCACCCTATAATTGCTCTGTTCCTGTGCCAACGAAAATCACACAAAATGCTAACAACTGTCTCATGTGAACTAATTCCAGAATGAAATGGTCATACCGCCAAAAAGCAACTTGCACCGCATAAATGCATATGGCCGTCGCTAAAGTGTCAACACAAAACTGTTCATCACTTAAATTGCAATTCATGTCGAAGGGAACATCAAACACGACAAAAAGAACATTAATCATGACAAAATCCAACTTTCTGCACACACAATATCATTGCATACAACAGATTGAGTCGGTTCGTCATAACCGGTCTGCCATTTTCTGATTACCCACAACAAACGCACAGTTGACACCGCACAAAGCATTCCATGTAGTATTCATAGCTCACAGTGTTGCTTTAGCACTAACTCAGTAGCTCTGCAAACGAAACCGAATAATACCCGACCAAACATGGTGAAAATCGCTAGCAAAGTTGTGCCCATCAGGAAAAAGTGGGTACAACATCAGTACTAGACTTCATCAAGAAACAACAAATTAAATGGTTCGGTCACGTAAGCAGATTACCATCAGACAGTGCACCCCAAAGAGCAATGCTGCTCCGATACAATGGGTACAAAGCAAAAGGCCGCCACGCAAAAGATGGACCTCAGAGATAACAGAGGCGACAAAAGAGACTATCTACGAAGCGCATACTAGGCCCGTTTTAGAAATCTCTTCCTGACCTGACGCTGTGAGGCATACAGGATTCGAGAAAGAAAGAAAGAAGAAAGAAAAGTTGTGCCCAGATTCAAACAGTTCTGATACTGAATGGCCATTCCGCCACTGCTGGCCAGATATTGTACAATTGCTCTTAGGCTTGGATCACATACAGATCACGAAGAGTGGTTTAACAGATGGTCGATGTGGAGCATTCAAAGAAGAATTAACACAAGTGTCTGATAGTGAAAAATGAAGAAGTATACTCTTTGTGTTAAGAGGCTAATTTTGCAATAGAAATATCATTATGTGATTATAATTTTTTCCCTTGTCTAATGGGACAGCTCCAACATTAACCTAACCCAGAGGCTGGAGTACTTATCTAGGGCTGTCATCTGTGCTAAGAGTTCCACCTCTAGGCTGGGCACTTCGGCTGCAGGCGAGTTCTTACATGAGCTGGAGGAGAAAATGGAGGTATGTATCAGAAGTATTTGTCGACTCTGAAGTCGGAGAAGGCATGCCTGTATTGCGAGGGACACTGATAATAATAAAAGCGGACATGTGCGAAAAAATCAGAAGCACCATACCAGGTGAACTGACTACGTCTGAATTCATCGCGGGAAAGAAGAAGGAACTAATTAATGCTTGATTATCCTGGGAAGATGTAAATAAAACGGTTAGACTAGGGAAAGTGGATTAACCAAGCAAATGACAATTCGATCTCCCTGGGTGAAATCCCACTTGAAGAGGTAGAATCAGACACATATTTGGGCAGCAATGTAGACAGATAGGGTGGGACAGATAGAGATGTCAAAACAAGAATACAGAAGGCAAGAGGAGCTTTCATTGCACTAGGAAACATATGGAAGTCTAAAGAAATCAAATCTAGAACAAAAATTGGATATTTAACTCTAATGTTAAAGCAGTTCTGCTGTATGGGTCAGAAACATGGAGAACTACTAAAATAATAACGCATTAATTGCAAACATTCATCAACTGGTGTCTGCGCAGAATAGAGGGACTAAGATGGTATGATAGGGTCACAAATGAGAAACTTATGGAGAGAAAACAAAACAGATTCCAGTTGACTAAGTGGTTAAAAATAGATGCTGGCTCTGGATAGGACACACTTTGCGAAAACCTGAGGGAATATAACAAGAAGGGTCCTTTCCTGGAACCCACAGGGACAGCGAAAGAAGGGGAGGCTGAGAAATACATGGAGACATGATTTGGAGGCAGAGATCAACAATATAAGAAGAGCTGCAGGAGATAGCTAGAGATAGGAAGACTTGGCATGAGTTGGTTGAGGCCTATGTCCCAATCTGGGTTAAAAAGGCAGAGAGAGAGGGAAATTGGAGTACAACTGTTGAGTCTTTGTGCTTCATGGGAAGAGGAATAGGAATAAGAAGAGGGGTATTTTTAAGAAAATTTAGTTTTTGCAACATGTTTATTTGTTCCTGTTTGTTCCCAGTGAACAATAGAAGAGCCCATAGTACTTTTAATTATCCACTTTAACAAATGAAGAAGCAGGTAATGACAAAGTAATGAAATGAAAATCGTGGCATATCCCAAAGGACGTAGCCATCAACCACAGTGAACAAGTCATTGATTTTCGAGGCACCACTTATACGTTCAGTAGTTTGCCATTGCTTTCTGAACGGTGAGGTCTATTTTTACCTTTGTAAAATCCACGGAAACGAATTTGCTTCCAAATATGCCCACTGTGGGGTTTGAACTAGACAAAGTAATACAGCTTTATAAAGCACAAAAACAATATACAGTGATATTACGACCAAGAGACATTTATCAAGTAAAGTATACAAAAGAAGTGAAGAAATTCACACTTACTATACGCCAGACATAACAATATATATAATAATAATAATTCCTCTCATACCGCTCTATCCTGGGCAACTCGCTCAATCTCCTCCATGGAACTGAGACCGATATTTCCTGCCTCTCTCAGCAAAGTTCGCTTCAGGGTCTACTTAGGTCGACCTCTCTTCTTGAACCCTTTGCATCCCACTTCAATGCCTGCTTTGATATTCTTTGATCATTTCTCCTCAAGGTGTGCCCAACATATACTAGTGGTTGACCAGACATGTCTCTGATTTCATCACTTCTCCTGAATTCGCTCCATTTTATATTCATTATTTTTCGCAGACATCTATTTTCAAATGCATTCAACATGCTTTCTATATCTTTAGTCATTTTCCAACTCTCGTTGGCATATGTTAGGATTGATACAACATTTGAATTGAAAATTGTAATTTAGTTTTAATACTATATAACTTGCAGTTCCATATTTTATTTAGACTTTTAAAAGCTGATGTTGCTTTGCCAATAACAACATATATAGTCAGACAATAAATCCAAAACGACTCTTAAAATGAAAATATGTAGCTAAAATTTGGACTTTGTAATACTATATTAAAACTAAATTACTTTGTTTTTATGTGTTTTTAAATGCTACATAGTTTTACTGCTGTCTTCCTTATAATGATACTCTCTCTCTCTCTCTTGCCTTTTACCCGGTTGGGCATAGGCCCTCAACCAACTCATGCCAAGTCTTCCTATCTCTAGCTATCTCCTGCAGCTCCTCCAGCTCTTCTTTATATTGTTGATCTCCGCCTCCAAATCTCGTCTCCATGTATTTCTGCCTCCCTTCTTTCGCTGTCCCTCGGGTTCCAGGCAAGGACCCTTCTTGTTATATTCCCCTCCGGTTTCGCAAAGTGTGTCCTATCCAGCGCCAGCGTCTTTTTTAACCTGTTCGTTCACTGGAATCTGTCTTGTTCTCTCCATAAGTTCCTCATTTGTGACCCTATCATACCATCTTATTCCTCTATTCTGCAGACACCAGTTGATGAATGTTTGCAATTTATGCGCTATTGTTTTAGTTGTTCTCCATGTTTCTGACCCATACAGTAGAACTGCTTTAACATTAGAGTTAAATATCCGAATTTTTGTTCTAGATTTGATTTCTTGGACTTCCAAATGTTTTCCAGTGCAATGAAAGCTCCTCTTGCCTTCTGTATTCTTATTTTAACATCTCTATCTGTTCCAACCTCTTTGTCTACGTTGCTGCCCAAATATGTGTATGATTCTACCTCTTGAAGTGGGATTTCCCCCAAGGAGATCGAGTTGTCGTTTGCTTGGTTAATTCTCAATATCTTTGTCTTTCCTTATGAATGTTCAGCCCTAGTTGCTGGGACCTTTGATTCAATGTGTTAGCTTATCCTGCATCTGATTTCGTGTATGTGACAGAAGGGCTATATCATCAGTGAAGTCCAGATCATCTAGTTGCTCTGTCAGAGTCCATTGATTCCATTTCTGGTGTTAGTTACTGTGGTCTTCATAATCCAGTCTATTGTCAGTAAGAACAACAAAGGTGATAGAAGACACCCTGACGCACTCCTGTTTCTATTCCCAAAGTATCTGTTAGTTTACCTTCATGAAGAACTCTACATTTCATATCTGTATATGTTGCTTTTATTAGGTTAATAATTTTCTGTGGGATCCATAATGCCTCATTAATTTCCAAAGGGTTTTCCTATCAATACTGTCAAAAGCCTTCT
This sequence comes from Arion vulgaris, assembly GCA_020796225.1. Classification (NCBI taxonomy): domain Eukaryota; kingdom Metazoa; phylum Mollusca; class Gastropoda; order Stylommatophora; family Arionidae; genus Arion; species Arion vulgaris. The sequence goes on from CM036769.1 coordinate 24,534,658, forward strand.
CATAATCAACAAATCCGATATAAAGTGGGGATTTTCATTCAATACTTTGCTCTATTATTATACGTAATGTGGCTATCTGGTCAGCACAGGATCTATTTGGTCGGAAGCCTGCCTGTTCATCTCTTAGCTTTATATCGATGGCATCTCTCAGTCTCTCCAGGATGACTCTGCTTAGTAATTTCCCAGGTACTGACAACAGCATTATTTCCCTATAGTTTTCACACTTCTGAAGGTCCCCTTTCTTTGGTAGCTTCACCAGGTATCCTTCTCTCCAGTTTGCTGGTATTTCTTCGGTCTCCCAGATTCTGCTAAATAATTTATACAGTATTTCTGTGGATGTGTTTATGTTGGCTTTAACCGCCTCTGCTGGAATACCATCTGGACCGCCGCTTTTCCATCTTTTAAAAGTTTAATGGCTTTACTAATCTCCTCCTTGGATGGTTTCTCACAGTTGATGTCCAAGTCAATTTCTGCCGGTTGGATATCTTGGGGTTTGTAGGTGCTGGTCTGTTCAGGAGTTCCTTGAAGTATTCCATCCATCTTTCCATTTGGTCTCTAACATTAGTGATAGTTTCCCCACTACTATTTTTGATCAACCCATTTGATGGTCTGTATTTTCCTGCTAGCTTTCTAGTGATATTGTAAAGATCCCTAAGGTTTCCTTTTCCTGCAGCTACCTCTGCTTCTCTTGCTAGATCTTCTACGTATTGTCTTTTATCTAACTTTATTTGTTTCTTCACTTTCTTGCTAGCTTCTGTGTACTTTTCCTGGGCTATGGCTTTGACAATTCTAGTTTTGCTATTATTTAAATCTGCTTTCCTCTTTTCCTTTCTTCTATTTCCTTTAGAGTTTCTGGAGTTATCCATGCCTTATGATTCCGCTCCTTCTTTCCTAATACCTCTGTGCATGTTTCATTCCAAATATATTTGGCTTGCTGCCAGCATTCTTCCGCACTCTCCTCATCTTGTAATTGCCGTAAAACCTCATACTTATTAGAGACTGTGACCGTGAACTGTTCCTTTGTTTCTTGACTTCTGAGGTATCCTACATTATATTGGTGTCTATGTTCATGGGATGTTATGTATCGCTAAGCTTCAGTTTAATTTACTTATCAGCAAATGGTGATCCGAATCTACATCTGCACCCCTTAGGACCCTTACATCTTGTAGAGATGACCTGAATTTCTTGTTTATGCATATGTGGTCAATTTGATTTTCTGTTCTGTGATTTGGTGATACCCAGGTTGCTTTATGTATTCTTTATGTGGAAAGACACTTCCACCTATGACGTATTGATTCGCTGCACAGAAATTAGTGAATAGTTCTCCATTTTCGTTCATTATTCCTAGTCCGTGTTTCCCCATGATCTCCTCGTAGCCTATGTTGTCCGAACCTATTTTGGCATTGAGGTCACCCATCAGAATTTTGATGTTCCCATTTCTCTGATTACCTATAGTATTTTGAAGTTTTATGTAAAATTCCTCCTTTACTTTTCCTCTTTATCATTGGTAGGTGCATAACACTGGGTCACATTCAAGAATACTTTTTTTTGGTGGTTCTGAATGTTGCTGTGATTATCCTAGGACTCACTGCTTCCCATTTTATTAGTGCAGTCTCCCTTCTTTAGATAGCATTAAAGCCACTCCTTCACTATGGGGGCATTTTCTTCCATATGGCCTGAGAACAGCATTGTTTCTCCTGTGTTTAGACGTTGTTTGCCTGCACCATTCCACCTAGTTTCACATAATCCCAAGATGCCAATCCGTGAAATTTCATCTCATTTACAACCTGTGCTGTCTTTCCCATTTGATACATACTTCTAACATTCCAGGTGCCAATTCTGGAGATTTTCCTAGGTGAAAGGAAGATAATCTGCGGTGTAGACTCCTTGCGGCTTTCTCTGCATCGCTCATACCTCTTCTAGAAGAGCTTCCTTTCCTCTTGGTTGGCACAGTTTTTATTTATTTTTATGTGACTTGTTCATGGTTGGTTGGATTTTGTGGCTAAAATTTCTACTGGATAGGTAGCCAGCCCTACGCCAAACCCCACCTTAGTCGCCTCCTACGACATGCCTTGTAGGTCGCAGTGCTGCTACTCTTTGCTCCTCTATGGGCCCGGCAGCACACGGGCGATAATGATACTACTTTAAGAAATGTATAGCTAAAACTGTGATTGTCCATGTCAGGTTGCCCGTCTACAAATGCTAGTGTACAAATGTCTGTCTAATATGGGTAGGACATCAGATGTGGAAGTAGCTAAGTCAAAGTTGGACTCTGAACTATTGGATATCACTTCTGTGAGTATTTTTTGGGTGTAATTTGATTTAGTGTTACTTGTACTTGATAAGCTTTGTGATTATTTTAAAGTGTTATTTTATAAATAGTTCCAAGGATATTATTGTAATGTTGCTAATAGTAGAATTGATAACATGCTGCATTAGAGAGCACCGGCTGTAGAAATTCTGGGGTTCACAGAGAAAGGTAAAAATTCATTTACTTGGGGGCCTAAATTACAATTACATCCAAAGTTTAAGTAAGGCCCGCTTGAATGGCGAGGAACACTACTGCCAAGGAAAGCAAGCCTTCACGTAAGAATCAGCCAGATGCATCATATCTCTCTCTCTCTCATTTTGAAAGTTTCCAACCACATCAACCACTTTACTATAGTACCATTTTTCTACTCTGAATTCAACACACATCATTTAATAATCACAGGAATTCAACCACAATACAATCTAGAGAGCCATCTATGTTCATATCATGCAACAATTGACTAACTGCCTCTTCGAATGCCATGTTTTAGATGATATCAGAAAGAATCTTTACCTTTGTCTGAAGTCGGAGAAGACCGCTGCATGGCGAGGAAACCAATAAAACCATAAGCAGGCTTTTACGCAAAATTCAGTCAGAAGCACCACACCAAGCACATGGCTACACCTGAATTCATAGCGGGCGATAGCAGAAGCTTAAAAACACATGCAGATACCACTGAACAGTATGTGGCTGAAGGGTGAGAACCCCTGCGTTGTCGGCTCATTAAGAATAAAAAGGTTTTTCAGAGTGTTTGTTCAAACCCCAGAAGACTGCTTGATTCACTGTAGTGGTGGGTGAATACTACCAGGTGACAACCTTCTACACTAGAAGGGTTTTTGCAGTAACTCACCTCCAACCTAGAATGTGGACAATAGGAAAGAGTTGTTTCCCCTCATTTAAATGAAAATTGTGGCATATCTGTTACAGCACTTCACCATCAACCACAGTAAACGAGTCTTCGATTTTCTTGGCACCACTTATACATTCAGTAATTTGCCATTGCTTTCTGAATGGTGAGTTCTATTTTTACCATTCCTAAAAATCCATGTGAACAAATTTGCTTCCAAACTGCCCGCCACCAAGTTTGAACCAGGTACGCTTGGATTGTGATCAAGCTCACTACTGCTTAAGCTACACACGTTTCCCCTCATAGCAACCAGAAATAGATCTTCAGCGGACTTCACCATGATGATTTATTTCGATTGCAGCTTCATTAGCCTGACTAGTTTCTTTCCAGAATCACCAGCGAGATGGTGCAGCAAGATCAAGAAATATAACTTTCTCGACAATTTAATTAACTAAATCTTAATTTTTTGCGTTGGATCAACTAACCAAGAGCTACTTGATGCCATCTACCAGAAGTTTATTGCTTTTTTAAAAAATCCTGAATATGCAATAGATATATGTAACAAGTTTTCTTTCTAACTTGATAACGATAGACACAGATCAGAAATAAAGAGTAGAATAGATCAGGCAAAGAAGAAAAACAGTATTCCAGAAAATGAAATGTCTAAAAGGTCTAAATCCAAAGGATTGACTTCATTGCACCAGGTTTTACCCCATATAGCTCGATCCCTCTCTGCAGAAATGGCATGCCACCTGCTGTGAGTATTGCACAAAGTCCAAACTCTGTAGCCCCCGGCAACAATAATAGGGGTATCTGGAAAAAATGCACTTGTGAACCTAATGGTGCGGATTCAAACTCATAACCTTCGGTTGTGCACAGCAAGGGTTTTAATCACAGAGACCCCAGAAATGAAAGGCATTTTATGCAATAAGTCGTTGTCTATTAAAGTCAAAAAGCTATTCAGTTCTACATCAGACCAATACTAGCATTGTTACGAGGCATGGACATTAACCCTTTCTGCTACATACTTTCCGAAGACGGATCTAAAAATAGCTACTCTTTGTTTCTAGTTCACAAACGTGAATGAACGCCTATAGCAGTGACAGTAGAAATGTATAACGTGTTAACACTGCTTTAGCCCAAAGAGGAGAGATAACAGACATGTTAACGCGTCTTTAGCAGTGAATGGGAAAACGTCTATACACATCCTTAGCAGCTAAAGCGTCAAGTACATAGCAAAGTTTCTGGAGACAACAGAAATGTTAGTTTAACAAGAGAATACTAAGAATCTCATGAACCTAAAATGACTAATATTAAAGGTGTTGGAAGAGGAGATCAAGGTACAAAGAAAACTTATTATCAATATAAGGAAGAGACGGTCATCATTTTTCAGCCATGGGATGAGAAAAGGAGGTTTAGAACGCATTTTAACAACCCGTAGAATCAATGGGAGACGAGACAGGAAGACTGAGAAAATTCTGAACAATCTGGCTTCATGGCACGAAGTGTCAACATCCGAACTGATAGTCATCACCATGGACAGACGTTGTGGAGACTCTGATCTCCTACGCCAGCCGACGTGGCATATGATGATGACATTTTTTTTATTGCTGACTATAAAAACCATACAGTGGTGCAGTCCAACGTTTTTATATATTGGAATGCATCTGAATGATGATTATGAAGATGCTGGAACCATATGAGGGTTGTAATACTACTATTACTAATAATAACAACAATAGTAATATTAATATAGTTACGACTGCTGCCTTGTAGTTTGATTGGGTACAATAAAAGGCTAGTGAAGCAAACCGACACAAAAAACTGAACGGCAGGCAAACCAAGTAGTCCAAAAAAAAAGACTGGGCAGATGACGCTCAGCAACCCGGAAGGGAAGGTTGTCTAAGGGTAGCTAACCTTAGTCTAGTTAACCTTATTAAACCAGCGGAGTAAGTTATGGCGACTGCAGGCACCGTGTTGGACAGCACTTCTTTACAGCATTAATATCAAATAAATTATTTTGATTTGATATTTTCATTTCCAGCTGTATGAAGACTTTGCTGACAGGTTTGACCTTCATGAAGTCAAACTGGCTATAATCCATCGGCGGTCTGTACGATGCAGCTCTGATTGAGAATCTTTGGCATAACATCATTGACAGAGGTGATTGTCTAAGTTATATATAGAATCTGTAATAATTGTTTTGTTTATATATGTATATATATATATATATATATTTATGTTTGTCGATATTAATTGAAAATATCTGGATTTCATACGGACTTAAAATTATAGGAAATGATACAATTTCGTAGATCTATCAAAACTATAAATGAAGTTAGAGATATGCGGTTGGAGAATGATAAGAAGAGAAAAATGAAGGCCAGAAACATGGGGACAAAGGGGGAAAGATTAGTTATTAGTCCTGACTACAAGCATCACAGAAGTATAAAGGCGATTGATGAGAAAACTAAAGAGCAACGACTTGGAAGATCAGCGGAAAAGGATAACAAATGTAACTGTAAACTTGATTTAAACTAAATTCCTGTGCGAAGAACGGGTACATCTGCTAGTTACAATATAAGACTATGACTGGTACAGAGGGATCAGAGAAATCACCTTCATTTTTCTTCTTGGACACACAGTAGTCATAGGTAATGAACGAGGTGATAGAATGGCTATGATATTAGAGGGAGCTGCAATGGACTTTTTTTTTTTTCTTTTTTTCTTTCGTCCGCTTTCAACTCAGACGAGTTTCATCTCTGAAACTGATTTTTGCATGAAAATCCGTTTTTCCAATTTCTTACAATGGCAGCAGCGTGCACATTATAAATTACTTTACACTGGCAGCCGTGTGCTCAATGTACTCGTAATTAGTAACCCTCGCCATACAGGCAGATTTTCTCCGACTTCAGAGGTACTCACGTTATCGTCCTGAGTAAGACCAGGGACTCGAACAAATGCCGGACAGTAGGTTCGAACCCGAGCTATGAGGCGTCTCACAGCTAGCAGGCCGAGCTACTATCAACTACTCTAGGCAGTCCCCCTAACTGCTGCAATGGACTGAAATGATATTCTTAACGTATTCTTCATTTTCTTAGAACGCTCCATATTGACCACTTGTTAACCACTTTTTGTCATTTGTATGTGATCTGAGACTAAGAGTGATTGTAAATTGTGCCAGTTATGCACCTACAAGTAGGCCAGCACATCTGAATTCTGCTCGCTTCTTTTTTTTACTAGGTAGTTTCCCTAGACCCCTACCGAACCTGCTGTCTTTCAGGTCGACTGGGGACAGTCAAAGGCTGACAGAGAGCGAACTCAGTAAACGCTGGCCTAAACCGGACACAGCGCCGCAGGATAAACAACAGAGCTCCAAATGGCGCTAAAGATGTGATGAAACACACCCATGCTAAGGCTGCATGAATCAAGATTTCCACATGAATAAGAGAATTTATGGGAAATCTGGTACATCAGTCTAAGTGGTGATCGCGCGCGAGAGAGACCCCTAAATCATTCGCCTCTTATGACATGCCTTGTAGGTCGCAGTGTTAGTACTCTTTACTATATAACCGGACTATTGTGTAAACATTCAACAACAGCCAACGAGAAGAAGAACAAGAGACATCTGATACTTATTTGTTCCTCTGCCAGCCATCCAACAAACATGATCACAGCAGACAAAGATGTCCATGCAAATCTGTATGGAAGCCTTGATGAACTAACAATCACATAACAGCATACATCCAGAGAACCGGACTCAATATGTAGACATTAAACAACAGGGAACGAGAAGACTATATCTGATGTTTATTTATTCCTCTGGCAATGCTACAATGTTGAACTCTTAGTGGACCAGGTCAAATGCCATTTAGAGTAAAAACGCCACTTATTGTGGCTCCTGATCCACAAGTAGTTAATACAATAAGTCAATTGATTTTTTTTTCTTTGGATTAGAAATTGCTAACACTGGCCAGATGTTGACTGCTGACAGAATCACCAACATCAGCAACAGACTGAGTTCCATCGCTAAGATGTACATTAATGCAGAAAGATATTTCCCAGTTGGTAAGTTTCCACATACAGACTTTCAGTATTTTCTAACTTATGTCAGTATAACAAAAAGAAATAGAGGGTAATGAACATCCCTGGCTAGTTTCTTAACTAATATGTATTTTAGCTATCGTTTTTTTGTCTTTCTTTTTTCCTCTATCCTGTTTTGCCTACAGCATCAGGATAAGAAGAGATTACTAGAACGGGTTTTTTTCTGCGCTTCATAAATAGTGTTTTTAACCACTTCTGTTATCTCTGAGGACCACCTTTTGCATGTACATCCTTTTTCTACTGTATCGGAGTATCATTGCTCTTTGAGCCGCACCATCTTTTAATAATCTGCTCATGTGGCTGAACCGTTTTTAAAATTCTTGATGTAGCTCAGTACTGATGTGGTACCCCATTTTGTTTCTGATATCTTCATTTCTAAACTGGTCTGTTCGCGATACTCCCATCATTCTGCGTCTCTGTCATGACTAGTTTTCAGTTATCATTTGTTGTATCTGATCGAATATTGGAGTATTGTTGAGTCAGAGAATTTCATAGGTACCACAATGCTGTGTCTGAGGTTTTGATAGCTCCCAACATGTTGTGTCTCAGGTTTTTATAGCCTCCAATGTGTTGTGTCTAAGGATTTTATAGCCCCCAATGTGTCATGCCTAATGTATTTGATAGCTCCCAATATGTTATGTTGAGTTTTTGATAGCTCCCAACATGCTGTGCCTGATGTATTTGATAGCTCCCAACATGTTGTGCTGAGTTTTTGATAGCTCCCAACATGTTGTGCCTGAAAAAAATGACTGAACAAATTAACTACCAAATGCAGCAGCCTATGCCCAGTTATCTGTCCCATTTAGCCGTGTGTCACAGACTGCACCACGATTAGTTTTATTGTTAAATTAACTCAAAATAGCTACCTTACCACAAGTTGTGTTTGTTACCTATTCTTAATTTATATTTTCCCATTGTTAGCTTGTGATAAAAGTACATTGATTTATCAACAAACTTACATGTCATTCATCAAATTTTGTTGAAACATCAGAAAACTACAGTTTAATTTTACGTACACCTGCAAAGTGAAAAGTAGAAAAAAAATTTCACAGCGTGATTTTCATTGCAGTAGTTAGTATATTGTAAGAATGCTATATAAAGACCAACAAGCAGCTGTGAGAATAGAAGAGGGAACATCAGAGTGGTTTGACATAGGCCAAGGAGTTAGACAGGGTTGCATTTTGTCACTGTACCTATTCAACATATATGCTGAAAACATCATGAGGAATGTCAGATAATCTACAGAGATGGAGAAATATGACGCTCTGGTGATCGGAGGTCACGAGTTGCCAGAATTAAGATATACTGACGATACAGTGCTATTATCTACATCACAAATTGGTATAGAGAGCTTGATAATGTCACTTAAAAAAAAAACAGCACAGATCAAAAACCTTTATCTCAATACAATGAAAACAAAGATATTTACAACTGATCAAACAGAATTAATCGCTACTACATGTGTCAACTGCCACACTGCATGGGTCCCATTCGGGAGACTAGGTTCAATCCTGGTAAGATCAAGTTCTTATCTGTCGGGGGGCATACAGAAGAAAACCTAACCTGAACAGTTTCGCTGCGACTGTACTAGTCATGCGACCGCACTAGCCATGCGACCACACTAGCCATGCGACCGCACTAGCCATGCGGCCGTACTAGCCATGCAGCTGCACTAGCCATGCGACCATTAAATTCCACAGTCTCATGTCCTTCCTGTCCTTCACCATCCTAAAAAGTGGTATTACACAGGCAATACAGTTTTAAAAGAAAATCATGATTGTGTCCCTTCGTATTTCTTCAGCTCTTATACTACGCTATCTGGAACAAAGGTCATGTGAGCTGAACTTTGATCACAGATGGGTGTTCTTACTGCTACTGGATGTTGGAGTATCACCTGCAAGACTGTTGGAGCTCTACGATAAACTCTATAAGTCAAAGGTAAGTCAAAGACACTCCGTTGTATTCAAGCATAGTCTGTGTTTAACATGGTTTATTTCTCTTCACTTCGCACCTTTCAACTCCCAACGGAGCACAGGTCTTCAACAAACTTCCATTTCTTCCTCTCTCCTGTCATCCCTACCAATTCTTTCCATGTTTTACCTTTCCTTTTAATATCAACCTCCGGCTCTCTTCTCCAGTTATGTCTAGGCCTTCCCCATCTCCTCTTTCCTTGTGGGTTCCAAAACAGTGCCTGTCTTGCAAGTGCTTCAGATAGGTCTTCTCAGTCTGTGTCCTATCCATCTCCTCCTTAGCTCTTTCTCTGCTGGTATCCACTTAGTTCTCTGAGTTCCTTGTTTGTAATCTTATCTTACCATCTCAGTCCCTCTATTCTATGTAAACTTCCATTTATGAAGGTCTGTAGTTTTCTGGTGGTTTCTTTTGTTGTCTTCCATGTTTCTGAGCCATAGAACAGCATTGACTTCACATTTGATTGAAAGATTCTCAGTTATGTATGTTCAATTTGGAAAAGTGAATATTTTCTTGGGGGAAAACAGACATTAACTTGATGTGATAGAAATTATTTAATTAGTCAAGAACAGATATAGACTAGCCATTGTTTCTTGGGTTTGCAACCTAATAGTTATAATTCCCATCTTCTCTTTTGCAATGTCAATACCATAATTCATTGAAAATTTCATAGCAAAGTTAAAATAAAATACCTACATATTTTTGTATTAACCATCTTCAATATGACATCTGGAACCCTAACCAGTGATACATAGTTGGTGCACTGCAGCAGAGATTTTCCTGTGCAAGGATGAGGTCAAAGCACACATGGTTATTCACCCAAGTGCATTGATGGTTCTTTCAATCAATCAAAGGAGAGGGAATTTATTCAGGAAATAATCTTTGTGACCTGACTGACATTATTGTTTTTTAAATGCACACAGCTCCCTTCCTAGTAATAGAAAAATGCTATCAGTTATCAGAGGACTATCATCGTAACACTTAGGACATGTCCATAGGTGCTCTGATCTCCACCTCAGCAAGTCCAGCGGCTCAACACGCCAGTTCGATGTTGATTAATCAATCTCTTTGCATATTTATTATGTTGGGCTGCACCAGTATTGACACCTATCTCTCTCAATCTGGTCAGCGAGTGGTACTTGCAACCCTGAGACTCCTTTCGTTCTAAAAGACTCACTCAGTGTGTTAAGAATGTCATTCCGGTCCATTGCAGCTCCCTCTGATATCGTAGCCATGCCAGCCAATCAGCTCGTTCATTATCCCTGACTTCTGCGTGCCCAGAGAAATTTCTTTATTTAACATTAAGTCTTATCTTACTTTTATTACCAAGAATATTGTTGCATAATTCATTCATATTTTCTAATTGTTAGTTCATTTACCACTTTTTCTCTCTTTTTTAAAACATAGGATGTCATCTGGCAGAATCAACGTAAACCACTTCATGTACTAGTAGTTCTTCAAGCTTTCATTGATCACTTGGCTAGAAACTCAAATCTTATTCCACAAGCGACATAAGCGGCTTATAATGGTATGTATGGACACAGTGGCCAGCTACTTGGTAGAAATTCAAGCCATCAGTAGCACAGATCCTCAAGTGAAATCACTTACTGCAAGTTTTAAATCTACTCAGGCAATACTTGATAGACTGTGAGAACAGTGTCTGGTTTGAGTTATAAAATTGTGTTACTTGTAAACGATTTATTGTATGACCAAGGAGAAGTGTCCCTCGTTAAGTGTGATTAATGTATTGTTGAAAATCGTGGTATATCCTTTACAGGACGTCGTCTGTTAATGTATTGGTATGCGTGAGAATGGTGTTAATGATATCTAGAGGAAGCGAGTGACCGAGTGGTTAGGACACTGGTGTCTCTAGTCATAAGGACATGAGTTCACAACATGATATAGTCAGATTTCTTCTTTCTTTTAACCATACAGTGAAAAACCCCAACCTGAACTGTCTAAACAGGCAGTCGTTAATCATCATTGTAAGAAACTCATGACCCTGAATTATTCTATATCAGTTTTATATGGACTATCATCATAGCACTCAGGACATGTCCATAGGTGCTCCAATCTCCGTCTCAACATATCCAGCAGCGTTCAGTGACACAACACACCAGTAGGGTGCAGTGGTACTATTCTTTGCACCCTTGTAGACCCGGCAACACACATGCGGTTTTGCCACAGTGATCAGGGGTCCTTTGCGATACTGTTTCTGTTAACGATGCTGAACTGAAAGACATGTAATGCAGTGGACGCTACAGGGATAGCTGAATTAAGAAATGCCTGGGGGCGTATGGAACACTTTTAAAGCAGAGCTCAAAGACATGCATAAGGCACAAGGTTAATTAAATTGGCTGAACAATTTTTGTCTCCGCCTTATGTATACCCTTGGTCGCATCGTGGACTGATGATGATGATGATGATACTGTAGAGGTTATTGGTTGGATTATATCCTTATCTTTGAGGTATTTAAGACCGACCGGAAGACACAGGGAAAGAGGCATAGGGGAAGACCTAGATAGACCTGGAGATGCAAGTTGGAGGCTGATATTAAAAGGATAGGTAAAACATGGAAAGAATTGGAAGAGATATGGCAAAGAGAGGAAGAGCTGGAAGAAGTTTGTTGAAGACATGTGCTCCGTTGAAAGGCGAAGAACACTGATTTTTTATCTGAAAGATTTGCCGGACTCTCTAATGTGTCTGCAAGCTATTAGCATTTTTTTTGTGTATAAGGGATAGGATAAGACTTAGGAGGATAGTGTCAAGGAACAAATCTACCCAACTACTGTCTTTTCAAGAGGTGAAAACTTTCATAAAGAGAAAATCTGTAGTAGACAGGAAGACAATAAACACTGGATATAGTTATAAAAATAGACTTGATCAAGACCTCAGCAGAACAGACCAAGTTATTATATTTTGCATACATGTCCTGCAGACTCAACAAACACTTATATAGACTAGGAATAAGTCAAACAGCCCTCTACCAGTATCAAGAGGGGGAACAGACACCGGAGCACACCTTGCAAGACTGTCCTTTCCTGGGTTGAAACAACATGTGCTCACACCAAGTTTATCTAAAAACTAAGCTTTCTGGAAACCTGACAGACCTGAAGCTGACTGCCCAGTTTTGTTGTCCACAGTGGATTAAACAATATAAGGGAAGACTGCAGTAAAACTATATAGCAATGGTGAAACATGTAAAAACAAAGCAATAATACACATTGTTTCGACCAAAAGGCCTTTATCAAGCAAAGAATACAACAGAAGTGAATTAACCCTTTCAACCCTGGCCACCTGTACCTTAAAAATCTCTTCCCGAAGCTCCTGGGCAAAAACAGTACACATCAGAGTTATATTAAAACACAATAATTTAGCACTATTAAGTGCTCTATAATTTGTTATTGACTTACCCCATCATCTCCGTTACTGCTGCTTATTATATATTTGAAGAATACTAAACGTTAAAATTTATTTGATTTAATATGTGGAGCACGCTAAATACTCCCGTATATGAAGATTAAATACTTAATTAATTACCTTATCAGTACAATAAAATCACACAACAGCGTCCGCCATCTCGTAAAACGATGTAGAACACATGGGTTGTGTTTTACATCTCATTTGTACACAATTTATTTTTAAATTCTGAAAAATGGTGAAAAATATGCTCAGACCAATATATCGGAGCTCGGGTATGGAGCGCTACATTCAATCCGAAATATAGGAGCCCGGGTTCTAAGGGTTAAGTGCATGATAAGAGTTCACCGAAGAAGAAGGATAGGATACAGTCTGAATGTGTGCTATTGGAGGTACGTGTAAAGTGACAACTGAACATATCTAAAAGTGCACACAGATACTATCCCGAGGAAGCTCTCATTGTCGTCACCCTGTAGCTTTCTTGGGACAAGATATTAACAGTTTGACTTTTGCTATCTTCACAAATATTGTGTATTTGAAAGTGTGCACAGAATAAGAAAGAAATGATTGTGGATACAATGTTTTATGTGTCTTTATGAACTTTATCCAATGAATGTATTATTGTAAAGTAATAAAATAAGATTAATGATAATATTTTGAGTTTTGTTATTGTATAATTATAGTTCCTAATGGCAACATATGGGTGTGAAGCATGGACATTTAACAAGGCAGTGGAAAAACATGTGTGCTTTTGAATATAAGTCTTACAGAAGAGTCCTCCGTATATCATGGACAGAGGAGAGAACAAATAGATATACCCAGAAAGAACTCAAAATTAAAGAAAATTGGATGAGGTTACAAATAAGAAAGAGAAAATTGAGATATTTTGGACATATTTTAGACATGAAGGGCTGGAGAAGACCATCATGGAAGGAGGCATACCGGCAAAGAGAAGAAGAGGAAGACCACGGAGAAGATGGATTCATTATGTAACTGATGGTTGACTGCAGAGGATCTGGTCTATGAGAGAGAAATTTGGAAGGACTGTTAGGGTGGTAAAGTTCTGCTCAGGACAAGCTACTTGATGATGATGATAGTAGTAGTACGACTAACCATGACACTCCAGATTGTAGATAGTATGAAGAAGCTATGGCACGACACAAGCAAAGAAACAAAAGTAAGACTTCTGAGAACATACATATTCCCTGTGGCAAAATATGGACGTGAATCATAACACAGAACAAAATGAAGCTTTGGAAACAAGGTGTTACAGAAAAGATCTTAGATTATCATGGACAGAGAAGAAGAAAAAACAGTCACCCTACAAGAAGAGCATATCGAGGAGCATCAACTCATAAATAACATCATATCTGGGAAGATGAAATATTTTAGTCACAGTGGTTTAGAGAGAACAGTAATAGACGGCATGATTCCTGGAGTGTGAGATGGGAAGATGAAGGTGGCAGCAGGACATCAAAGAAACCTTGAACATGATGCTGTAGGAGGTGTGAAAATTTGCTAAAAACGAGTTTTCCAGGCGGGCTGTGATGAAACCAACGTTCTTCTGCATTCTCGCTAGCTTGGGATCCAACGTTCTGCAAGGGATATGATACCAGTTGAGTGATAGTTGAGCAGATTAGATAAACATTTGAAAGAAGATCCAACGTTCTGCAAGGGACATGATACCAGTTGAGAGATAGTTGAGCAGATTAGATACACATTTGAAAGAAGATCCAACGTTCTGCAAGGGACATGATACCAGTTGAGTGAGAGTTGAGCAGATTAGATACACATTTGAAAGAAGATCCAACGTTCTGCAAGGGACATGATACCAGTTGAGAGATAGTTGAGCAGATTAGATAAACATTTGAAAGAAGATCCAACGTTCTGCAAGGGACATGATACCAGTTGAGAGATAGTTGAGCAGATTAGATAAACATTTGAGAGAAGATCCAACGTTCTGCAAGGGACATGATACAAGTTGAGAGTGATAGTTGAGCAGATTAGATAAACATTTGAAAGAAGATCCAACGTTCTGCAAGGGACATGATACAAGTTGAGAGTGATAGTTGAGCAGATTAGATAAACATTTGAAAGAAGAACAGTAGGAAATACTAAAGGCGCTTAGAAAACGGTTGTTGTTGCAGATGAAGAAGAAATTGATTGATTGATTGATAGGACCATCATCATTGCACTTCGGTGAGTAAACGTGTGTGCTCTGATCTCTTTCTTACACAGGAAGATTTCAGCGGCAGTGCACGAGCTCCGTAGCACTGACGAGGGTCCTCGATGTCATTTTGAAGATGGTAAATATATTTTGTAGGAATTTTATTTTAAATCTTCTAATGAGTTTTGTCTGGGCAGCAGCTTTCCAGCCTGCACTTCTCGATTTTTAATTGTCAATGTTTCTTTTACGTGCTCAAATTGAACACGGGACCTACATTTTATCGTCCGTTTCTGATAGGACTAGGAACTCGATCTCACCTACACTGAGATCAGGGATCTCTGGAAAAATATCCAGATGACTGCATGCGGGATCGAACCGGTTACCTTTGGCACGATAGACGAGCAGCTAACCTCTACACCATAGAGAGACGAGCACTTAACCTCTACACCATAGAGAGACGAGCAGCTAACCTCTACACCATAGAGAGACGAGCACTTAACCTCTACACCATAGAGAGACAGAGCTAACCTCTACACCATAGAGAGACGAGAGCTAACCTCTACACCATAGAGAGACGAGACTAACCTCTACACCATGAGAGACAGAGCACCTAACCTCTACGCCATAGAGAGACGAGTAGCTAACCTCTACACCATAGAGAGACGAGCAGTTAACCTCTACACCATAGAGAGACGAGCACCTAACCTCTACACCATAGAGAGACGAGTAGCTAACCTCTACCCCATAGAGAGAGCAGTTAACCTCTACACCATAGAGAGACGAGCAGTTAACCTCTACACCATGAGAGACGAGCACCTAACCTCTACACCATAGAGGACGAGCACTAACCTCTACACCATAGAGAAGAGCACCTAACCTCTACACCATAGAGAGACGAGCAGCTAACCTCTACACCATAGAGAGACGAGCACCTAACCTCTACACCATAGAGAGACGAGCAGCTAACCTCTACGCCATAGAGAACGAGCAGCTAACCTCTACACCATAGAGAGCAGCACCTAACCTCTACACCATAGAGAGACGAGCACCTAACCTCTACACCATAGAGAGCCCATGAAAAGACGGAATGATGTATGACAGTGTTGGTTACGTAGCTAACCAAATCAATCACTGTTGTTGTACTTAGTTGTTTGCTCTACATAACCACTTTTTCTGATCTGTATGTGATCTGTTGTGTCTAAGAGCGTGAGCTATAGGCCAACACACCTGGTTTCTGCTTGATTTTCGTTCCCATTTATCTTCCTAAGTCGCAAAAATAATTGCATGTAATTTTTGGTATACTTCCTATTGGAAGTTGAATTTTTCAAACCATTGTTCATTGGTGCTCAAATCCAGCGAACTTGCGTTGATCTATGCTCTGACTATTTATAGAGAGACAGTGAAGGAGAGAAACGGTAGAGAAAGATAGCAAAGGAGAAAGACAGTGAAGGTGAATAAAAAGAGACAGGGAAGGTGAGAAAATGAGAGAGACATCAAAAGGACACGAAAAAAGAGAAACGGCAAGGAACAGACGGCCAAGGTGAGAGAGGAGAGAAAAAAAGAAAGACGGCAAAGAATAGACGGCCAGGGTGAGAGGAAAGAAAAAGGAAAGAAAAAAGAAAGACGACCAAGGTGAGAGGAGAGAAAAAAGAACGTTAAAAGAATAGACGGCCAAGGTGAGAGGAAAGAAAAAAGAGACGTTAAAAGAATAGACGGCCAAGGTGAAAGAGGAGAGAAAAAATAGACAGCCAAGGTAAGACAAATAGGGAGAAACAGCAAAAGAGAGGGAAAAAAAAGACAGTGAAAGAGAACAAAAAAGCTGTGAGAAAAAAAGAGAGAGTGAAGATGAAATAAGAAATGGTGAAGGTTAGAGAAAAAGAAAGAAAGAAAAGAGACAGCGAAAGATGGAACAAATAATAAAGATAAATAAATTACTGGAACATATTTCACTTATTTTGCAAATTGGTTTTCTTCATATTTGTAATCTTAGCATCTTTATTGTAGCTGTCAACTTGTTATTGAAGAAAAATGTATTGTATTCGGGAGGAAATATTTGAACATGCGTGATTTATCATTGGTATCTAATGTAGGTCAAGTCTCTGTTGTGAGTTTGTTGTGTGCTGTACCATGGTTACCGAGACGTCATTAGTATGACCTTTGTTCTATTTAAAACGGGAAAGATTAGTTATATGAGGACTGTCATCATAGCACTCTGGATATGTCCATATGTGCTCTGATTCCTGCCTCAACAAATCTAGCAGTGTCCAGGGCCCAACACGCCAGTTTCATGTTGATTAATCTTTCTTTTCAGTTGGTATCAGTGATTGATTAATTGATTGATATGACCATCATCATTGCACTTCAGTGAGTAACCATATGTACTCCGATCTCTTTCTTACACAGGAAGATCTCAGCTGCAGGGCACCTGTGAGGTCCCCGATGTAATTTTGAAGATGGTGAAGATATTTTGTAGAAATGTTTAATTTTTTTTCTAATGAATTTTGCCCAGGCAGCAGCTTTACAGTTTGATCTTTTCAATTTTAAACTGCCATGGGTTCTTTTACGTGCTCACATTGAACACGGGACCTACGTTTTATCGTCTGTCTCCGATAGGACTAGGAACTCGAACTCACCTACACTTCTTCGAACGCTCCATATCGATCACTTGGAAACCACTCTGTGTAATTTGTATTTGATCCGAGCCTAAGAGCGCCAGTTATGCGACTACAAGTAGGCCAGCACATGTCATTTCTTCGAAGCTTTTTTAGTTACTAGGGTAGCTTTCCTAGGTCCTACACCAGTCGCCTCTTACGACATGCCTTGTAGGTTGCAGTGGTACTATTCTTTGCTTTCCTTGCGGGCCCCGGTACCACACGGGCGAAAAAAGAATTCAGAAGTGAAGAAATCAGAAATTTGTCTAGTCAGCAACTAGTACAAACTGTTATAAGAAAGAGAAACGTGAGATATGTTGGGCACACACTGAGAAAAAGGGATCAAAGAATCATAAAGCCTGTTTCATAGTCGGAGGCAAAGATTCAACAAAGAAAGTACGTCATTGTGAAACTATTAAACGAATATGTTTTGTTCTCATAAGATCTTCATTTTATCATACCATCTCATTTGCGAACACAAGCTGTCTACACAGACTACTAAACCACTTCCACACAAGCTGTCTACACAGACTACTAAACCACTTCCACACAAGCTGTCTACACAGACTACTAAACCACTTCCACGCAAGTTGTCTACACAGACTACTAAACCACTTCCACGCAAGTTGTCTACACAGACTACTAAAAATAAACTGGCAGGACAAAATTCCAGATACCGAATACCACATAAGAGCAAAGATCCCAAGCGTCAGCATCCTGTTGCAGATGGGCCGGTCACGTTGCTCGGATGCCTGATAAACGCATCCCAAACCAGGTGATGTATGGAAAGCTTGAAAAGGGCAACGTTCAGCTGGTGGACTGACAAAACGGTTTAAAGACACTCTTAAAGTGTCTCTAAAATGCTTCGATGTAGACATCACGTGCTGGGAACCCCTGGCGCAAGATCGCCAAATGGGGCGCTGTAACAACACAAGAGAAACTCGCATATCTGAGAATTGTCGTGCCGATGAGGCACAGAGAAAACAAGGTGCGCGAAAAAACAGAACCCACAATACCCACACGTCTAACCTTGATCATATTTGCCCAACCTGTGGTAGGGGGTTGTGTTCTAGGATTGAACCCTACAGTCACCTCCACACATACCAAAGAGGTGCACCAGCACAAGCCTGAGGCTGTTGTCATCATCGCTTGCGATGTATGGCTATTATTATCTGATGAGACACAAATAGATATTCAACTGCGACTCGACTACATTTATAGAACTACACATTTTCCCATGTAAATGTTTGGAAAAAATGCAGACACAGGTGGTTAACGTCTAATGAATGATTTGAATGAAGCATACATGAAGCATAACGACAAAGAACGCCGAGGGCGGATAAAGTGGTAGGTGTATAAAATGTTATTGAATAACAAAGACAGCCGTAAGAAAAGTATTTCAGATTGGTTACAATCTGCATATCTGATATGGATATAATAAATAAAGGACCCATTTTCATACCGTGTGGCTTATTGAGAAATACTGTGTTAGACCCATAGTTTTCTTTGACTAACGATACACGACGGATCTCTAGGGGGTCTCCATGGCAA
Organism: Arion vulgaris; assembly: GCA_020796225.1. Taxonomy (NCBI): domain Eukaryota; kingdom Metazoa; phylum Mollusca; class Gastropoda; order Stylommatophora; family Arionidae; genus Arion; species Arion vulgaris. The sequence continues at coordinate 24,553,677 of CM036769.1, forward strand.
CGTATTTCAGAAGTTTGCCTGTCGTTCTGATGGTTGTAGGTTCGAACCCGGACATAATGACATGTGTACATTATTCAAGTGACATGTGTACATTATTCAAGTGACATGTGTACATTATTCAAGTGACATGTGTACATTATTCAAGTGACATGTGTACATTATTCAAGTGACATGTGTACATTATTCAAGTGACATGTGTACATTATTCAAGTGACATGTGTACATTATTCAAGTGACATGTGTACATTATTCAAGTGACATGTGTACATTATTCAAGTGATATGTGTACATTATTCAAGTGACACGTGTACATTATTCAAGTGATATGTGTACATTATTCAAGTGACATGTGTACATTATTCAAGTGATATGTGTACATTATTCAAGTGACATGTGTACATTATTCAAGTGATATGTGTACATTATTCAAGTGACATGTGTACATTATTCAAGTGACATGTGTACATTATTCAAGTGACATGTGTACATTATTCAAGTGACATGTGTACATTATTCAAGTGATTCTAGGATTGTTGCTGGTGCTTTGTGCAACGCTCTCGGTAGATGAATGACATGTGTACATTATTCAAGTGACATGTGTACATTATTCAAGTGATATGTGTACATTATTCAAGTGACATGTGTACATTATTCAAGTGACATGTGTACATTATTCAAGTGACATGTGTACATTATTCAAGTGACATGTGTACATTATTCAAGTGACATGTGTACATTATTCAAGTGACATGTGTACATTATTCAGAAGTGATATGTGTGTACATTATTCAAGTGACATGTGTACATTATTCAAGTGACATGTGTACATTATTCAAGTGACATGTGTACATTATTCAAGTGACATGTGACATTATTCAAAGTGACATGTACATTATTCAAGTGACATGTGTACATTATTCAAGTGACATGTATACATTATTCAAGTGATATGTGTACATTATTCAAGTGACATGTGTACATTATTCAAGTGACATGTGTACATTATTCAAGTGACATGTGTACATTATTCAAGTGACATGTGTACATTATTCAAGTGATTCTAGGATATTTGCTGGTGCTTGTCACCTCTCAGGTAGATGAATGACATGTGTACATTATTCAAGTGACATGTGTACATTATTCAAGTGATATGTGTACATTATTCAAGTGACATGTGTACATTATTCAAGTGATATGTGTACATTATTCAAGTGACATGTGTACATTATTCAAGTGACATGTGTACATTATTCAAGTGACATGTGTACATTATTCAAGTGACATGTGTACATTATTCAAGTGACATGTGTACATTATTCAAGTGACATGTGTACATTATTCAAGTGACATGTGTACATTATTCAAGTGACATGTGTACATTATTCAAGTGACATGTGTACATTATTCAAGTGACATGTGTACATTATTCAAGTGACATGTGTACATTATTCAAGTGACATGTGTACATTATTCAAGTGATTCTAGGATTGTTGCTGGTGCTTTGTGCAACGCTCTCGGTAGATGAATGACATGTGTACATTATTCAAGTGACATGTGTACATTATTCAAGTGACATGTGTACATTATTCAAGTGACATGTGTACATTATTCAAGTGACATGTGTACATTATTCAAGTGACATGTGTACATTATTCAAGTGATTCTAGGATTGTTGTTGGTGCTTTGTGCAACGCTCTCGGTAGATGAATGACATGTGCACATTATTCAAGTGATTCTAGGATTGTTGCTGGTGCTTTGTGCAACGCTCTCGGTAGATAGTATGTCATTTGTGCCGACAGGGGCGGAGTCATATAGGGGAAACCCTATGTAACGAAGTAAATTCTTCGCTTTTTGACCACATTAAAAAAAACCCGACACGACAGATGGTGTGGTTAAACTTTTCATCAGTCACTTTTCCTTGAAATATTGTTGGGGTGTTCAGTTGAGACTGGGTCGACATTAGAGCCGTTGCAGTCATAAAAAAAGAGTCTCACTCCTTCTGGTGGTTTCGAGCCTGGAATCATCCGTGTGTTGTTGGGACTAGCAAGGGGAGCAAAGAATAGTAACACTTATAGGCATGTCGTAAGAGGCGATTACGCTAGGGGCCTAGGGAAGCTACTATAGATAATTAAATCGTCGCAGAAATCGGATGTGCTGGCCTACTTGTATGACCATAACTCATAACTGGCACAACGTACAATCGCTCTTAGGCTCAGATCATATACAGATCACAAAGATGGGTTTAATAAGTGGTCGATATGGAGCGTTCGAAGAAGAAGAAGAACCTGGAATTACTCATCTAAATGCACAAACTACTGTACCTTTCCAGTTATATTTGAAATTCCCCAAAATGCATACTTCAGTCGCGTAATTGTATTGTCTATTATCTATCCCCAGGTAGATGATGGAATTGGTTGTCCACTCTTGCCGTTAAGCGTAGGGGTGGGAGTTTTAATTTGCGTTCAAGAGCCAGATGAGTCGTCTTCACTAAACTGTCTATTGTCTATTCCCAGGTGGAACATGGAGTTGACTGTCCATTCTTGCCGTTAAGCGTAGGGATGGGAGTTTTAATTTGCGTTCTAGGACCAGATGAAAACAACAAATTGAATGGTTCGGCAACATAAACAGATTACTAACATACAGTGCACATTAAAGAGAAATGCTACCCCGTTACAATGGATACAAATCAAATGGTTGTCCACGCAAAAGATGGATCATATAAATAACAGAGACAGTAAATGATACTAATTATGAAGCGCACACAAAAGTCCGTTTTAGAAATCTCTTCTTATCCTATCGTTATGAGGCAAAACAAGATTAGAGAAAAAACACACACGCAAAAGAAAATAAGCAAAGCCACAGCTAGTAGTAACGCAAAATAATGTATTTAATTCAGTTTTATTTATGGTTACTACAGCGCTGACAACGACCAGGTGGAACAAGAGATAAGTAGCAGAAGGTGGTAATGGATATGACTCACACTGAGGAAACCCCCTAACAGCATCACAAAACAAGCTTTCCGATGGAACCCCCAGGGCAATAGAGGTTGGGGAAGACCCAGGAACACATGGAGGCGGGAGTTGGAGACGGAATTCAAGAAAACGGGGAGAGTGGAGAGATCTGGAAAAGAAGGTCTTAGATAGGCGGGATTGAAAGGCCTTGGTTGAGGACCTATGCTTCCCTAGGGGCGGAGGGTGAAGAAGAAGAAGACAGCGCTGAAAGTGTCAAGCATTTGCTTTTTATAATCCAAATAAAAAGACATCACTTCCGCCCGTGTGTGGCCTAGAGGTTAGATGTGATCACCTTTCATTCCAAAGGTACTCGGTGCCAGGGAAAAAATTCGTTAGAAATATTTCAAATAAAATTCTTACAAAATATCTTCACCATCTTCAAAATGACATCGGCGACGCCCTCGCCGGTCGACTTTTTGTTCTTTCCTGCTTAGATCTTCCTGTGTCAGAAAGAGATTGGAGCACATATCCGAAGTGCAATGACGATGGTCCTATCAATTTATTAAAACGATGAGAAAAAACCCATGTATCTATCGCTGTGCTAGAGAAGGAGAAAATTATCGTGAAGTACACCGATCCCAGACCCATGTATCTATCGCTGTGTTAAAGAAGAAGAAAATTATCGTGAAGTACACCAATCCCAGAGCCATGTATCTATCGCTGTGCTAGAGAAGAAGAAAATTATCATGAAGTACACTGTGTTAGAGAAAAAGAAAATTCTTGTGAAGTACACTGTGTTAGAGAGGAAGAAAATTATCGTGAAGTACACTGATCCCAGGTTTTCTAATACCACTTCTCGCAAAATGTTCAGTAGTTCTTAACCTATTATTGCGCCCGTCTGCCCATCGCGTTCGTAGCGCGTTGGACTGCAGGTGACTAGCCCTCTGTGTGTGCGGGTTCAATTCCGCGGGCTGGCAGAAAAGCCACAGGTTCCCCAGATTCACGGTGTTCATGGGATTGAACCGAAGGGTTACGATGTCCATGGCACCGAGCCGAAGAGCTAAAAGCTCAAGTGCTTCTGGATCGTAAAAACCAAACTATTATTGTGACATGTACCCTTTCCTCGAGGTACCTGACCACCGAGTGTCTCTGTGGTTAAGTGGCTAAGCTCTTGCCTTGCGTTCAGAAACTCATGGGATTGAATCCGGACCGCGCCGTTCTGTTCGCGAATGCACTTTTTTCCAGAGACCCCCTAGAAGTGTTGCTGGAGCTAGGAAATTTGTGCTTTGTGCAATACTCTCTGCAGATGGATTGCCATTTCTGCGGAGAGGTACCGAGACATATGGGGTAAATCCCAGTGCAATGATGTCAATCCTTCGGCTTTAGACACTTTCCACCACGTAAGAATGACAGCCTACCCCCTTTTTTCAAGGTTGTCTATAGAATTTTAAACCGATACTTCAATACTTCAACGGTTTCAGCAAGTAGTTCACAATTTCTCATAAACTCTTTAACCCTCACCCCAAAAATTCCGCGGACTGAGAACTACTCTTAACCACTGGCTGAGAACCACTGTTTTTAACTATAACTTACACCTGCAGTTGACGTTTCGTAAAAAAAAAAAAAGGTTGAATACCTTTAAGCTCTGTATTGCGAGAATACTTACTTATACGGTGCAGTAACTGAGAACTGCCTGCTCTTGTGTTTCGGTTCCAAACACGGCTGGTTATGGACGACACCGCGCGCTGTATCAGACAAGGGGTCACGAATCTCATTAACTTATCCATTCATTCACATTAGCAGTTAGCAGGTCGACGCTAAGAACATTGCGGATTTGTTTCTTGGGAACTGTTTTGTTTTATTTTCTTTGTTTAACACAGCAAAGGTGCGGATTCTATGTACATGTTTGGATTAATGTGGTACTATGACCTGTATTGTTCTTATTGTTGGCTGAGATTCCCAGGTACAAGAGGTGTCAAAACTGTTCATAATGTCACAAGAAAAACAAGGTAAGAAATCATATTTGACAAAGTCTAAGTTATTTATCAATTAATGGCAAGGTCTTCCACCTACATTTTTTCTAGTGGACACTTCTTCTCTTCCAAAATTTACTTCTTTATAGAAGTGTTGGGGAGGGGGAATATAGTGATCTTGTGTGCTTGTTTTAAGGCACTTTATAAGCTGTTATTAATTATCTTAAGGGTATTCTTGATGCCGTCATCCATCTTTTGCGTGGTCTTCCTCTTGCTATGTACTCGTGGCTCTCTGTGGTATACGATACAAGGACATTCTTGTCAGGTGTCCAAACCATTTCAGCTGTTGTTCTTTTATGAATTGCATGACTGGTTTCACATCCAGTCTTCTTCTGATTTGTTCATTTCTAATTGTGTTTCTTATTGTCACACCTACCGCTCTTCTAAGACATCTCATCTCCGTCGTTATAATTTTCCGCTCATTCTTCTTTCGTTTGTCCTTCTCTGCTTTTTTGCCGCTAAGCGTAGCAGGTTTAACTGATGATCGGTTTCCGAGATAATGCACGCTCGGTCGCTTGATATGCTGTGGTATTGTGGAGTTTTAAGATGTCTGTAACTCCATCAACCCATCTTTTCTTGGTCTGTCCCTTCCTCTTGATGATTCCATTTCCTCACCCGAGTGGTTACCGGGGCCCAAATTTGGGGTGTAAAGAATAGAACCACTGTTACCTGCCATGCATGTCGTAAGAGGCGACTAAGGAGGTTTGGCTGAAATCGGATGCATGTGTCCTAAACGTGTAGAAGTCTATGCGTTTAGGGGCCTACTAAACCAATGTGCAACGTATACACGTTCTTGGCAAAGATCAAACATATCACAAAGAGTGATTAAAATTGGTCATAAAGAACGAACGCAAAGAAGAAGAAGAAGAGAAGATTCCATTTCCAGGTTGTACGCTCTTCAGGTTGTATTTGGGTTCATTCTCACCAAGTGACTAGACCATTTGAGTCTCTGTTTTTCAATGAATCTAATAGCAGGTGTTCCGACTGTTCTTCTAATTTCCTCATTTCTTATATGGCCTTTTCTTGTTTTATTTACCGCTTTCCTCAAGCATCTCATTTCACATGTGGTAATTTTCCTTTCTTGTTCTTTTGTAAATGCCCATGTTTGGCTACTGTTATTGGTTATGTTTGCATCACAGCGTCAGGATAAGAAGAGATTTCGTTTTGCATCACAGCGTCAGGATAAGAAGAGATTTAGTTTTGCATCACAGCGTCAGGATAAGAAGAAATTTCTTGAACGGGCTTTTTTGTGCTCGTTTAAATAGTGTTTTTTTCGCCGCCTCTGTTATTTTTGTGGTTCACCTTTTGCGATGACTACCTTTTGCTTTGTATCCACTGTATTGGAGTAGCATTGCCATTTGAGGTGCACTTTCTGTTGGTAATCTGATTATGTGTCAGAGCCATTTTGTTGTTTCTTGATGAAGTTGAGTATTGATGTTGGTAATCTGATTCAGGGCCATTTTGTTGTTTCTTGATGAAGTTGAGTATTGATGTTGGTAATCTGATTCAGAGCCATTTTGTTGTTTCTTGATGAAGTTGAGTATTGATGTTGGTAATCTGATTCAGAGCCATTTTGTTGTTTCTTGATGAAGTTGAGTATTGATGTTGTACCCGCTTGTTTTCCTGTCTTCATTACAAAAACAAGTTTTCTGAATTAATTAATTGAGTTAACTGCACATCTGAAGTCGAAGAATGCATGCCTGTATGACTGGGGACACTGATAAAAAAGGAAAGCATGTTTTTACGCAAAAATTAGTAAGAAATTCCATACCATTCACCCTGACTACGCCTGAATTCATAGAGGGGAATCTCCTCAAGAAGAAAGAGAAGAGAAATTTGTTATTTTTATTGTTTATTAGTCTATACTCATGTCAGCGAGTGTAGGCTAATCTTCTTTTTTTTCTTTTGTCATCACACTGCTACCAGGTTGTTGCCCAGTGTCGTGGTTTTCTGTTATTGTCTTACGCTGTTCTGGTGGCCTGGGTGATTGTTATGTTTGTTTTTGACAGGATTCTGCTATGCCATCTAACCATCTTTTTCGTGATCTTCCTCTCATCTTCTTTCCTGATGTTCTGTAGACTAATAAACAATAAAAATAAGAATTTGCACTTTACGAAGATTCACCTTCATGTTTGTTTTTTACTGGTTTGATTCTTTAGGAGATTAAAGGTTCTTTGAGCATAAGAACGTTCTATCAACATAAGAGCGAATCTTGTTTTGGTTATATTAGGACATGATGGTCGACAACAATAGAACAAATTTCTTACATTGAATTACACGCGTGTCCACAAGAGTGTGCGTTCAAGGGCACACGATTCTGGTATTTTTGGGTGGCGAGGGGCAACACACTAATCACACCTAACCTTCTAATTACATTATACATAAATAATCAGTATTGTTTGAATTACATAGGCAAATGAAAAGTGAAAGCTGAAATAATCAGCTTCATATATCCGAATCTAACGTAAGCGGTAATAATGGCTCGCGAGTTGACCGATTCGGAGAGGGAAGATAATCAACGTTATCATAGCTTTTTCCCCTGTTATCGAAAACTGCAAAGAAAATGGAAAATTAGCCATATGTTAATTGTTTATTGTTAGACGGAGAATATTGGGGGAATATATGGCGAAGTGGTTAGGAAGTTTGCCCGTCATTCTGAAGGTTGTGGTTCGAATCCGCACAAAGTTCACATGTACATTTTTTTCATGAAATCCCTAGGATTGTTGCTGGAGTTACGGAGTTCGTGCTTTGTGTAACACTTGCTAGATTGCGTGCTATTTCTGCAGGCAGGGGCGGAACCATAAGATGAAACCCGGAGCAATGAAGTCAATTCTTCCACTTTAGACACTTTTAGTTCTCAAAAGTGTCAATTCGTTGCCCTAACCAGTTCTTGATATTTTCAATCCAGTATTTTTTCTGTTCTTCTCTCCGCCATCCATAACTATCCTCTCTCTCTCTTTGCCTTTTTACCCCGGGTTGGGGCATAGGCCCTCAACCAACTCATGCCAAGTCTTCCTATCTCTAGCTATCTCCTGCAGCTCCTCCAGCTCTTCTTTATATTGTTGATCTCCGCCTCCAAATCTCGTCTCCATGTATTTCTCGGCCTCCCCTTCTTTCGCTGTCCCTGCGGGTCCAGGCAAGGACCCTTCTTGTTATATTCCCTCCGGTTTTCGCAAAGTGTGTCCTATCCAGCGCCAGCGTCTTTTTAACCTGTTCGTTCACTGGAATCTGTCTTGTTCTCTCCATAAGTTCCTCATTTGTGACCCTATCATACCATCTTATTCCCTCTATTCTGCGCAGACACCAGTTGATGAATGTTTGCAATTTATGCGCTATTGTTTTAGTTGTTCTCCATGTTTCTGACCCATACAGTAGAACTGCTTTAACATTAGAGTTAAATATCCGAATTTTTGTTCTAGATTTGATTTCTTTGGACTTCCACATGTTTCCCAGTGCAATGAAAGCTCCTCTTGCCTTCTGTATTCTTATTTTAACATCTCTATCTGTTCCACCCTCTTTGTCTACGTTGCTGCCCAAATATGTGTATGATTCTACCTCTTGAAGTGGGATTTCCCCAGGGAGATCGAGTTGTCGTTTGCTTGGTTAATTCTCAATATCTTTGTCTTTCCCTTATGAATGTTCAGCCCTAGTTGCTGGGACCTTTGATTCAATGTGTTTAGCTTATCCTGCATCTGATTTCGTGTATGTGACAGAAGGGCTATATCATCAGCGAAGTCCAGATCATCTAGTTGCTCTATCAGAGTCCATTGGATTCCATTTCTGGTGTTAGTTACTGTGGTCTTCATAATCCAGTCTATTGTCAGTAAGAACAACAAAGGTGATAGAAGACATTCCTGACGCACTCCTGTTTCTATTCCGAAAGTATCTGTTAGTTTACCTTCATGAAGAACTCTACATTTCATATCTGTATATGTTGCTTTTATTAGGTTAATAATTTTCTGTGGGATTCCATAATGCCTCATTAATTTCCAAAGGGTTTCCCTATCAATACTGTCAAAAGCCTTCTCATAATCAACAAATCCGATATAAAGTGGGGATTTCCATTCAATACTTTGCTCTATTATTATACGTAATGTGGCTATCTGGTCAGCACAGGATATATTTGGTCGGAAGCCTGCCTGTTCATCTCTTAGCTTTATATCGATGGCATCTCTCAGTCTCTCCAGGATGACTCTGCTTAGTATTTTCCCAGGTACTGACAACAGCATTATTCCCCTATAGTTTTCACACTTCTGAAGGTCCCCTTCCATAACTATCCACTGAAATATAATCTTTGAAAGTGAATCGTGCTTCATTCTATGTCTATGTCCTGTATGTTGTTGGGGCTCTCAATGGGAGCAAAGAATAGTAATTCTGCGACCTACAAGGCATGTCGTAAAAGCGACTGAGGTAGTGGTCTAGGAAACTACCTAGTAAATAAAAGGCATCGCAAAATTCGGATGTGCTGATCTACTTGTAGGCGCATAACTGGCACAACGTACAATCGTTTTTAGGCTCAGATCACATACAAATTACAAATAATGGGTAACAAGTGGTCGATATGAAGCGTTTGAAGGAGAAGAAGAAGCAGAAGCAAGTGAGTCGGGCTTCGTTATATATCCGAACTTAGCAAGCTTATCTTGTGTCACCACTGTCAAAATGTGACTCCTGTTTGCCTGCCAGCATATTTATTTTGTTTCTTACATATACATTTATTTTCTTTATGTTCCAAAAAAAACAATTTGCAACATGGTCTGAAGCACTTCTGTAAAAAAACCCCGAGTCCTTCTTTTTCTATCTGCAGTGAGTGTTCGACTCTCACATACACATACACAGACACGCATACATACACACATACACACAACCTATAGTTAAAACCATATTTACTGAAACTTATGCCTGGTCTCTTTCAATATCATACGCAATTCTTCTTCTTCAAACGCTCCATATCGATCACTTGTTAAACCACTCTGTGATTTGTATGTGATCTGAGCCTAAGAGCAATTGTACGTTGTGCCAGTTATGCGCCTACAATTAGGCCAACGCATCCGATTTCTGCGACGCTTCTTCTTTACTAGGGTAGCTTTCCTAGATCCCTACCAATGTCGCCTATTACGACATGCCTTGTAGGTCGACAGTGTTACCATTTTCTTCTCCCCTTGTGGAGGCCTCGGCAAAATTTTGGCGACACGGACTTCAGATTCGCTTCCTCTTCCTTCTCACTGATCCAGCGGTACTTGAGCTCTTGCTCTTTCACTGACCCAGCGGTATGCTTGAGCCCCTTGCTCTTCGGCCTAATGCTATATATTTTGTATTGTGCATAGCAATTTGGGTTTCCTACACCTCCCCCACCCTAATTTTCCCCTAACAAAGCCAGAATTGAACTATCATAGCCCTTGGGGATGAGAAACGTGTATGTGCTGCCTAATGAACTGGCAGTCTATTTAGGGTTCACTGTGCTCATTCACCGCCACTAAACTGCCTGCTGGTTATACCAAATTCTGTGATATTCTAAACATGTGTCCAAATGTTTAAGACAACGGGGATCATCACACCCTGAATCACTGCGCCTTTACGACGAGTGTCAGTTTGAAGAAAGCTGTACACATTGGTTCTCTATCCTCAAGTCTAGCTAGTACCACTCTGGCTACTGTCCAACCACTGAGGGTGCATGCATATTGTCAAATAGGGCGCAAATTGTACAGACATGCTACTAGTAAAGTTCTACAAACAGGAAAAAACCCACTTAATAGTACCACGGTCTGTGAACATTCCTGACATCAGATCCACGTTCTGTGAACATTCCTGACATCAGATGGCAGGTGTAAAACAGAGATTGGAAGTAGAATAGTTCAAGTGAAAGCATTTTTAATGAAAATGAAAAGCACAATATGCGTGAATTCACTACAATGACACTGCAAAACGAGTACTTCAGTTTCTAATTGAACCAATACTTATGTATGCAGCGAATCATGGACAATGAACAAACAATCAATAAGATCATTGGAAGCCACAGAGATGTGTTTTACAGAAGAATGCTGAAAATTCCATGGGCAGCGAAGAAAACAAATGATGAGGTTTTAAATCAGGCCTGCACACAAAGAAACCTTATCAACAGAATAATAATTAGACAATCAAGGTTCTTTGAGCATATAATGCGAAGAGAAGGTTTAGAACATTTGGTGACAACATGTACAATTCAGGGAAGAAGAAGTTCGTGGAAGACAGGGAGAAAATGTTGGATGGGCTGACATCTTGGTTCGACAAACGATCGACGTCAGAACTGTTTACCTGCACGAAGGAGTAACAGTTGGGGAGAGACATGATCGTCTACGCCTGCAGGCATTTCACTTGATTGATTGAATAGTACCACATCTACTCAGTCATACTGTATCATGGTGTCAGATTTGATAGGTCATAGGTGAGGCCATCAGAGCTGATGCATGCGAGGATGACTTCTCAGTTTAGGTACATTTCAGTGGACTCTGCTAACATTTCGTACCTGTCTCAAATAGTAACATGTCCCTTACGAAACGTGGTTTTCCATAACTGAGGTATAACTTATGCACTTTTCTTCGACTTCAACGTGGCTTTCATAACTGAAGTATAACTTATGCACTTGCTTCGACTTCCAGCTTTAACGAGTAGTTAGTGTCAAACAGGAGAGATCAACATAAGTTCTTACTGTTCAGTTTATAACATAGTGACATAGCTATCATGAGGAGACCCAATATTTTTCGGCTCCAAATTTGTTCTGTCCAGTGACATGTTCTCTCATCATAATCAAATAGCTTGTCCTGAGCAGAACTTTGCCACCTTAACAGTCCTTCGGAATTCTCTCTCTCATAGCCAGATGTCCTGCTCTGCAGCGGCAGCTCAAACCATTCAGTTACATCCTGAATTAATCTTCTGCGTGGTCTTCCACTTCTCCTATTTGACAGTATGCCTACTTCCATGATGGTCTTCTCCAGCATTTCGTGTCTCTTTATAAGTCCAAAATTCATTAATTTTCTCATTATTATTTGTAGCATCAGCCAGTTTTCTTTGATTTTGAGTTCTTTCTGGAGATATCTATTTGTTCTCTTCTGTGTCCACGATATACGGAGGACTCTTCTGTAACATTTATATTTAAAAGCACATATATGTTTTTCTACTACCTTGTTAAATGTCCATGCTTCACACCCATACGTTGCCACTGGGAATATGCATGCTCTTAGTATTCCGATCTTTGTTTTCCTATCAGTTCCATTCCATACTGTTTTTAGTTTATTAATTTATAATGTTGTCTAGATGGCTCAATATTTCTGTTTCTAACCGTCAAACATAGGCCTACTTCCCTGGTGAGTTTCTACAGCTTATCCTTGTAGACGCCGGAGGCAAAAGCAATTTGTTTATTTAATCACCATTCACCATAACAGTATGTACATCATCAGGAAGCAGAGTGTGCATTTATGTATAATGTGCTTGAAAGACTGTGTAAGCTACATATACACACACATGCTTTGAAGATATACAATACAACACACGACCTAGCTTGTGTTATTGTCAATAACCGGCACGCATCAGTTATCTTGTCAGGTCATTATTATTTAATATTGTATCACACATCCGTAATATGTATTGAAACAACATTTAAAGTGCGAACCTCAAACCTGACGAACATTTGATATACAGAATCACTTCTTGGTACTGGAATATTCACATGACTTTACACTGTCTATTTTTAGATTCTAAATAAATAAATTCTAAAGGCGAAGGATTGACTTCATTGCCCAGGAGTTTATCCCGTATGCCTCAGTTTCTCTCTGTATAAATGCCACGCAGCACAAACTCCGTAGCACCGGCAACAATCTTAGGGGTCTATGAAAAGAATGTACACAGAAACAGAACGTCGCTGTTCGGTTTCGAACCCACGACCTTCAGAACACAAAGCTAGAGCTTAGCCACATAGACTCCTCCCCTTTCCCCAGGCAAAGTATTTTTTTTGTTCCCCGATCCAGAAGCACTTGAGCTTTTCTGCTCTTCGGCTCGGTGCCATGGACATCGTAACCCTTCGGTTCGGTGCCACGAACACCGTAAATCTGGGGAATCTGTGGCTTTTTCTGCCATCCCGCGGAATTGAACCCGCACACAGAGGGATAGTCACCGGTAGTCCAACGCGCTACGAACACGCTGGGTAGACGAGCCAGGCAAAGGATTAACGACCGCTTGCTCTAACTCTCACAATGCCGTGTGTACGCTGACAAAAATGATAAATAAATGAACTAACATACACGTTACAGACTGATAGTAAATTTAATTTCTCTTGTCTCTTGTTTCTCCAGACAAGTTGTGGCCTGAAATTAAACGAGAAGAAAGAACATTGCTTGAGATTCTCTTTTACAGCCAAGGACCAGCTGATGGATATCTTCTAGGTAAGAAATATCTCTCTGAAAATCTAATATGATCTAAATCGGAAGAATTGACTTCATCGCGCCAGGCTTTACCTCAGATGGCTCGGTCTCTCAAGCGGAAATGGCACGCCACCTGCCGAGAGTATTGCACAAATCACGAACTCCTTAGCTCCGGCAACAATCCTAGGGTATCTGGACATTTTTGTGTACTCATGAACTGAATAGTGGGATCAGGATTCGAACCCACGACCTTCGTGCCGAACGTAAGGCAACGGCGTAACCACTTTGCCACAGAGACCCGCGGGTCTTACATCTCCCTCTCTTACATCCAAGTACCAGTTGATATCTATTTTCTATGTAAGAAATGTTTCATGATGTCAGGAACAAGAATAGAAATATCTAATATGTAGGGCCAGATTTACAATGATATCCGCTAGACCATAGGTTCCCAAACCTTTTTCGGGCCACCATAATCTTTGCATAATATCAACTTTGTAAAGCCCCTCCCCCAATTATAACAGTTCCCCTCCTCCATACACACATATATATGCTCTATTTTCTCTTTGATATAGAAAATTGATATATATATATATATTTATATCATACATGGTCAATTTTCAAATGATTATATAATTGATATATAAAATGGATGAAAAAATTGATCGTGTAAGACGGACATGAGTTAAAATGCAGAATTCAAATTTTAAATGATTATTCAATCGCAAAATCCCGAAAATAATTTGTTTTAAAATACATATCATTAATTTCTTCTATAAGGAGCCACCGACCCTAATCTCCTGAACGCCCCTCCCCAATGCTTCTGAACCCACAACGCCCCCTCTCTAGAAGGCTTCAGCGCCCACTGGGGGAGCGGTACCGCTGACTTTAGGAACCTATGCGCTAGACAATGGCTATAGTACAGATATTACAGCGATGTAGAATGTCGACGTGTTAAGAGAGAGAGATAAGCGTAAGAAACATGAATAATGGCTTGAAATATGAAGAGGTAAGTGGAAGACAAAAGCCGTTATCAAGATAAACGAAGAGGAAGAAGAGGACGAAGAAAAAAAAGAAGTACACTAACATGATTGAAGATGTAAAGTCGAGATAAGAAAAATAAAAAAGATGACCAAAACTACATTCAAGACAGGCTGGAGACATTTCGTAATAAATAGTTAAGAAGAATCCTATAAATATTATGGCCAAATACAATTGTAAATGAAGAGATTTCAAAACGAACGCACTATAAAATCATTGGAGATGATTGTTAAAAGACAAGATGGAGGGAATTGGGCATGCATCTGTAGGAGTATTGGCTAAGACAGCGATGGATAGTGGATGGAAAAAGAAGGTATGAGCGTCCAAGAAAACACGAGAAGAACGGTGGAAAGAAAGTCCAAAGATTGTGGCATGACATGGCAATAATTAATAGAAAGGGACAGAACGGCATCAATGGAATTCTTGTTGAAGCCCTATGTGTCAAACAGGACAAGAAGAAGATATAGATAGAAGTTTATGTGTCAAACAGGACAAGAAGAAGATATAGATAGAAGTTTATGTGTCAAACAGGACACGTAGAAGATATAGATAGAAGTTTATGTGTCAAACAGGACAAGAAGAAGATATAGATAGAAGTTTATGTGTCAAACAGGACACGTAGAAGATATAGATAGAAGTTTATGTGTCAACGGCAAGAAGAAGATAGTAGATAGAAGATTGTATGTGTCAAACAGGACACGGAGAAGAAGTGATAGAAGTTATTGTGTCAGACATGGACATGTAGAAGGAAAACGATAATGGAATGTTGTATGTGTCAAACAGGACATGTAGAAGATATAGATAGAAGTTTATGTGTCAAACAGGACAGAGAAGATATAGATAGAAGTTTATGTGTCAAACAGGACAAGAAGAAGATATAGATAGAAGTTTATGTGTCAAACAGGACAAGAAGAAGATATAGATAGAAGTTTATGTGTCAAACAGGACATGTAGAAGATATAGATAGAAGTTTATGTGTCAAACAGGACATGTAGAAGATATAGATAGAAGTTTATATGTCAAACAGGACATGTAGAAGATATAGATAGAAGTTTATGTGTCAAACAGGACATGTAGAAGATATAGATAAAGTCTTTTGTCAAACAGGACATGTAGAAATATAGATGATATTTTTGTCAGAACAGGACACGAGAAGATAAAATAGGTTTATTTTTCACGGACACTTAGAAGATATAGATAAGTTTATGTCAACAGGACACGTAGAATATAGATAGAAGTTATTTGTCAACGCATTAGAAGATATAATATTAAACTCCTTGAATATATAAAAACTATCCTTACAGAACTTTCATCAACACATAAAACTAGTCGTCGATTTCTGGCCTACGATAAGTAGTTGCAGTTCTGAACGGTGATCATTTCATTCGAAATCCGCTTCGACAAATTTGCTCCCTTAGCGCGGTTGAACCAGGTTCGCTTGGGTTGTGATTGAGCTCACTACTACTTAAGCTACCGACGCCCTAGACATAATATATATAGTTATGTATAATTTCTCGACTGTGGGGTGCTGGGGCCCACAAGGTAGCAAAGAATAGTACCACTGCAACCTACAAGGCATGTCTTAAGAGGCGACTGATCTAGGACCTAGGGAAGCTACCCTAGTAAATAAATAGCATCGGTGAAAACGGATGTGTTGGCCTACTTGTAGGCACATAACTGGCACAACGTACAATTGCTCTTAGATTCAGATCACATACAAATCACACAGAGTGGTCGATGTGGAGCGTTCGAAGAAGAAGAAGAAAGTATAATTCTTGAAGAGCCTACTACATGTTCATTGTCTATTTATTGTTCATATTTACTGGTCCTTGTGCTACCTCTGTGATTCTTAACACTTCGTATTCTCTCATTCAATAATATGAAACATTTATGTTAACATCCACAGAAATTAATAATAAAATATGCATGATAAAGTACTTTATATATTTATATGTCCATAGCCCGTCTGTCCAGCGTGTTCGTAGCGCGTTGAACTACGGGTGACTATCCCTCTGTGTGTGCGGGTTCAATTCCGCGGGATGGCAGAAAAAGCCACAGATTCCCCAGATTTACGGTGTTCATGGCACCGAACCGAAGGGTTACGAAGTCCATGGCACCGAGCCGAAGAGCTGAAAAGCTCAAGTGCTTCTGGATCGGGAAAAAAAATATGTCCGTTATGTCACAGAAACATGGACATTTACAGGCAGATCGAAGATTCGTGAGATATGAAACTATAGAAGTATTTGGTGTATTTTATCCATAACGAATTTTATCGATAACGAAAAAAAAATAAAAAAATCGTGATTAGAGTCGCCGATAGCAAAATTGATAACACCCTGCGCAAATAACCATGTGTCGATGAAGTTCCAGGGTTCGATGCCAGCTTGGACCAAAAATTATCGGTGTGCACGGTGTACTTTGGGATCTAAAGTGCAAGTACATTTGAAGCCGTAGTAATGCTCTCCTGAATGGGGAGGGGCACTGTTGGTAAGGAAAGAAAACCTTCAAGAAAAAATCAGATGTGTCATGACTAAAGACACAAATTAAATATTCACAGCAAACACAAACAGCAAACACCCACAGCAAACACAAACAGCAAACACAAACAACAAACACAAACAGCAAACACCCACAGCAAACACAAACAGCAAACACAAACAGCAAATACAAACAGCAAACACAAACAGCAAACAGCTAACACACAAAGCAGTTACAGCAAACACAAACAGCAAACACAAACAGCAAACACCAACAGCAAACACAAAACAGCAAACACCAACAGCAAACACAAACAGCAAACACAAACAGCAAACACCAACAACAAACACTCATAGCAAACACAAACAGCAAACACAAACAGCAAACACCCACAAGATCTCAACAGACAACTCCATTCAGCAGTCTTCCGTCTCAGTACAGGACACTGCAGGCTCAACCACAACATATCTCAGTATCATTCTCTGGAAACTATAATTGTGAAATTTGCGTCAACAGCGAAGTCGATAACACGCTTAGCTAGTAACTACACGCCGCGCTAATTTTGGAGTTTAATGTCAACTTAAACCCTAAAAAAAAAATGTCGGTGTACAGATGGACTACATGTTTCCTGATCCTTTACTTGGCAAACTAAATTACAAGTACCTCAAAAGGCTAGCCTGAATTGCGAGGGACACTGATGATAAGGAAAGGCAACCTTCACACGCACGCACACAAAAAGCAGATGTATCATATTAGACTCGCCCGAGTTCATAGTGGACCAGCGTAAACAAAATAGCCGAAATGTCATTGATTGAAAAAGAAACATGATACGAGTAGATTCCAGATAGAAATTATCAAAATGATAATCAGTTTCAATGCTGACGATATGATCATCATGTCAGCATATGTTTCTATTAATATGACGTTTCATATGATAACATATTATCAGTTTACATTGTCTGGTTGCTATGCGAATATTTAATATTCATGAATAATGAGGAAATATGTTTACAAATTTTCTTCTTCTTCTTCTTCTTTGATTATTATATATGATCTCTTAGTTACCTTTCTGTAGGAATTTGTATTTTGTTAGATAATATACATACACTTCGACATTCGGATTTGCTTGTCATATATAGAGGCTTACCGTAGGAGCCTAACCACGCTGCTGTACGCAAGCGAGACATGGACAGTGTATAGCAGACACGCAAGAAAACTAAACCACTTCCACACAAGCTGTCTACGCAGACTACTAAAAATAAACTGGCAGGACAAAATTCCAGATAGCGAAGTCCTCACAAGAGCACATATCCCAAGCGTCAGCACCCTGTTGCATAAGGCCCAAGTGAGATGGGCAGGTCACGTTGCTCGGATGCCTGATAAACGCATCTCCAAACAGTTGCTGTATGGTGAACTTGAAGGGGCAGACGTTCTGCTGGTGGACAGAAAAAACGTTTTAAAGACACTCTTAAAATGTCTCTGAAATGCTTCGATATAGGAACCACATGCTGGGAATCCCTTACTCAAGATCGCCAAATGTAGCGCTGTAACAACACAAGAAGAACTCACTTAGCTGAAAATCATTATTTCGTTGAGACACAGAGTAAACGAGATGCGCGAAAAGACAGAACACACAACACGCACATGTCTAACCTTGATCATGTATGCCCCACCTATGGTAAGGGATTGTGTTCTAGGATTGGACTCTTACAGTCACCTCCGCACACACCAGAGAGGTGCAGCAGCACACGTCTGAGACTGTTGTCATCATCGCTTGCGATGGTCATCTATTATTTTTAGAAAGCCTAACGTTGGGGACACAAAGTACTGACGTTCTCGGTGTAAAGCACAA
Organism: Arion vulgaris; assembly: GCA_020796225.1. Taxonomy (NCBI): domain Eukaryota; kingdom Metazoa; phylum Mollusca; class Gastropoda; order Stylommatophora; family Arionidae; genus Arion; species Arion vulgaris. Next base: position 24,572,422 of record CM036769.1, read on the forward strand.
AGGTCACAAAGAGGTGGGGTTAGTTTGGTTGGATGAGAACGAAAACAAACAAACAAACAACATCATATCACGAGGTGTCATTATTTCAAGGAATAAAGGCTGAAATTCACAAACTTTAAAAAGGTAGTGGTTCTGTACTATCATGAGAACCGAGATAGCGTAGTGCTTAGTACACTCGCTTCTTATCCGCGTGGTCCGGGTTCTGGGCGTTTACTGTGTTCGCTCTCCGTCAGTCTTTGGCTTTCCCCAGCCAACCTGCAAGGTAGCAGGTTGTTATTTTCTTTTAGGGTAGCTACCCTTAGACAACCTTCCCTCCCGTGATGTTGAGCGTCATCTGCCCAGGTTACCAGTCTTTTTGGACTACTTGGTTTGCCTGCCGTCCAGTTTTGTGTACGGTTTGCTCCGTTAGCCTTTGATTGTCCCCAATCGAACTACAAGGCAGTAGTGGATACTCTATGATATAAAAAAGGGCTTCTTTACTTAAATGAATCAATCTGTCTAATATGTTTTCCTTCTTGTACTAGCTCGTAGTGGGCGCCTGTAGCTTAAGCAGTAGTGAGCTTGATCACAACCCAAGCCTACCTAGTTCAAACTCCCCGGCAAGCAGTTTAGAAGCAAATTCGTTTCCGTGGGATTTTCACGAAAGGTAAAATAGACCTCACAGTTCAGAAAGCAATGGCAAACTACTGAACTTATAAGTGGTGTCTAGAAACTCAACGACTCGTTTACTGTGGTTGATGTCTACATCCTGTAAAGGATCTGTCACCATGTTTCACTAGCTTGTTCAGATCAATACTTGAATATTTATTTAAAGTCACCACTGGTTAGCCGGGGGCTATCTATATTCATTACAGCTTGTTTTTGAATCCGTATTATTGAGGATTATGTAAGTGTTCTTTGGTCCTCATATGATGAATAAGCTTGCAATACAGTAAAACCTCGATTAACCGTCACTCGTTTAACCATCAGTCTCTGTTATCCGTTATCGTCTAAAAACAAAATGCAATAGTATCAACAAACAAACATATTTGCCACCTTGTGCACTTCTGCTTTTTTGTGATGTTCAACTTTTAATTTCTACGCACCAAGTTTTTATTTACTTCAATTTCAGTCTTGATATCGCAATACGTAATGCTAACCACAGCCAACTATAAACTTATACGGCCGGCGGACTAAGGTAAAAATTATTGGAAATCAGACGACAACTGGTCACGTGACCTCGCATTCCAGTACTTTTGTATATAGAGGAATTCATTTTAAAATAAATACAATATGCTAAATGAAGGTTATATTATGTTACAAGTTAAGTTTAACAATAAGGAATATATTATTAATATTTTTCATCAATAAATAACCATAGACTCATAGAGTTGAGTAACATTGCAAAAAAGCTTGCAGTATTTATCAAACATATATAAATTCCAGCCCCCAACTGAAACTAGGTCAGGGTTTTCCCCAGTCAGTTATACGGCCCAATATTAGAGTTGGCTGTGTGCTAACAAAGTTCGATAACATATTACAAGATGCTTGACGATGAGGAAATGTATTGAAGTCATGTTATGTCTATCACAGGTGAAGAAGTGCGAGATTTGCTGTTGAAGTCAGGTTTACCTTTGTCGGTTCTCAGTCAAATCTGGTAAGTTTTTTGTTTTGTTTTTGATACAGTTAGTGCGCCAAGCTTGAGCGCGCACGTTGACACCCCCCGCTCCCACCTCCCTTTCCCCACACAGCACGCTCGCAAACAAACACACACACACAAACACAGATACTGTACATACATGTGCGCGTGCATGCATTGCACCGGGTGTTTCTAAATGCCCCGGTCGTCCTCCTCCGCAGAAATGCATTGCACCAGGTGTTCCTATATGTCTCGGTCGTCCTCCTCCGCAGAAATGCATCGTACCAGGTGTTCCTATATGTCTCGGTCGTCCTCCTCCGCAGAAATGCCATAGCTCCTGCCTCGAGTAATGCACAAAACACGAACTACCATAGTTCCAGCAACACTCATAGTGATCTACGAAAAAATGCACATGTAACCCAAACGGCGCTATCCGGATTCGGACCCAGGACATTCAGAACGCAATGCAAACATCTTGACCACTTCACCACATCGACATCCAGATGTATACTGTGACACAGCTCAATAGAACAAAGAAGTATCGTTCAATATGCAACATAACAATAAAGTCAATGTTGTTTATACTTTGCAACTAAAACATCAGTACATTCACATGTGGTCGGCATGGCACAGCTGTTAGGGATCGGTGACTATATCAAGAGTTCAGTTCATGATAGATCGATTGAACTCAAACTTTCCCAAACTTTGCATTACCGCGGACTCTGTTTAAATACATTTTGCTGTTGCGGACCCCAAACGTTTCTATATATGAACATTTTCTAGCGATCGAGTTGTTATTACACCACACCGAGTCAAGCTGGCTCCAATTTCTCAGCCTGCGGGAAACTTCACATGATCTTTCATTTTGTCCTGTCAGACATTCAGACTCCAGTCTTATTCCGCCTCCGGTCTTATTCCGACTCCGGGCCCACATGTTTAACAAGTTTAAAATTGGCACAACTAGCTCGTGCCACTGTGAAAAAGCGGACATGACGGCAGAGCACATACTGCAAGACTGCCAGCTGTTAGCAGCTCTGAGAAACGAAACCTGGCCCGATAACACAGAGCTTCGCGAGAAGCTGTATGGAGTCCTTAAAAGCAACAGTAAAATTCATGATAAAATTTGGTTCATCAGTCTAGGCTAAGATCGCGCGCGCGAGAGAGAGGAGAGAGAGAGAGAGAGATAAGAGAGAAAGAGAAGAGAAGAGAGATAGAGAGAGAGAGAAAAGAAGAAGAGAAGAGAGAGATAGTCCGGTCTGGTCCGAGTACTTTGATTTCGAAGCGGAACTAGTTTACCACTGTTTTTATATATGTTTTTAAAATGTATTTTTCTGTTTGAAATATCAAAGATCATAATATTCATTCAAGCGCATGAGGACCCCCTAAGAGTACTTCGTTGACTCCAGTTTAGGAAACGCTGGCCTTGTCCATCAGCTTGAAAATAAATACATATCTTTTTGATTGATTGATAGGACCATCATCATTACACTTCAGTGAGTAACCATGTGTACTCCGATCTCTTTATTACACAGGAAGATCTCAACGGCAACGCACGATCACCATAGTCCCCGATGTAAATTAAAAGATAATAAAATATTTTGTAGGAATTGAAAAAAAACTCAACATTTGTAGAGAATTTTGCCCGAGCAGCGGCTTTTCAGCCTGCTCTTCTCGATTTTAATTGCCAAGCGTTTTTTTTTTGTGCGTGCTCAAATTCAACACGAGACCTACGTTTATCGTTCATCTCCGATAGGAATATGAACTTGCTTTCACCATCAATGAGATCAGGGATCTCTGAAAATATCCCGATGGCTCCACGAGGGAGCAAACCGAATTTGAGTACAGTTTGAGATCGGGGTCGGAGCAACTAATTGCTCAGGCTGGTGCTCACAATAATCTGAAAAGGGCAGATCATCTTTGAAAGCGCATGGTGAGTGCACTGGTATAGATTCTGACTGGTTAACAAGTAGTTCTACTTCCAGATTCGAACATTGAACGCTCTAAAGTCAAAGTATTGGCTTCATTGCGCCGTGAGTATTGCACAAAGCACAAACTCCATAGATCCGGCAACAATACTAGGGTCTCTTGAAAAATGCACTCATGAACAGAACGTCGCGGCCTAGATTCGAACCCGCGACCTTCGGAATGCAAGGCAAAGGCGTGACCACTTATCCACAGAGACCCCATATATGGACATTCAACAGGTGTACATGAAACAGAGACCCCATATATGGACATTCAACAGGTGTACATGAAACAGAGCCGAGATATTCGGACATTCAACAGGTGTACATGAAAAAGAGCCGAGATATTCGGACATTCAACAGGTGTACATGAAAAAGAGCCGAGATATTTGGACATTCAACAGGTGTACATGAAAAAGAGCCGAGATATTCGGACATTCAACAGGTGTACATGAAAAAGAGCCGAGATATTTACCATGAAATATTTCTGAAAGCATACACATCTCTGTCATACCTTTATATAGGTCAAGAATTTCGTTAAGTGACACATTGAAGTATTCAGTGAGACCAGTTTATTTGAAGCAGACAAAAATGTCAGCTCTTGAATGCCCATTAAAATTATTATCAGACAGGAAATGAAGCTTAAGACTCATCCAGTGTTTATAGACAAGACGTCACGAAAGGGAGGAGTTCAACAACTATGATGACGTCTTGTGGATTACTCAATCTGAAGACTTGAACTGTTGTAGTACAAGGTTTAACAATGCTAACTGTTGTAGTACACGGTTTAACAATGCTAACTGTTGTAGTACACGGTTGAACAATGCTAACTGTTGTAGTACACGGTTGAACAATGCTAACTGTTGTAGTACAAGGTTGAACAATGCTAACTGTTGTAGTACACGGTTTAACAATGCTAACTGTTGTAATACACGGTTGAACAATGCTAACTGGTTCAGTAAAATGCCTCGTTACTGCCTGTAATACCGCTTTTTTTGGGGGCGGTGTAGGATAGGGTGGGTGGGTGGGGGAGACATACGCCTGAAGAATTTAATGGCCGCATGGATAGTGTAGTCGCCACGAAGCTGTTCAGATTAGAATATTTTTTTATGCCCCGACAGAAAAAAAATCATGGGTTTACCATGGATTGAACACGGGTGCCCCTCCCCCTCCCCAAGGGAGCCGCGTTCTAACCTATTCGGTCAGATGCTCCTCTTCGTCGTTAAATGAAAGAAACCCGCCACACCCACCTATAACAAGTTTTAACCCATTCACTCTTCTACGCAGGTATACCGGCTTGCATTACAATTTCAGATAACACAACGCCAGTGTACTGGATTCAGTTCAGTATACATTGTAATATACATGAGTCGGGAAGTAAAAACAACATTACGGAATAAAAGTATGATAAAAATGATGTGTTTATGTTTTATGTGATGACATGTTGGGATCTCTGTGGGGTTGAGTTGCAGCCCTCGTCTCACTCTCCAAAAGTACCCTGTTTGTGTTTCATAAGAAGGGATAGGCTACTAATTTTCAACAATATCTGACCTCAGTGTAGGTGGGATCGAGTTCCTAGTCCTATTGAAGACGGACGATAAATTCAAGTTGAAAACCTAAAGAAATCTATTGACAGTTGAAAATCAATGTGTAGGCTGGAAAGTTGCTGCTCATGCCAAAATAATTAATACAAAATTGAAATAAAAATTCCCACTTTAAGTCGGTGCTATGGGGTTGGTATACTATCACTGAAATCTTTCTGCATAGAGTATTGCCGACAGCACAACATATGTAGCTTGGACAACAATGCTAGGGTATCTGGAAACAAAAATGCACTTGTGAACAGAAAAACGCGGTCCGGATTCGAACTCATGACCGTCGGAACGCAAGGCAAGAATCTTAGCCACTGTAAACCATAGAACAACGTAAATCTTAGCCACTGTAAACCATAGAACAACGTATTTGCTCTTATTGGACCAAATTAGAAAAATCACACAGAGTAGTTTGCAAGTGGTCATTCTAGAAAAGAGAAAAAGACGATAAAGAAGAGGCTAGTGGCTCAGTTAAGATTCCACACATATTTCTCTCTCTATTGTTTGAGCAAATCATGGACAAGCGAGTGCATTTTTCTATGTTTGTTACGCTGTGATATCTTTAGATTGTGTGTGTAATTCTTCTATGGAATTGTGTCCAGAGTTCCTAGAGTCGGTCGTCTAATGATAAAAAAAAATACAAATAAAGCAGAATGCGGAGGGTGAACTAAATAGCCCGCTAATCAGTGATGTGAAAAATGTAATTGTTGTGTTCTTGTTGATTCTACACATTTAGTAGTGGTACTTGTTGGTGGGTAGAGATGATGTGTGTTTGTAGTTACAAGTTTGTTGAAGTCCTTGTTCAAATCTATTGTGTACTAGGATAGTCAGTGTATGTTTACAGAAGTTGTCGTGATCTTCTGAAGTTCTCTATGGCGTTGGCGTTTGTTTCTTGTCTTATGTTCTAGAAGTACTCGGTTCGCACCCTCCTTGTGGAGTTACAAGGTTATTTGTTAGTGATTGTCAGTGATTGTGAGTGATTGGTGATTGTCAGGATTGTGAGTGATTGTCAGTGATTGTGAGGTATCTGAAATCTTAGTACAGTCTTCTTCCTCTTCTTACGTTCGTCCGCTATGATTTCAGACGTAGACAGGGCGCATGGTAAGGCGCTTTTGACTTGATTTTTGCGTGAAGGTGGGCATTACTTTTTATCAGTGTCCCTCGCCATACAAGCGGACCTTGTCCGACTTCGAAGGTATCTTAGTGTAATAAGATAATATACCTAGTCCTATCGGAGACGGACGATAACACGCTTATCTTGACCATTACATTTCTCAATTCTTTCTTGACCGATACATTTTTTTCATTTTTGTATTGAACGAAATCGGGGACAATAAATATATCAGAATCAGGAAACAGAATCAAGTATTCGAAATGTTGATATATAGCAATTTGGGCAAATATTATTGAAGGAAAGAGAAAATAAATAAATCAGTGATGCAGTAACTATAAGTGAAAGGAGAACTGCTAAACACAATAATAATAAATAAAAGCTGAATCGTAGCAATATGTTCTTCTTTGAACGCTCCATATCGACTACTTGTTAACCACTCTTTGTGATATGTATGTGATCCGAGCCTAAGAGCGATTGTATGTTGTGCCAGTTATGCGCCTACAAGTAGGCCAGTCCTCCGATTTCTGCGACGCTTTTTATTTACTAGGGTAGCTTCCTTAGGCCCATACGCAGTCGCCTCTTAAAACATGCCTTCTAGGTCGCAGTGTTACTGTTCTTTGCCCCCTTGCTAGCCGCGGCAACACACGAGCGGGCAACGTGTTCTAGTAAGTGACATATCTTACACGTGTTCTGGCCAATAACTATCTCTAACCAAGAACTGCTTACACAGTGTCAGCAACAGAATATGAATACATTCATCTAAAAGAGACCATGGACAGGGATTGGGCATTCGATACACATGGAGAATGTGTCACAAAAAGTGCACTGAGATGGACACCAGAGCGTAAACAAAAACGTGAGAGATCCGAAACGCCCTGGATGATAACAGTGGAACAATAACTGAAAGAAATGAGTCATAGCTGGAACACAATACAGATGATGACCAAGAACAGAGAAGAATAAGGCGTGTATTTGTTGCTGCCCTATGCGTCAAGGGCGTCACAGACTAGAGAGAGAGAGAGAAATAGAGAGATAGAAAGAAAGAGAAAGAGAGAGAGAGATAGACATTGCAGCTATTAGTAGTGAAAAGACACATACTAAAAGAAAATGTTTGATAAATGCGATATTTTGTCTTTCGATACTTTGACTAAGATAACATTTGCTGTTTTGACTAGAATTAATCTTTCGATACCTTGACTAGGATAGGACAGCAACCGATGCAGAATATTCATAACATATTAGGATGTAAGCCATAGGGATACACAATTTGTAACATAGCTAATAACCGACTCCATGTTCTCTGTCAATTCACAGGAACTTGGCTGATGTTAACAACAACAATGCACTAAACGTTCATGAGTTTGTCCTGGCCATGCATCTCATTAGGGGCGTCATAGGCGGGTTGCCTGTTCCCATGACACTTCCAAGTAACCTGACAACATCAAAACCGTGTTCTCAAATACCTTCCCCAATGACACAACAGGAAAGAGAAGCTTATCATAGTCTTTTAGAAAGACTTGATGTTCACAAAACAGGACATATAGAAGGTAGGTTTTGATTGGTTATTCATAAAGTTTTATATGTTAATTTTAAAATATTAATTTAGGAATCAAACACCAATATTTGAATGCATGCATGTACGCACGCACACATGCACACATGTACGCACGCACACATGCACACAACACAACACAACACAACATATGTATATCTTCTTCTTTTGTCGTCACACTGTTACCGGGTTATTGCCCAGTGTTGTGGTTTTCCTGTTTTTGTCTTGCAATGTTCGGGTGGCTTGATCTTTGACAGGATTCTGATATGCCATCATCTGATAATCATCTTTTTCGTCGTCTTCCTCTCACTTTCTTTCCTGATGTTCTGTTGTAGAAAACTCTATACTGTGGAGTTTGGATACATTCTTATTAAGTGGCAAAACCACTTTATTCTTTTTGTCTCAATGTAATTCAAGCAATGTTCTGTGTCAACTTTCTTTCTTATGCTGATGTTGAATTAACATATGCATATAAGTATACTAAATAGTAAGTCTACCTTTTGGCTAAGATCAAAGTCTAGTAACCACTTGATCATGGCCAAAGGGTAGGAGCCTTCACAGAGCCAATAGGCAACTAAACATATTTAAATGAATTCCGAGCAGCTCTCATTCGAAATAATGACGAGGCTCGAAGTTTTTACATGTTTCAAAAGTAACTGGGTCCACCCACTGTGACACTACCAGGTAAGAAAAAAAAATACTGAAAGAACTTTGCCATAATAACAAACCTTTGAAATTTCTCTCTTTCATAGAAGAAATGTCCTGCCTCTGCAGAGGTCATTCTCAGATCATGTTAAATGGTAAATCCATCTTCTCCTTGGTCTTTATTGTCTCCTCTTTGCCATGATATTACCTTACATAATGATCTTCTCCAGTCATCGTGGATTTTTATATGTCCAAAATACTGACATATTTTCATTGTTATTTTGTAGCATCAGCTAGTTTTATTTTACTGAAATACAATGAGCAAATGTCATTGTTATCAGTTATATTAGAACTATCATCACATCACCCCGGACACATCAGTAGGTGCTCCGATCTCCGCCTCAGCAAATCCAGCAAAGTCGTGGTTTTTCCTTATTACATATTTGAACGAAAAATGATGATTGTCTGTTTCTTATATTCATAATAAGCTTTCTCTGTGGACATATGGGTAAGAACAATTAGAAGGAATAGATTTATAAATTGCCAGATATTTTTGTCATAACAGGCCAAATTGCAGCTGTTGTGTTACTTGCTTCACACCTTCCCACTGAGATACTGGCTCACATTTGGGAACTTTCTGATTTTGGGAGGGATGGGATGTTGGACCGGGATGAGTTTTCTATTGCTTGTCATCTCTTACGGTATGCCAGACAAGGTAAGTTTAACTTGAATCTTGTAGACAAATACAGTAAGTTTGCTAGCATCTAGTAGATGAAATCTATAGAAGAAATGTCTGGTCAACCACTATTAGCAACTGTTATAAGAAAGAGAAGATGGAAATATGTTGGGCATAATTGGGGATAAATGTCAAATAACCACAAAGCATGCATTAAAGTGAAGGCAAAGGGTTCAAGTAAGAAAGGGCACCCTAAAGAAACCCTGAAACGAACTTTATTGAGAGAGGGTCTAGAAGCACCAGACTCAATTTCTTAGAAGAGATTTCAACGATTTGCACAGGATAGAGTGGTGTGAATAAATTGCTTGCAGGCCGTGTGTAATGTATAGAGGTATGAGAAGAATATAGTAATAAAGAACCAATTTTCATACCATGAGACATATTGGGGGGAATATGGTGTTAAGACTGCATTGTTCTCTTGACTAACGGCAGACTATGGGTGATGTGGTTGACATTTGACTAACGGCAGACTATGGGTGATGTGGTTGACATTTGACTAACGGCAGACTATGGGTGATGTGGTTGACATTTGACTAACGGCAGACTATGGGTGATGTGGTTGACATTTGCACTGACCACCTTTACTTTCCAGTGTTTCTCTAGTACACAATTGTTACTGGGTCAACCTGAAACTCAGAAAACTTTCCACTCCCACTGTGGAGATTCGATCATGGAACACTACATCTGCAAAGCAAATGTACCAACCCCTACGCTATCACTCATACAGGGCTGTGCCATGCTATGATACGGAGAGGCGGCCGCATTAGGGCGCACAGTAAAGGGGCCGCATTAGTTGAGACCGTAAAGGGGCGGCATAAGCAGCGAAATCAGAATCACAATTGAAGGTTATTTTAAAGATCTGTGAAAATATATGAGAAAATATACCGCACGGTCCTGCACTCATACCATATGTTTTTCATATCAAATTCTGGAAACTTGGTGAAGTAAAATTAGTATGGTCAATTGTGTTTGATTAGATATTTGAAATAAAATGTCAGTTCCAAATTTATAAATGAGGAACAGGTATTATTTTTTTTTTTTTTTCTTTCGTCCGCTTTCAACTCAAACGAAGTTTCATCTCTGAAACTGATTTTTGCGTGAAAATCCGTTTTTCCAATTTCTTACAATGGCAGCAGCGTGCACATTGTAAATTACTTTACACTGGCAGCCGTTTGCTCAATGTACTCGTAATTAGTATTCCCTCGCCATACAGGCAGATTTTCTCCGACTTCAGAGGTACTCAAGTTATCGTCCTGAGTAAGACCAGGGACCTTGAACAAATGCCGGACAGTTGGTCGAACCTGAGCTATGAGGGTCTCACAGTTTATAGGCAGAGCTACTATCAACTATCTGAGGAGTCCCAGGTATTATTAATAATTCAACATTTATAGAGGAAGAACAAGCATAACTAATATATAATATTTATAGAAGTGGAACTGTCATTATTAGTAATACAACAGTTATAGAGTTGGAACTGATATTAGTAGCATGCAATATTTATATAGTTAGAAATGACATAAAGTCATAATGTATCACAATGTTTCATATTTTGTGTGATTTCTTCAACAATTATTTGTATATTTCATAACAAACAGGTGGTTCATTGAAGGGTCCAATAGATGTTTTCCAGTATGCTCCAGAGCGTGTATCGCCAGCTTCTTTGTTGGCAAGAAAGCGAAGGTACTAACAAATGTAATCAATGTTTTTTGGTATTTATACATCGATTATAAATTAGTTTATTAGCGCTAAGGTTTTACTAATTGTAAATATCAAATATTGATGTCATATCCTTGTTGAGGCATCGTAGTCATTAGATCATCTTGGGGGTCTGTGACTAATTGCCTTGCTTGCGTTCTAAAGGATATATCTACATATCAGGTGATATTTACACATAAAGGCTAGGAAAACTGAAGAAGAAGAAGTGTGAAGAAATTATGGTCACAAACATCTTTATATGAAAGGAAATAACCCTATTTCTAACAAATAGTCAATAAATTTTGGCCAAAGTTTGGTCGTGCATGTATCCACTTTTAAAGTACGGAACACTAGTCAATATATAACAACACTAAGTTTGAAGATAACAGAATGATGTCATAAATCTTGTGGTATAACCTACTTCTGCCTCAGTGAAGTTCCGATAGATGTGTAAAAATGTGTACAGGCATAGCAATGTAGAGCACTGGGTTCATAATATAAAGATGCCAGAATCACTGCCTTTTTGAGGTATGATCTACATCAGTGGTTCTCAACCTTTGTTTTGTTCCTGTACCCCGTTTGCAATCATTTTATGTCTGTAGCACCTGTTTGAGTTTCTAGTAAACGTATGGTTCTCTTTTCTCCCCCACACAAAATTTGAACTAAAAAATACAATTTATGGTAATATAAAAGAAACCAACTGTTCTCTTTACTTATAATAAAATATGTAGTTATAAAAACGTAGGTGCAAATGAGGATTATCAAAACATTTTCAGGGAGCATCTACCACAATCTACTAAATATGTCTTTTCTTTTTTAATTAAATGAATAATACAATTGAATATACAGTTAGCCAAATCACCTGTGTGTTGCCGGAGCTCGCAAGGGAGCAAAGAATAGTAACACTGTGACCTACAAGGCATGTCATAAGAGGTGACTGAGGTAGGGCCTAGGAAGCTACCCTAGTAAATAAAAAGCATCACAGAAATCAGACTCTTTAACACTTATATTCAAAAGCGCATATATTTTTCCCCACTGCCTTTTTAAAAACCATGCTGCACATCCATATGTTGTCACTAGGAATATGCATGCTTTTTGTATTCTGATCTCTTTTTTCTTATCAGTTCCATTCCATACTGTTTTTAGTTGTTAAAAAATCTTTGTAAGAATGTTTATTCTTCTTTTAGTTTTCTTCATTGCATTTCCATCACTTGTTAGCAGTAAACCAAGAGAATATTGTATAAATGTTAATTAAATACACCTAATGTTATATTCTCATGTTCAAACATGCATGACAGTATTAATTATATTTTGAATGTAGCTTTGTAAGTTTGTACTAAATTATATTGTCTCTTTGATTTACAGAGTTTCTGAGTATGAAAAGAAGAAGCAACATCTAATGACATTGAAGGTAAGTGTGTAATATGCAGTATATATCTGCACTGTGTGATTTAGAGAGAGAGAAAGAGAAAGAGAGAGAAACAGAGACAGTATTAATAGAAGATATGATTCCTGGAAGATGATTTGAGGGATGACTGGGACGTTGGTAGCAACATGACATTAAGAAAACCTTAAACACAATTTTGGAGAAAGCAAAAGAACTGGCTAAAGATCAAGAGCTGGGTTATGGTGAGTACTACATTCTACAAAGGACAAGAAACAGGAAGAAGTATAAATACAGAAGGAATTGTTGAAGGACAAATTAATAAGAGATAAATTTAATATTGTGAACATATAAATAGAGACAATACTGCTTAAAATCTTGCTTAAAGGAAAGGATGACAGTAAACACAAGAAAGACAGCTATATGTGTATGTGCCTGGACTCACAAGGGGAGCAAAGAATAAAACACTGCGACCTACAAGGTATGTCGTAAGAGGTGACTGAGGTTGGGGACCTAGGAAACTACCCCAGTAAATAAAAAGTGTAGCATACATCGGATGTGCTGGCTTACTGGTAGTCGCATAACTTGCACAATGTACAATTGTTCCCAGGCTCAGATCACATACAAATCACAAAGAGTGGTTAACAAGTGGTTGATATGGTGCACTAGAAGAAGAAGAAGAAGCTATCACATGGCTACTAATTTTTAAGAACATAAGGACAAAATAAACAAACTATGTTATTCTGTATCAATGGAAGTTATCAACAATCGTCATAACTTATTTATGTTTGCAGGAAAGGCGCAAGATGCAGACTTCACAAGAAACCAGAAGACTCGATTTATATAACGAAAAATTAGTATGCCTTCAGAAACTTGTAAGTAATTTAGACGTTTTTTTTGTTATCAACATTTGAATGAGATACGAGTCTGATTGTCTTCCCTACGCACTATAAACAATCAGATCTGACATCATGCTACAGTATAACTCGGTAGCTGGGGACGAGTCTGATTGTCTTCCCTATGCACTATAAACAATCAGATCTGACATCATGCTACAGTATAACTCGGTAGCTGGGGACGAGTCTGATTGTCTTCCCTATGCACTATAAACAATCAGATCTGACATCATGCTACAGTATAACTCGGTAGCTGGGGTACTTTCTTGAGCTTCTATTGACTCTTACCACTTGTATTTTTAACTATAATTGAGTCTAAGAGCAATTGTACATTGTGCAGTTATGCGCCTACAAGTAGGCCAGCACATCCGATTTCTGTGATGCTTTTTATTTACTAGGGTAGCTTCCCTTGGTCACCTCTTGAGTCATGCCTTATAGGTCGCAGTGGTACTATTCTTTGCTTCCTTGCGGCCCCAGTACCACACAGGGGTGAGGATAAGTAATATTGATTGTAAATGTTCTGCATAGAGCATGTCAATTTCATCTCTGTCTTACACAAAGAAGTTTCTTGTCCCAAACTCACCTTTGTCTTACAGAAAGTCTCTTTAATCACTTATGGAAATACATAAGTTCTTTCTTACAATACCACATCCATCTTACAGAGTCTCTTTTTCATATATTCTTTACAAATCATGCTCATTTGTTTGTCAACCACATTTTTATATTCCAGTTTCAACTATTGAAAACACTTGGCAAGGGAGTAGAAGCTGACAAACTATTATCAATGATTATACTCAAAGACAAAACAGAAAATGAGAAACAAGAAGAAATTGTTATCAGGTAAAATATAAACATGACTAACATTTTTTTGGATTGTATTTCTGAAAGCTGTTTTGTAGAAACATGGTTAGTGCTTGCTTTACATTCTTCTTCTTCTTCTTCTTCTTCTTTGAATGCTCCACATCAACCACTTGTTAACTACTCTTTGTGATTTGTTTCAGTTTCAGTTTAGAATATCTTCATTGCATTCTGGACATGTCCATAGGTGCTCCGATCTCCTTCGCAATATCTCCAACAGTGTCCAGTGACTGATCATGCCAGTTCGATTTTGATTGATGAGCCTACTCATATACCTGCTATGCTATTCTTTTTTTGCAACTCCAATCTTCAAACCCATCTCCTGCAATCTAGTAGTTGACGTGGATTGGTTTAAATGAAAATCTTCCTTGCGTCCATACTCTATTTGAGCGTTCAAAATGTCAGCTCTATCCATTGGCTGGCCCCCGATAAAGCGGCAGAGCCAGCCAGCCTGTCTACTCTATCATTGCTAACGACACCCATGTGCCCCGGAACAAATATAAATGTCATTCTGCAAATTGTTGATGCTTGTAGTGATTCAGTCCATTGCCTGCGCACCAAACCAGCCTCCACCTTTCAGATCATACTCAATGAATCGCTCAGTATGCACGCATGAGTGTAGTTATGTGACTCCAGCCAGAGTAGTCACCACAAGTAGAGTGTTTAACCAGCAAGTCCCATAAACTATGAGTATGTATATTCCTCAGCATCAGATTGAGAACCTATAGGTATGTACAAAGGACTATGATGTCGGTTAAGTAACCAATATTCCATAATTAATATAAAGCAAACGTGTTAGGTTTTGAATGCATCTTACTATTGCTTCAGGTTAAAGAAAGTGCACGAGGATGTTCGTCAAGCAACTGTCAAGATAATCTTAGAAGAGCAGAAGTTTAGTGAAGACATTTATAGGATCAAAAAGTGTACAGACGAACTTAACAAGGTGATATCAATGTTTTAATATTTTTCAGAATACACTTCACAAGCTTCTTTCTTTGTACTTTTCAAATATCTTCAGTATTTTTTATCTACATGTAAAATGCGGTGCCTGAGAAAAGTTACCAACAACACCAGAAAAGGCAAAGTCACCAACATCAGCATAAGAAAGAAAGTTGGCACAGAACCTTGTTTGAGTTACATTGAGAAACAAAGAATGAAGTGGTTTGGCCACTTAATAAGAATGCATCCAAACTCCACAGTATACAAAGTCTTCTACAACAGAACATCAGGAAAGAAACCGAGAGGAAGACCATGAAAAAGATGGTTAGATGGCATAGCAGAATCCTGTCAAAGAGCAAGAATAGCAATCACCCAAGCCACCAGAATAGCGCAAGATAAAAACAGAAAACTGTGACACTGGGCAGCAACCCGGTAACAATGTGACGACAAAAGAAGAAGAAGTTTATTGTTCTGGAACATGATGTTCATACTAACCTTTATAATGGGTGTGCGACAATAAATTGGTGATATTTATTTACTTATGTAAGAATATGTCATAAATTGTTGGTGACATTTGTATATAAATGTATACAGTGGAAAGAATAGACCTGTGCATATGGACTGAGCAGGAATCCACGATGAACCGTGTCAGGAGGAGAAAATGGCGGTGGGTAGCATACTCTGTGGAAGACACATTCAAGTGTCACTAGACAAGCATTTGAGTAGAACTTGCATGGAAAATGGAAAAGGAGAAACCCTAATCAGACCTAGAGATGGAATCTTCTTGCAGCAAATGCCAAAGTGTATACATATTGGCTAAACAAATTCTACAAATATGTCTTAAGCCTTGTATTTATCCAGTCCTGCTCATGAAAAAATTGATGACTAATTTCCTTAATCACAATATAAATTTCTATGTCCTTTCAACAGCTGGTACTAAATTCCATGTCCTTGCAACAGCTGGTTCATGTCCCTGTCAATAGCTGTCACAAATTCCATGTCCTTGTCCAGCCCGCTGGCAAATTCATGTCCTTGTCAACAGTGGTCCTAATCCATGTCCTTGTCCAACAGCTGGTCACTAAATTCCATCCTGTCAACAGTGGTCATTCCCATGTCCTTGTCCAACAGCTGGTCACTAAATTCCCATGTCCTTGTCCACCAGCTGGTCAATCCATGTCGTCCCAGCTGGTACTAAATTCCCATGTCCTTGTCCACCAGCTGGTCACTAAATTCCCATGTCCTTGTCCACCAGCTGGTCACTAAATTTCCATGTCCGTGTCCAACAGCTGGTCACTAAATTCCCATGTCCTTGTCCACCAGCTGGTTACTAAATTTCCATGTCCTTGTCCACCAGCTGGTTACTAAATAACTGCAAATAAAGGACAGTAAGTAGATTGAAGAAACATGAATAATGCCATATTGTAAAATTTGACATCTGACCTCTGTTCATTTATCAATTTTGACTTTTAAAAATTCTTTTACTGAATAAATTCAAATTTGGCTATTTCTTGTTTTTGTACATCAGATATTGTCAAGTAATAATCATGCAATTGAGGAAGCGAACCCATTCCATCAGTTACTTGAACAAAGTGAAGGCAAGCATCCATGTTCTAATTTTTATTGTCATATTGTTCTGAATTGATATCTAAGAAATACCACATTTTTTTAAACATAAATTGTGAACAATAACAGTCACATGTCATGAAAAAAAAACCAGTCACATGTCATGAAAAATATTGCATAATGAATGTGGAATGTATTATTTCTGTCAGATCAGTTTCCCTGATCAACAATCTCGCACATTGGACAAGTAAATATGAGTTCCATCCTCCAATTCTTAATTTTGGTGGCTGTACCACTATCGACAGCCATCTCTCTCAATCTGTCAGCAACTGGGATTCACAACCCTGAAACTTCTCTGTTTGGAAAGACACTCTCAATGTGTTAAGAATGTCATTTCGGTCCATTGCATTTCCTTCTGATACCATAGCCATGCAAAACAATCTATCAGCTTGTTCATTACCCCTGACTCATATGTACCCTGGGACAAAAATGAAGATGATTAATACATAAATATATAGTACATATTACACAGTTAAGCTCTACTTGCAAGCTATGCATTTCATATGTTTGAAAACTACAACATTGTCTGGGGACTGCCTAGAGTAGTTGATAGTAGCTCGGCCTGCTAGCTGTGAGACGCCTCATAGCTCGGGTTCGAACCTACTGTCCGGCATTTGTTCGAGTCCCTGGTCTTACTCAGGACGATAACGTGAGTACCTCTGAAGTCGGAGAAAATCTGCCTGTATGGCGAGGGAATACTAACTACGAGTACATTGAGCACACGGCTGCCAGTGTAAGTAATTTACAATGTGCACGCTGCTGCCATTGTAAGAAATTGGAAAACGGATTTTCACGCAAAAATCAGTTTCAGAGATGAAACTTCGTCTGAGTTGAAAGCGGATGAAATAAAAAAACAAAAAAACAACAACATTGTCTTTATAAATATTATTTTACAGCAAAGTTATTATTCATTTCAGAAGAAAGACTGGATCCAGCAAATAATGACTTGGGAACAGTACACTTACCATTCAAGTTCTCTCCGTTTGACATGGATCTCACACCAGATATTCTGTCATCTGGTTTAAAGATCATAACTGAGAGAACTAACAGCTGTCAGTCAGTGGCAGATGTCAAGTCTATACTAGAAGATTGTAAAGAGTTTGGGGAAGAGTTCATGGGTGTATGGGGTGGAACACCATCATCATCACAGAATGAAATGGAGGAGGATGAGATTTTTATGGAAGATCATGGTATACTATTTTTATAAATGTTATTTAGTGTATTATAACTGTAATTAATCTAAAGTTGTTTAAATGCCAAGGATTGACTTCATTGTACCATGTTTCCCCATAGGGCTCCTTCCTTGTCAGCAGAAATGGCAAGCCATCTTATCCATCTATCTCTCTTCCTTCTCTTTCACCAATCTATTTCTCATCAATCTATTTCTCATCAATCTATTTCTCATCAATCTATTTCTCACCAATCTATTTCTTACCAATCTCTTATCCATCTATTTCTCATCCATCTATTTCTCACCAATCTATTTCTCATCAATCTATTTCTCACCAATCTATTTCTTATCCATCTATTTCTCATCCGTCTATTTCTCATCAGTCTATTTCTCATCCATCTATTTCTCACCAATCTATTTCTCATCCATCTATTTCTCATCAATCTATTTCTCATCAATCTATTTCTTACCAATCTATTTCTCACAAATATATTTCTCATCAATCTATTTCTCACCAATCTATTTCTTATCCATCTATTTCTCATCCGTCTATTTCTCATCAGTCTATTTCTCATCCATCTATTTCTCACCAATCTATTTCTCATCCATCTATTTCTCATCAATCTATTTCTCATCAATCTATTTCTTACCAATCTATTTCTCACAAATATATTTCTCATCAATCTATTTCTCACCAATCTATTTCTTATCCATCTATTTCTCATCCGTCTATTTTCATCAGTCTATTTCATCCATCTATTTCTACCAATCTATTCTCTATCCATCTATTTCTCATCAATCTATTTCTCATCAATCTATTTCTTACCAATCTATTTCTCACAAATATATTTCTCATCAATCTATTTCTCACCAATCTATTTCTTATCCATCTATTTCTCATCAATCTATTTCAAATTAACGTACTATGTTAGTATGTGTATGGAGGTCTCTGTGACGTTGAGGTAAGGTATAGATTGATTTCTCACCAATCTATTTCTTACCAATCTATTTCTCACCAATCCATTTCTCATCCATCTATTTCTCACCAATCTATTTCTCAACAATCGATCACTAATCTATTTCTCACCAATCTATTTCTCATAAATCTATTTCTCATCAATCTATTTCTCAGCCATATATTTCTTATCTATCTATCTCTCATCCTTCCACCTTATCTCTAACTTTCATCACAGCTCTTATCCTAGAAATGTCTCTCTTCTTCTCTTGACCAGACTATAATGAAGATAACTGGCCTGAGTTTGACCGGTCCCAGAACAGTCTACTAGGACTCACAAATGTAGAAGTGGTTCAGCTCATTCATCAACTGTCAGATCTGAGGGAGAAAATACAAACAATAAACTCTGAAGGAGGAAGACTCGTATTTGTGAGTAAAGAAAACACTCTATCCTCTCTTTGATATTTATTGTTTGTTTGTTTATGTAGGGAATTAAAGCTTTATTAACACTTTCGCTCCTCTGGGCTGATACACTGGCTTGCAGTGTTTTTAAGATGATGAAAAGCCTGTATAGTGTCTAATACAGTATACATTGCAAGTTTGCAATATAAATGCATCCGAATGTAAAAAAAAAATTACGGAGTGAAAGGGTTAAGCCGAGGCTCTTGACCTTTAACCTAAGGATAAACCTTGTTTTGGTTATATTAGAGCCTTATTTTTCAAACATTGTTCATAAAGTTAGGGAGGGAGCTTTATTTGTGTTTCTTATATATAGGGGATTAAAGCCTCTTGAAGCCAAATCATGCCCCTTTCAACCCAACGACACACTTTGTTTTGGTTATATTAGAATGCATAGGCCAACAAACATAAAAATTAAAAATTATAAAAATTAATTGGAGAATTCAAGTTTTGTTAAATATATATAGGGGATGAGAAAGAATAGATATATTATAGAGGGAATATCTATAATTATATATAGGAGGGCACTTCTGAGCTGTTTAAATAGTTTTGTTGTAGGAACAAACTCGCATTTTTCTGACTTTGTTATTGTTGGTTGTCACATGATATTTTTCTATTTATTTATTTATTTAAAAAAAATGTTGTTTTGTTTTTTTATGGGACCCGTCCCAGATGTGCCATACCAGGTGGACCCATACAACGGAACATGAAAACGTTTATAAACTATCAAGCCCCATCAATCCTTCGATCGATGGCACTTCTAGTTTTGTACAAGGGTAGCCATGTGGCATTTAATGAAGGCTCTCGACCTTCGGCTTCGATCAAGTGGGCACCAGTTCCGTAACACAAGCTGATAACTTTGTGAACCCATAAAATGAGCCACGTGACAGATATCAAGCGATACAGATACTACACTTTGATCTTAGCCAAAAGGCCTTTTATTGTTGTCTGCCAGCATATTACTTCTATTGTTGTCTGCCAGCATATTACTTCTATTGTTGTCTGCCAGCATATTACTTCTATTGTTGTCTGCCAGCATATTACTTCTATTGTTGTCTACCAGCATATTACTTCTATTGTTGTCTGCCAGCATATTACTTCTACTGTTGTCTGCCAGCATATTACTTCTATTGTTGTCTGCCAGCATATTACTTCTACTGTTGTCTGCCAGCATATTACTTCTATTGTTGTCTGCCAGCATATTACTTCTATGTTGTCTCCAGCATATTACTTCTATTGTTGTCTCCATGATATTACTTTATTGTTGTCTCCAAACATAAAATTCTATTTTTCTCCATTTTTATGATTATTTTTTGTTGTCTCCCATGTATGACTTTTCAATTGTTGTCTCCCTTTGATTGACTTAAAATTGTTTCTCCCATCGTGAATTTTTCAATTGTTGTCTCCTTTAATGACTTAAATTGTTGTCTCCGTCGTATGACTTTTCATTGTTCTCTACACTATCTATATTGTTCTCCCATTTCGACTTCTATTTTGTTCCCATCATACATTTTTTAAAAGTCTGCCATCGTATGAACTTTTCTGTTCTTGTAATAATTTTCTCCCATAGGACTTCTATTGTTGTGTCCCATTGCATGATTTTTTTTGGGTCTTTTATTTGATATTTGTAGACCTAGAAATACTAACCTAGAAATACTAACCTAGAAATACTAACCTAGAAATACTAACCTAGAAATACTAACCTAGAAATACTAAGTCAAAAATTGGGAAGAAAAGGCTAAGAACATAGATGAATGGAGGCAGGTGATATCTGCAACATTTAATTTCAAAGTTGAAAATCGTAATAATAATAATAATAATAAAATAACTACGTTGGCAGGTCAGAAGGAAACACTCCCGGAAATTCACAGTGCTTGAGCAACGCTGTGAGCTGTGAATGTTACATGGAATGCTTTTGCTGTGTCAACCGTGCGTTTGTTGTGTGTATTCAGAAAATGGCGGACAGCGGTTATGATGAACAAGCTCAATCTGCCGTATGCAGTTATATTGCGAGTGCAGAAAGCTGGATTTTGTCATGATTGATGTTCCCTTCGACAAAAATTGCAATTCAAGTGATGAACAGTTTTGTGTTGCTACATCAGCGACGGCCATATGCATTTATGTGGTGCATCTTGTTTTTGTGGCGGTACGCGGCTGTTTCATTCTGGAATTAGTTCACACAGGAAACATTTCACAGTTGTTAGCATTTCGTGTGATTTTCATTGGCACAGGAACGGAGCAATTATGGGGTGACCCGTTGCAGTGAAGTTGGAACCGTACTTATGAACTATGAACTCCCGGAAATGGTGAAAAGTTGAAAACACACAAAATACGGACATGTGAGACATGACTCCTTTCAAAAAATTTTTCATTAAAACAGTCAAAGATGGTAGAAGAAAAACACAGCATAGATTGACAACATCAAGGATTGTTCAGTAAAGGACTTGCTCACACTTGTCCGCCTCGCAGAGGAAAGAGATCGTTGGAAGGACTTATGTGCTAGGGATTCCATTGTAGCACCCCTACTTCACTAATTGGTTATGTACTTTATTATTATTGTTGAGGTCGTTACTGCTGCCCTCCAGTGGCTCTCTGTGACTCTGCTTACTGGGGCCGTTGTTTTATCCGAGTCTCAGTCGAAACCTCGGGGAAGATCCAGAGTGGCAGACTGCGTTATGAGTGAATGTTGTCCAGAATGGCAGACTGCGTTATGAGTGAATGTTGTCCAGAATGGCAGGCTGCGTTATGAGTGAATGTTGTCCAGAGTGACAGGCTGCGTTATGAGTGAATGTTGTCCAGAATGGCAGGCAGCGTTATGAGTGAATGTTGTCCAGAAATGCGGGCTGCGTTATGAGTGAATGTTGTCCAGAATGGCAAGCTGTGTTATGAGTGGATGTTGTCCATAAAAGTTGTCATCCTTCAGATGCTGATGCTGATCTACTGAACTGCGCATGTGGGTGTTCGCAACAATGAGCGAACGGACAGGCATACATCCACAGCATCGATTGTCGGGGGGTTTAAGATTGATAAGTGGGAATGTTCTTCAGTAGTTTGGAGGCCTACTGTTGGATGGGGACAATAAAATTGCTGATGAATCAATCCAGCGATGTATGGAGTTTAGAATTACACGTTGTACTAGTAGAACTGGATGTTTAAGTGGCAGATAGAGGAGTGTTTAAAACCAGCGAGTCACAGGAACCATTAGTATGCATACTCTTAGACATCTGTTGGGAGAGACTGAGAACCTTTGAATCTGTCTGGTGTGCTATGCCGTGGATTCAGTAATTAATAACCAATAAGAAATATTATTTCACCACTGTGACGTTTAATCTGACCACAATATTTTAGTATCATAGTGATTTGTTTTGATATATTGGATGAATTCGTTTGCTGCACCAAATTAACGTACTATGTTAGTATGTGTATGGAGGTCTCTGTGACGTTGAGGTAAGGTGTTCACCTCTCGCTACAAAGGTACTCAGTTCGTTAACTCGGGAAGCGATCGGGATATTTTTTTTAGGGATCGATGATCTCAATGGAGGTGAGATCGAGTTCCTAGTCCTATCGCAGACGAACGTTGAAGTTTGGTAGATCTCGTTTCAGTTTCAGTTTGCAATATCTTTATTGCCTCGATTCAGTTGATCTCAATATCTCCACAGCGTCAAGATCACCGTTCGATGTTGATTGATGAGTCTACATACGTAGATTCTGTGTTAAAGTTGAGCACGTACAAAAATCTTTGACAGTTGAAAATCGGTAGGAGTAATCTGCAAAGTAACTGTCTGGCAAAATTCATGAAAAGATTAAAATAAAATTCCTACAAACATTTTTACAATTTTCAAAATTACACGTGGACCATCGCCGATGCTACAGAATGCGTGTACTACAGATGAAATATTTTGTTTTAAAAAGAGATCGAATGGTTATTCACTGGAGTCCATGCTGATAGTCCTATCAATCAACCACTCAATCAATTTACTATGTGCTTACACACACAACATGTGCTCGCTGTGTGTTTATTTTGCACATGTCTATTCACCATTGTTATAACCAGTACTCTTGCCCTACTTGCAACCAAGCAATCGTTCCCCACATTGATTGTGTACCTCTTGGCGATATAATTTCGTGTAGCAGATGGTTAGAATCGTTATGTTTTGTCTGGTCAATATAAAATTCTACTCATTGCCGTAACTATATAACATGTGTAAACATCCGTCCATATTATTTTTGAATATACATAATGCCGTTTGTAACTTCAAAGCCACAAAATGTATGTATTTATCTTGACATGTAGTTATGTACAATTTAAAGAATTTCTCTGCTACGTTTTTAGTTACAAAGTGCATGTGATAGAAAGAATATATTTATAATATATGTTGACGATTGAGAGATAACCGTTATCTAAGTTTAGCTAATAAAGATATTAAAAACTCGATCGCTAGAGCTATACAAGATTGATACAATATGTAAACATAAATTATGCTTATTTATTTACATTTATTATATATATAACATGCCTCTCTCTCTCTCTTCTCTCTCGCTCTCTCTCTTTTCTCTTTCTTTACTGAATCCTTACATTAACAGTTTTCTGTATCATATAATGATGCAGGCACGAAACTTAGAGTCTTCAGTACCAAGACTACACATGTGTTTATGTGTGACCAGCTATATATATATATATATATATATATATACTATATATATATAATATATGAGAAGAGAGGGCGAAATGAGAGACTGAATGCGTGTGTCAAACTTAAATAGCTGCAGTATGGAACATCATTCTTGTCAAGTGCAATATTTAATGATATGATTCATACAACTCTCTATACAAATTGCTATTCTAGGCTGGCGTTACCACATTCCACAAAATAATTCTACAATAATAATATATTAATTCAATTTTGTAATTGATATATTTACAAATTGTATAAAAGCGTAAATCTTCTTCTTCGAAACCTCTATATCATATTTCCCAAACCTTTTCGTCCCACCGTCCATAAACTGGACATCAACTTTTAACGTCCTCCTTCCCATTATAACAATTTTTCACCCCCACTACATATCTATAGCATGCTCCATTTTCACTTTGATTAGAAAATTATAGTCGTTCAACAACTCATGCAAACAGTCAATCGAATTGAGCAAAACCATCAGTTTCACAGTAGCGAAACTTTGCACCCAACCTTAGAATTATACCGACGCAAATGTCTGATGGAAAAAATTGCTATAGGAAACCTGGATTTTGTAATATAACGGTTTCCTCTGATGTTGCGCATATTTGAGCTAGTCTGATACATCATTTTAGTTTTTCAGTAAACTGCACACATATGACATTTGATGACAAGTCTCATGCAAAGGCGTATCATCTCAGCTTATACATGGGGGCCAATGTTGATAATTGCAATACAGTCATGAAATAAACAAGAAATGTAGACTTAGTTGTATTATTGCTTTTAAATAACTATTACAGTTAACATTAGCTGCCATATCATAATGCACTCCTTTCGTCAGCTTGGGACTGGCAATGGGGAGCTCAGTAGTAGTGTCCCTTGCGAACGTCGCATTCACCATAGCCCGTCTGAAAAGCTCTATATCTCTTGCAATTTCTCCTGCCTCTTCCAGCGTCATGTTCAGTTTCTTTGATGTCCTGCTACCACCTTCTCTTGGTCTCCCTGACTCGTTTTCCAAGAACCATGCTTCATTACCTTTCTCTCAGACCACTGTGGCATTTAATGTGGCCAAATATTTCATCTTCAGCGACATGATGTTATTTATGAGTCAATGCTTCTTGATACTCAGGTCTTGTAGGATGTCTTTGTTTCTCTCTTCTCTTCAGGATGTTCTAAGAACTTTTCTATGCACCTTGTTATATCGGAGCTGCTGGAAGATTCTTTTTCAAATTCTACTTCTTGTTACAGTGTGCGTGTTTAACTATGGAGGAATCACTATAATAAAGTAGCTCTTTTCTCTGGTTCTTGTATACTGTAGTACAGATGACCCATATTTGCCTCTTTGCGGAAATGCGTGTATAGCATTAATGATACTTTTGCATTGTAACTTCAAACTCATTAGAAATGTTATACCAATTTCTGTTTTGAGAAGTCAACAATATGACCCAATAGCATCAAACTAATTTCGATATACGCCTTTAACAAAATGTCCGTCTCGCACTAATGACGTCAATTCTATGTTCAAGCCCGAGTCTTTTTGGTCATGAAAATGCAGAATTGTTAAAAAACCATGAATTCGTCTAAATGTTGCTATTTTTGTCATCAATGTATTAAATGGCTGTAAACATGAGTTTTCTCCAACCATGCCAATGGATGCGTTAAATATATAGTACAAAGAAGGAAACTTCTAGATGGTATGATTGTTTGAATGGCAAAAATATTTTGTAGCGTCGGAAACATGTGTAGTTCACATGCAAGTTTTCAAGTTATTTCATCAAATGGTTACAAAGATACAAATTTTTATCTGTGGGCATGACAAGTTGAACGGACTATAATATATATTTATGCCATACATGGTCAATTTTCAAATGATTATATGCATGAAATAGAAAATTGATGAAAAAATGGATCGTGTAGGATAGGCATAAGATGAATTCAAATGCAGAATTTAAATTTGTAATAATTATTCAATCCGAAATCACGAAAATATTCCCCGAAAGGCTTCTAGCCCACCATGCCCCCTTGGAAGTCTTCAGTGCTGACAGGGAGGCGGTACCGCCCATTTTGGGAAACCATGCTCTATATCGACCACTTGTTAATCACTCTGTGTGATTTGTAAGTGATCTGAACCTAAGAACAATTGTACATTGTGCCAGTTATGCGTCTATAAGTAGGCCAGCACATCCGATTTCTGCGATGCTTTTTATTTACTAGGGTAGCTTCCCTAGGCTCCTACATCAGTGGCCTTTTACGACATGCCTTGTAGGTTGCAGTGTTACTATTCTTTGTTCCCTTTGCGAGTCCCAGCAACACACGAGCGCTTTGGACCAGTCAATGGTTATTTATTGATAACAAGTATTACTAATACTGATATTTCTTAGTGTTAAACTGAACTTGTAACATAATATAACCTTGATTTACCATGTTGTGTTGCTTTTAACTGAATTAGTCTTTTACACAATACTGGAATGTGAGGAACACGCGACGGTTGGGGTCTTATTTCCTAGAATTTATACCTGAGCCCGCCGGTCATATCTTATCGGTGGCCATGATTGAACATGATGCTGGAGGCATAGTTTTTCAGGCGGCTGTAATGAAAGCAATGTTCCGCAAGGGACATGCTACTTGATAAAACTGAAACTAGAACTAGAATTTGAGCATAAACTTATTAGTAATTAATTTTAATATACTCGTAGTTTAGTTGCCAAGCGTACCTTGTTCAAACATCGCGGTGGGCAGGTTTGATTTTTACAAACGGTAAAAGTAGACATCACCGATCAGAAAGCAATGGCAAACTACTGAACGTATATGTGATGCCTAGAAAAATCGACGACTCGTTTACTGTTGTTGATGGCTACGTTCTGTAAATGATATGCCAAGATTTTCATTTCATAATTTAGTTGACTGGCTGATGCTACAAATAAGAAAGAGAAATTAAGATATTTTGGACATATAAAAAGACACGAAGGGCTGGAAAGACCATCATGGAAGGAGGCATACCGGCAAAGAGAAGAAGAGGAATACAACAGAAGATGGATTCAGGATGTAACTGATGGTTTGAACATGACGGCTGCAGAGGCAGACATCTGGCCTACGAGATAGAGAAATTCCGGAGGACTGTTGGGGTGGCAAAGTTCTGCTATTTGATGATGAGTTTAGTTGACAGGTCATCATCACTGCACATTAATTACATGAACTCACCAGTGGTCTAATCTCTTCCTTGTGATATCTGTCAGCATGTGGTGACTAGCAACACTCATTCTCTTTTTGGTTTGTTTTCTTCTTTGGCTTCCAGCACAACGCTCTTGTCTAGCTACACCCCGTTTGATTCGATATTCTTGTGCTCTGGTTAGTGTTACAGATTCATCCTAATTTCTTGAATTGTGTACATGCGCTGTCTTTATTAAGTCATTCAGAATATAAGCCTGGTTTATTGTTTGTTGGCTTTCTATAGTATTCGTTCCAGATATAGGGAATCTTCTTCTTCTTCTTTTCTTCTTTTTTGTTCACCCACTATGAATTCAGGCTCAGTCAGGCAACTGGTAAGCCGCTTCTGACTGATTTTTGCGTGAAGACTTGCTTTCCTTATCAGTGTTCATCGCCATTAAGGCTAACCTTCTCCGACTTCAGAGGTATATAAAGTAATAACAATGACAATGTTTCCATCTGTTCTTACAGGTTAGCAAATCTTTTAGAATTGAATCAAGGCATCTGATCATGTACATATAATAAAGTAATCAGGACATCTGATCATGTACATATAATAAAAGTAATCCAGGGCATCTGATCATGTACATATAATAAAAGTAATCAAGGATCTGATCATGTACATATAATAAAAGTAATCCAAGGGCATCTGATCATGTACATATAATAAGTAATCAAGGGCATCTGATCATGTACATATAATAAAAGTAATCCAAGGGGGGATCTGATCATGTACATATAATAAAAGTAATCCAATGGGCATCTGATCATGTACATAATAAAAAGTAATCCAAGGGGGCATCTGATCATGTACATATAATAAAAGTAATCCAAGGCATCTGATCATGCATATAATAAAAGTAATCAAGGACATCTGATCATGTACATAATAAAAGTAATCAAGGACATCTGATCATTACAATAATAAAAGTAACAAGGACATCTGATCATGTACACATAATAAAAGTAACAATCTTTCACTTGTTGAATTCGCCCGTGTGTTGCCGGTGCTCTCAAGGGAGCAAAAATAGTACCACTGCGATCTACAAGGCATGTCGTAAGAGGCGACTGATGTAGTACCTAGGAAGCTACCTAGTAAATAAAAAGCATCGCAGAAATCGGATGTGCTGGCCTACCTGTAGACGCATAACTGGCACAACGTACAATCGTTGTTAGGCTCAGATCACATACACATCACACAGAGTGGTTAAAAGTGGTCGATATGGAGCGTTTGAAGAAGAAGAAGAATATAAAGGGGACATCTGATAATGTACACATAATAATAGTAACAATGTTTGTACTTGTTGTAATTAATCTTTTACATTAAATTTCAGAGACATTTGGGAGACTACAGCGCCCGCAAGAAAGCCATTGAATATGAAACTAAAGTGGCTGAAGATCGTTCTCGAAGACAATCTGTAACAGAAAGACTGAGAAGCAGAAGTGCAGGTCGTTCTAGAATGAATGAAGACACAACCCTCTATAGCGACGCAGGCGAAAGAAAAACAAACAATAGTAAAGATGAAGATAATAAAACAGACAGAGAATACAGACATATAAGACAGTCTTTGGATTATGATGTCTCTTCACTTTCAGATGAAGCTCTAACAAAATCACTTCATAGACGCAGATTACTCAGATCTAGTACAGATCCTGCATCATTTTATGACCAGGTCTTGGTCACTAAAGAAGATTCAGCATCATCATCACCATCTGCTCGTAGAATATCTTTTGAGGAGTCTCCGGATGGATTCACAGACAAAAGAAAACAAAGATATTCAAGGGGAGATGACTCAAGTGTTTTAACTCTTAGATCTAGCAGACGTAAGGATGACCTTTCTTTAGAACTAGCATCTATTGCATTAGGACGTACTATTCACGTTGAGACAATTCCAGTTCCTGTGTCCACTGAAAGAACCAAACAACTTGAACTTGGGGTCAAACTAAGTCAGGAAGGTCAAAGAGATGTTAAATATGCGTCTCCATCTTTAGAAAAAGAAAAGCAGATTAAAAAACAAAGTGCTCCAAAAAGTTTGGACAAAGATAAAAATGTGGACATGATATCCGATTCTGCTATCAAACTTTCAAACGTTGCCGCACCTAACACCGCTAATCTACTTAATCATGTTCATGATAACCAAGGACACATATTCTCACTAAAACTAATCTAGATGAACATGAAAAAAGATCTTCACTTACTTCATCACTCAAAAATGATTTACAGACGAAAGGAAATGTTTCTACAGGAAGTCTTAATGTTGAGAAAACAGTAAATCCTAGCAATACGTCTTATTTATCACAGGACAAGTTTGAAACCGGAAATAACACCGAAATTCATCAAGAAACTGTGCAAGCGCCACGTCGACCAGCACGGCTAAAAAAACAAAGTATAGTTTCAGAGACATCAAAGGAAATGTTGTCACAAACATCTCAGTTACATTCACTCAAATCTTCAGTTTCTGTAACATATATTCAAAGTGATATAGATAACATTGATGGTGACAGACACTTGGTAGATGCAGATGTATTGAAATCATCTCAATGTGTTGAAAATGAATTAGTAAACACAGACACACACAAGGTTAAACACTTGGGGGAGAAATCGAATTCTATTCAGAACAAAGAAGAAAACGATATTGCAAGACAGACTTCAAATGAGTCACATGAAAGAAACTGGGATGTATCCAATTTGAGATCGTTCTTTGACCAAGACAGCGTACAAGAAAACAGAACAAAGACTGTTTCAAAACAAGACTTAAAAAAGAAACCAGAAGTTAAACCACGTGTTGGTAAAGTCAAGCCACGTGTTGGTGAAGTTAAGCCACGTGTTGGTGAAGTTAATCCTAACACAAGTCCAAAGTTTATTGAAGATATTGACATTGAATTAACCAAGAAAGAAAACGACTTAACATCTGAACAAATGTCGAGGGTAGTACACGTTTCAGTCAGTTCTGTTACTGCAGATAACTCAAACACAAAGAGTGAAGACAATTTATCCCAGTTGCATGAAGACATCAAAAATAACAAACCAAAAAAGGACAAATATTCTTTAAACAATAATCTAGATTCTAAAGATGAGATTGTTCTTCCACCTCTTCCACTAACGCCATGTCCTCTAATACCTTCTGGAGATTCATCAACTCTCGTAGACATACATACAAAAACTGATGAGGAAAATATCACAGAAGTATACACAGTTCCACTCAAAATATCTACCAATAATCAAGATATCAATGAATTCACAAAACTTTCTAAAGTTTCTTCTTCTAAAATGTCAACAAAATATTTATCAGATGTAATGTCATCTAATTTATCAAACTCCTCCTCATTGTTGCCAAGAAACAGCATCAAAGATAATAAGATTAATGAGAAATCTCCATCATCTGAAACATTCTCAGAAGCATGCTCCTCCGATTCCATCAGTCTTAAATCTAACAGTTCTCACACGGACTATAGAGACAATGTTGTGAAAGATATCACAGGAAGAGATGACCTTTCAAGTGTAACCATGTCACACAAGATATTGTCTTCTAGTAGTTCTGGGAGTACAGATGCCACAAACGATGTCTACGGGAGGGAAACGGACTATGCTCTCTACTCAGGTTAATTATAATTTTGATAATTTTCTAAGAATGTCCTCTCTTAAAGTCAGTTATAATTTTTGATAATTTTCTAAGAATGCCCTCTCTTAAAGTCAGTTATAATTTTTTATAAGTTTCTAAGAATGTCCTCTCTTAAAGTCAGTTATAATTTTGATAATAGAAGCGTACCAGTTCGTGTGTTGATTGATGAACCTTGTCATATGGCTGTTGTGCTCTTATTTTCTTGCCACTCCAATCTTCAATTTCAGCTCTTGCAATCTAGCAGTTGACGTGGATTGGTTTAGATAAAAGTCCTCGTTGAGGCCACACTCTATGAGACTTCCAAAATGTCAGCTCTATCCATTGGCTGACTCTCTCCCCCTCCCCCTCCCACCCACCCAATCCTCCGACATGATGGCAGAGTCAGCCAGCACTCTCATTGTCCTCGACATCCATGTGCATCACAAGGAAGAATGAAGGTGAATGTAAGTCTGCGAAATTTTGACGCTTGTAGTGATTCAGTCCATTGCCTGCGCACAGAGCCAGCCTCGACATTTCCGATCATACTCAATGAATCAACCAGAATGCACGCATAAGTGTAGTTTTGTGACTCTAGCCATCATTCAGAGTGCACGCATGAGTAGTTTTGTGACTCTAGCCATCATTCAGAGTGCACGCATGAGTGTAGTTTTGTGACTCTAGCCATCATTCAGAGTGCACGCATGAGTGTAGTTTTGTGGCTCTAGCCATCATTCAGAGTGCACGCATGAGTGTAGTTTTGTGGCTCTAGCCATCATTCAGAGTGCACGCATGAGTGTAGTTTTGTGGCTCTAGCCATCATTCAGAATGCACGCATAAGTGTAGTTTTGTGACTCTAGCCATCATTCAGAGTGCACGCATGAGTGTAGTTTTGTGACTTAAGCCATAGTATTGTCTTAGTACCCCAGTACTTCTATTGTCATGCTACTGGTTGTCTTAGTACCGCCAGTACTTCTATTGTCATACTACTGGTTATCTTAGTACCGCCAGTACTTCTATTGTCATACTACTGGTTATCTTAGTACCGCCAGTACTTCTATTGTCATGCTACTGGTTGTCTTAGTACCGCCAGTACTTCTATTGTCATACTACTGGTTGTCTTAATAAATGCTCTACTGACTTCCGATATCTTACAAATTGTTACAAATAACTCTAAGACAGCGTTTCTCAAACTAGAATCCGCGGACTCCTAGGGGTCCCCGAAATACTCACAGTGGTCCTCAAGCGCTTGAAGGAATGTTATGATATTTGACATTTCAAACAGAGAAATACATTTAAAACATTTGTATAAAAACAGTGGTCAACTAGTTCCACTGCGAAATCAAATGCTCCGGACCAGACCGGAGTCTAAATGTCTGAAGGATAAAATTAAAGATCATTGGAACATTTCCTCAGTCTGAGAGCATTGTTTACTATTGTAACACACAGATAATGCATTCATGTACATTTTCATATCTAGAAACTTATAGGAACCGCGACAGCAAAATGTATTACAAAGGGGTTCGCGGGAAATGCAAAGTTTTGAAACCGCTGCTCTATGACATCGCCAGTATGCTTCTTTGGCAACTTGTGTGGAACACATTCTTCCTTTTCTTATGTGATGTGAGCAGGGAACCATGCTTCACTGGCATGTAGCAGAAGGATTGCTCAACACTAAAGCTCTGTACACAGTAAGCGTTGTGTTAATGTTCAGCGTGCTCATTTTTCAAACTCTCTTCCAATAGCTTGGTTAAGGTTGTTTAGAACAAGTGTATTTGGGGGGTCTTGGTGGCTGGGTGGTTATGCCTTTGTCCTGCTTTTGAAAGTCGTTGGTTCGAATCCGGACCGCGCGGTTCTATTCATGCGTGCATTTTTTCAGAGACCCCTAGGATTGTTATTGGAGCTACGGAGTTCGTACTTTGTACGATACGCTCGGCAGGTGGCGTGCCACTTCTGCGGAAAGGGACCGAGCCATATGGTGTAAACTCGGCGCATTGAAGTCAATTCTTCGGCTTCAGACCCGTTGATCGTTCTGTGTAACTTCGCATCCAACCAGTGCTCGCTAGTTATGACAGAGCCAAGTCAAACAAACTAATTTAGGACACCCCTCCTCTCATACCTTACCCCAATTCGTGGCTACATATGTTTAGGACACCCCCCTCCTCTCCTACCTTACCCCAATTCGTGGCTACATATGCAGAGTTTCTTTGCTGTCAACCATCCACGTTATTTTTGTAAAGACTTTTTTCATCATCCCCGTACATGTGTTGTTTTAATATTTATTATATTCTGTCTGTTTTGATCTTTTTATGCAATCAATGGTGAACCTCAGAGATAAAATAAGCGGCGAAGAACACTGTTTATGAAGTGCACACAAAAGCCTGTTCTAGAAATCTCTTCTTATTCTGACGCTGTGATGCAAAACTGAATTAGATCAAAGAAGAAGAAGAAGCACTCAATGGTTTAGAGAGAGAGAAAAAGAAAGAGAGAGAGAGAAAGATAGAGAGAGAAAGATAGAGGTAGATAGAGATGCAGACAGAGGGAGAGAAGACGCATCATCATTAGCTGACGTGCCGACTGGCGTAGGCGATCATGGATCCCCATAAATCTCTGTTTTTGGTGTTTGCTATCAACTCAGATGTTGACGCTCTACCGTGCCATGAAGTCAGGCTATCCAAAATTATCTCTCTCTGTCTTCCTCTGTCTCGTCTACCCTCGATTTTACCGGTTGTCACAATGTGTTCTAAACTTCCCTCCTCATCACATTCCCGAAAAATGATGACTGCCTCTTTCTTATATTGATGATAAGCTTTCTCTGGGTCTTGACTACATTCAACACCTCAACATTAGTCATTTTAGCAGTCCATGGGATTCTCATCATTCTTCTGTAAAACCACATCTATGTGGCCCTTAGAGATTTTTCGATCTGTGTGTTCATTGTCTATGACTCGCATCCGTATGTCACTATTGGTTCTATGTAGCGCTGAATAACTCGTATTCTAATTTCAATTGACAAGGACTTGTTGCAGATAATGCTTCTCATTTTCAGGAACAATGTTTTCGCTTGCCCTATTCTGCTTTTTATTTCTGATCGGCATCTGCCATCTGATGTTACCAGGACTCCAAGGTATTTAAATTGCTGCACTTGTCTTGAGAGAAGACTATTATTTAAACAAAACTCTTATTATTCTTGTAGAGTAGAATAACAGATATAACAGAAGCGGAGAACAAACGCTGATTATGAAGCTCCCTAAAAGCCCTGTTCTAGAAATCTCTTCTTATTCTGATGCTGTGAGGTAAAAATGAATTAGATCAAAGAACAAGAAGAAGAACTCAATAGTGTAGAAAGACAGAAAGAAATAGAGAGATGCAGAGAGAGAGAGAGAGAGAGAGAGAAGAGAGAAGACTACTATTAAAACACTTATTACTATTGTAGAGTAGAATATCACACATCAACAACTTCATCCACAGAGGGAAACTACATCATTAATCATCATCATGAGAATATCCAGCCCAATCATACAATTAACAAGAAGTTAAAGGAACTGGCAAGGTCTCACAGCGACTTTTCTATCGAAGACATCACTTTTAAAGAGAGAGAGCAACATGTACCGATCTCAAAGAGTGGCACGAAATATTTGAAAAGTTCATCGTTTCCTAGAGTTGCTGAATCTGATGGCAAGATGTTTATCGGTAAGATGTTTGTGGTGTACAATATTATTTCGTCTATGATAATTCTAAGTATGTGCTTCCTATTCTGTTCACTTTCTGTTTGTGCTCTGTTTTTACAGTGTCTCATTTTCATTATAATAAATTGCATTTCCATTAGCCTCTTCAGACCTTAGGGTATCAATATAATAGGAGACTGCAGTAAAACTATGTATAAAATAGATGAAACTGCAGTAAAACTTTTTGATTGGCAAAACACATAATCACAAAGTACTGTAGTTTTACAAATTACAAAAACAATGACAAAATACAGCAACGTTTCGACCAACAAGGCCTTTATCAAGCAATCGATAAAATATGTAGCAGTGACAAAAAACGTAAAAACAAAGTACTGTAGTTTTACAAAATGGAAAAAAAAAACAATACACAGTAATGTTTCGATCAAAATGATTTTATCAAATAAAGAATACAACAGAAGTGAAGAAATTCACTTCTTACATGCACAAAACATATAGAATCAGACAATAAATTCATAAAATATATTTTAGGGCAGTTAGGGATTTCTTGTCTGATTCTATATGATGTGTGCGGTATAAGAAGTGAATTTCTTCACTTCTAGTGTATACTTTGCTTGATAAAGGCCATTTGGTCGAAACGTTACTGTGTATTGTTATTGTATTTTGTATAAAAAGCTACAGACCTTAGGGTATGAAGTCACTTCACTTCAAATTTCTAGGTCCTAGTGTGCAGGAAGTAGGAGAGCCAATTCCTTTCCTACGTGCGGAACGTCGAATGTGAGATTGAATCCACACCCCTCTTGTGTCCGAGGTGATAGCAGTACGCTTATTCATTACGTTAATCCGTCCAACTTCCTTTTCATTACATTTACAAAATACCTTTTCATCATCTCTCAATTTCCTTCTCTTCTTCTCTCACATTGTTGTCATATTTGTCTTCTACCTGCACTTTGCTAGGTCAGCCCACCTGCACTTTGCTAGGTCAGCCACCTGCACTTTGCTAGATCAGTCCACCTGCACTTTGCTAGGTCAGTCCACCTGCACTTTGCTAGGTCAGCCCACCTGCACTTTGCTAGGTCAGTCCGTACGCTTTCAAAGTGAACAAAGAGTATCTAGAACTTCAGGGGAAGCACCAAAGCTAATGTATATGGTAAATAAAGAGACAGTAAATAAGTATTGTCAACCTACTTGAAAACAACATAGCACAGTCAATTCGGGTGTGAAGCAGGGCTGCGTTATGTCACCTATGCTTTTGGGATAGCTATAGACTGGATCATGTGCAAATGCACCTAAGATGATCAACTAGGCATCAAATGACTTAATAACAGCAGACTATTTGATCTTGACTTTGCCGATGACGTGGCCATATTGAATTCAACCACACAAGCAACCCACAAACTAACGAGCAATCTTTGCACACTTGCAGAACAGGTTGGTCTCCAGATTAATTCTGCCAAGACCAGAATTATGGACCTCACAAACTCGACAGACAACATCGTAATAAATGGCCAAACACTGGAGAAAGTTGAACATTTTACATATTTGGGTAGTAAAGTGTCAAACAACGGAAACACGATGAAAGAAATAAACTCTCGTATTGCTATAGCAACTAGTGCCTTCACTCATCATCATCATCAGGTGCCGTCTCCATATCGAAGGTTGGCTGCAATAAATCTCCAGCATCCTCTGTCTTTCGCCTAAGTGTTGCACACTGCCAGACTGTAACCTGTCAATTTCTTAAAGTTTCCTCCCACTTATCTCTCGGTCTTCCTCTTGCTCTTCCCCCCTCAACTTTCCCTCTAGTAAATGTTTTATCATGGTGTCATGTCTTTTATGTGCCCAAAATACTTTACTTGTCTGAATTTTATTTCTCTTAATAATTGTTTCTTCATGCCTAGTTTTCCTAAAACTTGTTTATTTGTCTGTTTTTCTGTCCATGAAACTCTGCTTATTCTTCTATATATCCACATCTCAAATGCATCAATTCTGTCTTATAACTGCTTGTTCATTGTCCATGTTTCCGAGCAATACATTAATATAGGATATATATAGCATTTGATCATTCTCATTTTTAGCCTGTTTGTGATTTGTTTGGATGTCAGTAACTTTCTCATACTATTGAAATTATCCTTCACTAAATTAACGAATATCTGGCAATCTCAAGACCTTAGTATATGCACAAAAGTTAAATTAATTAGGTCATGTGTGATTCCTGTACTGACCTACGGTTGTGAAAGTTGGAAATCAACAAAGAAAATTGATAAGAAACTGGACAGATTTGAGAATAAATATCTCCGAAAATTATTAAAAGTAAAATGGAGTGATTTCGTTTCTAACAACACAGTGAGAGATAGAATACGCCAACAACCCGTATCAAATATTATAAGGAAACGAAGGTGGAAATATTTAGGTCATGTTCTTAGATCAGACGAACAGAGACTAAATCGACAAGTCCTTATGTGGTCACCAGTTGGGAAAAGAAAACGTGGAAGACCAAAGACCACTCTTCGAAGAACCATCCAACAAGAAATTAAACTATTGAGATGTAAAACCATACAAGATCTCCAACTGCTAGCAAAGAACCGCATCACATGGAGATCTAAAACCTCTGCAATATGTGCCGCATGTGACACGAAAGGAACAAACTAACTAACTAAACAAGTATTAAGGTTCTCTGGAAAAACAATTATTAGAATCCTGTTTTTGGTAAATTGGTTTTTTTTTCCCCCGAAGACATGTAATACTTGCTTACTGTTTTTTATTTACCGTACGATTTCAAAGTTCTTTTTCTTCTTCGAACGCTCCATATCGACCACTTGTTTAACCACTACTTATGATTTGTATGTGATCGGAGCCTAACAGCGATTGTACGTTGTGCCAGTTATGTGCCTACAAGTAGGCCAGCACATCCGATTTCTGCAACGCTTTTGATTTACTAGTGCAGCTTCTCTAGACCCCTACGTCAGTCGCCTCTTACGACATGCCTTGTAGATTGCAGTGTTACTATTCTTTGCTCCCCTTGCGAGCCCCGACAAAACACGGCGGATTTGAAAGTAACCAGTAATCAGTTTTAACACTCGGGAAAATAAAATTATGAAATCTCAAGATCACTAATCAGAAACATAATACCGAAACAATTAAACCAGTTGTTTCCCTGGATTAGGATTAAAAATGTGATGAGATTAGAATTGAAGAAACAATGCAACTATGTGTACATAACTGCAGACCACAAAGTCCTCTGAGAACACGCGCAGTAGTGTGCTTGTTAGAGAACTTGCTTCTTAGGTACGTTGTCCGGGTTCAATTCCACAGTGGACGTAGAATATTTTTCCGACCGCAACGGCTCTAATGTCCACGCAGCCTCAGTTGGGTACCAGGAAAAGCACTGGGAAATAAAGGCGGCTGGAGTGACGTTGACCACATCACTAGTCGTGTATCAGCGAACGAGAAGAAGAAGACTAGTCGTGTACCGACGTTCTATGAAAAATGTGGGCCTGGCACTGTATTACCCAATATACCTCACATCGACGTATGAAAAAGGGTTAATTTACCTTCTTTTTTCTTACATAAACGTCTACCATCTAATGCCACACGTAGATCATTAATCCTCTCCGCTCCTCGTGGAGCATAGGGCCTCAACAGTTGTTCGCCACTCTTCTCGGTCTCTTGCTGTTCTTTTTATGTTCTCCCAGGTCAATTGAGCACTCTTCAGCTCCTCAGTAAGACCTCGTCTCCAAGTCTGCTTAGGGCGTCCTCTTTTTCGTTTTCCCTGCGGTTCCACTCGAGCACCTGTCTAGTGACACTCGACTGTGTCTTCCGCAAGGTATGGCCTATCCATCGCCATCTTCTCCTCTTGACCTGTGTCATCATAGGTTCCTGCCCTGTTCTTATCCACAGATCCGTGTTTGTAACTCTATCATACCATCTCAATCTGAGAATCCGCCGCAAACATCCGTTGACAAAGGTCTGGATCTTATTTGTATTTGCCCTAGTGACTCGCCAAGTTTCCGAGCCATACAGCAACACCGACTTCACATTTGAGCTGAAAATCCTGAGCTTTGTTTTCGTGGAGATGGCAGCGGACTTTCACACCATGTGCAGGATCGCAAAGGCCTGTCGGGCCTTCCTAATCCTAGCATTAATGTCCTCATCTGTACCTCCTGATCTGCTGATCTTACTTCCAAGGTAGACAAATTCATCCACATCTTCTATGTCCCTTCCCTCAATCAGTATTGGATCTTGCTGTATGTTGTTGCTACGCATTATTTTAGTCTACTCTTGACTGATTTTAAGGCCGACTCGTTGTGCCGTTTGTGCCAGAGCATCCACTTTTTCCTGCATGTCTTGTAGTCTACCACACGTAGATAACAGACCATTACTTCCAGTCACCCAACAGGATACACAAAATTGAGAAATCATATCTACAGAAATCTGACCTGATTATTCATGTTTGTCTGTGTTTTATGCGTGCTGTACTTGTGTGTGCAAGTGTCACTGATATTTTTATATAGACTAGCTATACTACCCGGCTTCGCACGGGAAATATTCCGTATCATCGTCATTAGAGACGATCTTCACATCAAAGCCAATGGTGGCTACATGGAGAACTAACTGGTTGTGCTATGAAAAATGCTCGTCTGTATGTCTAGGCAATAGGTGCGTAAGAAATAAAGACTGTGCTTCGAATCCTGTCTATTTAATTACTATATTCATCGACTCCGATGCTTCCCCTGGTGTTCTTAAAACTCCATATTCACTGGTGAATGCATGAACCTCTCGCGTCTCCAATCTCTTGCCTTGCTGTTACCCTATGCCAGATTTTAATTAAACTTTTGATAATACATGTCATGTATATATCACTGAAAAATTATACTGACTAAGTCATGAAACACACTCATGTTACAAAGAAATGCAGGTGAACCATCAGACCTTTTATATTTAACACCAGTTGAGGCTATTACAAATTTGACATGCGTTCAGAATACACACCCCAATTGTATTTTTAAAAAAAAAACGTTGAGACTCTCACTAATTGAAATCTTACAAAGATTTCAACACCTTTGCTTCCTCCTCTTTGTTTTCATTATTAGCTTCACTTGACCGTATGCATTTAATTAGAACCATGTATTTTTCATTAATTATCCTTATTATATCCCTTGATCATATGCCCCAAATTACAACTTAATGAAATCAAAACTAGGGATCGCGAGAGAGAGAGAGAGAGAGAGAGAGAGGGGGGCGAGAGAGAAATCAAAACTCCGTAATGGAACAATTTAGAGCGATCAACATAGTCACTTTGATCTCGAAATTTCAGCACGAATAAGCTGTACAAATTTAATAACTCCATACATCAACGTTTAAGAGTTTTTCGTGAGACAGACGAACAGACACATTGATTTTCCGTTTTATAATTTATATATAAGTACTAAAGCTTACAGTCAGTGCGTGTGCTTGTACCGTTAGTTAGAACTTGACCTGGTTTCCCGTGTTATGCAGTTTACGTTGTTTGAAAGACACGGCAAGTGAAGGATTTTTTTAAAGAGAGATAAGCTGGTAGTTGTGTTCAGAAATCTCTCAAGGCTAGGCGATGAAAGACAAGAAAATTAAGAATTTAGCTTGAATTTTAATGTTTGGCATTTATGTGTCTCAGAAGCTTTATACGTGTGTTGTATTAGTTAGTTAAACGGAGTTCTTTTGGCGAAGTGGTTGAAACGTTTGCCTTATGTTTTGAAGGGTGTGTGTTCGAATTCAGATCGCATTGTTCAGTTCACATGTGCATTTTATCCCGAAGATTCCTAGGGTTGTTGCTGGGGCGATGTAGTGCGTGCTTTGTGTAACGCTAATGGCAGATGGCTTGCCATTTCTATTGAGAGAGACGGAGTCATATGGCGAAACCCGGTGCAATGAAGTCAATGCTTTGCCTTTAGATACTTTCGATTAGTTAGATAAGAATTAGTTAGATAAGGATTAGTTAGATAAGAATTAGTTAGATAAGAATTAGTTAGATAAGAATTAGTTAGATAAGAATTAGTTAGATAAGATTAGTTAGATAAGAATTAGAGATAAGAATTAGTTAGATAAAATTAGTTAGATAAGAATTAGTTAGATAAGAATTAGTTAGATAAGAATTAGTTAGATAAGATTATTAGAAAGAATTAGTTAGATCAAAATTAGTTAGATAAGAATTAGTTAGATAAGAATTAGTTAGATAAGAATTAGTTAGATAAGAATTAGTTAGATAAGAATTAGTAGCTATTAAAATTAGTTAGATAAGAATTAGCGAGCTATTACAAACAATTGCTCTATGAGTATCTTATAACGTTACTCGGTAGAACACAGAATAATCAGGTCAGATTGATCGATAGTGTTTGCAAAACACATGCGATGCTATGTACTTGATTTGAGATGAAACATCATACATACCACAAGTGTCACACAAATAACATACATCATTTACAACTATCTAAAAGTAGAACATCATTTAGAATAATCCCAGGAAAAAACAAGATACATACAGGATACAACAAGTGTTTGTCACATAACACAATGACAATAACATCTATTAGACGTGCTTACAGCATTTAAACATCATACATACACAAGTGTCCACACAAATACACATTAAACATCATACATACACACAAGTGTCCACACAAATAACATACAGCATTTACAGTAGCTTCAGTTTTGTAAGATGAGAATATGGAATTGTAAGAACCCAGGGGAACAACGGAAGCAACGGAAGCCAATGGTTATGATCAATAAATAGACAATGTACACGTATTAGAGGGCTTCCTGAAAAAAACAACCACCAAACACATTACTCGACCCACACACCCTTATCGATGCTTCCTTGGGGTTATTTCAACTTTTATTTACAGTGTCCAGAAATCTAAAATTGTTTAGACAGACTCTTGTGTACTTGTGGAATTGAAGACAGAAACCGAAGAACACATACTTCATGCATGTGGTATGTGACACCGGGGAGATATGGAGAATGTATGACCTTCTGAAGCGATACATCTAAGGTTGATTGTGTGAAGTGAATCATAACATTTCAATGAGACGGTTAAACAAGTAGAAAACGAAATCACATACTGTGAAAAAAGATAGTTATCGTGGACATTAGAAAAGAACCTAAAATATCCAACGATGACTACCACACACTTGACAGACAAGGACAGACTATCATCTTCCGACTCAGGATGGGTCATAACAGACTGAACAAACACCTACACAGGCTACTATTGTCCCCATCCCATCTGTGCCTTTGTGGCACCGCTGATCAAACCACAGAACATGTCCTGCAAGACTGTCCATGTATGTCCTCCCTAGAAAGGACTGCTGGCCCTACAACTCAACACTACATTAAAAACTACATGGCACCAGAGATAAGCTCCAGACACAAGTCGACTTCATCATAAGAACGCGTCTAACGGTATAAAATAGGGATGGCAAAGAAGAAGAATGAAATGGTTAGTGTTGTAATCTGGTAGCTATCAGAAAAACGGCAATGAAGATGAGTAAGCGAAATAGATAAATAGATAGATACATAGATAGACACACACAGAGAGAGAGAGAGAGAACGATATAAAGCAATTTGACAATTGTCTTTGATTTTTAGCTCAGACATTTCAACAGCCCAGTTTGTGTATTCAGTGGCTGGGCTTGCACATTTTGTTTGTTTCCGATAGACACCGACAGATGGGGTTGTTCTCATGTCTTCCATATTTGCTGTTCATGTTTGTGTTGATTTTTCAAGCCCCAATGTTATTATTGCTAGGCTTGCATGCGGGCCCTGTATTTCACTCCACGTTAGGTCACAGTCAATTCTCAATAACAAATAGCATGTTTGGTTCATGAAAAAGTCGAAATATCACACTTGGTTAAGAAAAACGGAATACAATCTTCGCAGATACAGATTTCTTTCTGACGTCTTTCAAAAGCATTTCCTGTCTTCACAAGAAATAATAACCGCCCCCTGAAATAATTTTTAAAGTTATTAAACTTCCTACTTTTTGTGTTAATATAATGACATTTCCCAACGTTCTAAAAACTTGTGTCTTTGATTCTAAATTTAACTTTAGTCTCCCTCAAGCTTAGTTTTGTCGTGTCCAGTTTCTTCAAATTCCCATTTCTCTAACCAAACTTAAGAAGAAGCGATCTAGACAGGTGTAGTTTATATGGTACATCACATTTCAGACGTGCGGATCTACGGCAAATTTATTTCATTTCACTTTACCTGCCTCAAAGGAAAGCGTTTTTGTTCTTCTAAACATTGTAATCATGAACTGAGGACAACTTGGATATTTTGTTGTTATTGAAAAATTGAAATTACTTCTCGCCATTTTCAAATAAAAATATTGTGCCTGATTGTAATCTCTGGTCATTTTACTTTGAAGAAGTTGCCAGTTTGGACAGAGATGATTATTTCTCTCAAATCTTCATGAAGGACATTGTCGATATAAGACACAAGCGAGGGTTGTGAACAAATATATTATTTATAAATAGAAGTACTTAGTTTCTGATTTTGGAGAATTGTGTTGTAGTACTATTCCCTTGTTTGTGACGCGATCTGGGCGTACCTGACAGTGTCAAATGAGAGGAGACTGACAGAAAAGGTATGTATACCTTTATTGTGTATATATTGTTTATTGAACACTGCGTTGATTTTGCCAAGTTAGTCTTTTTGATATGTTATTTTTAAAAAAATCATTGATTTGCAAAGCTGTAAGACAATTGTGAGAAATATACCTTGTAAAAAATATACATACCCGCAGACAAATGAAGAGATTTGAACATCTTATAATTACGGAGCACATACTACAACTACCACTACACATGTATACTATTAAATTATTTGCATTTAGAGCACCGTCTCAGTTGTTTTTGTTTTCGATCCAGAAGCACTTGAGCTTTCAGCTTTTCGGCTCGATGCCATGGACATGGTAACCCTTCGGTTCGGTGCCACGTACACCGTAAATCTGGAGAACATGTGGCTTCTCTGCCAGCCCGCGGAATTTAACCGCACTCACAGGGGCTTGTCACCCGTCGTCCAGCGCGCTGCGAATATGCTGGACAGGCGGGCAACCACCGTCTCAGTTCAATTGTATTATTTCAGTTATCAATGGAACATAGAACTGAAACTTATCTCTGTCATTTATATCAATTTTGCATTGAATGTTTCAAATGAAACACGTTTTGAAATTATTTGTAGCATAATATTAGTTCTATAATTGCAGTTTATGTAGGAAGCCCACTTTTGTGGATTTGGGTTTACGAACCCCAACCTTGTCTTCGATAAACTGGAGGAATATTGTCCAATAGAACACACATTTGTTCAGATGAGTTACTGATCAGATTTTACGAACATAAACCTCATATTTATAGTACCACGTCTACGGAGTTATACCCCAATTTTTCGAATATAAACCTCATATTTATAGTAGCTTATCTACAGAGTTATACTCTAGTTTGCGAACATAAACCTCATATTTATAGTAGCTTATCTACAGAGTTATACTCTAGTTTACCAACATAAATCTCATATTTATAGTACCACATCTAACAAGTTATACTCTAGTTTACGAACATAAACCTCATATTTATAGTGCCACGTCTACGGCAGTTATGACTCTGAGTTTATCAGTTTCGAACATAAACCTCATATTTATAGTGCCACGTCTACGGAGTTATACTCTAGTTTACGAACATAAACCTCATATTTATAGTGCCACGTCTACGGAGTTATACTCTAGTTTACCAACATAAACCTCATATTTATAGTGCCACGTCTACGGAGTTATACTCTAGTTTACCAACATAAACCTCATATTTATTGTACCAAGTCTACCGAGTTATACTCTAGTTTTGTGTCAGATCTAATTAACCATATGCAAAACACTTGAAAACGAAATAAGGTCGTTTTACAAAGTACAAAAACAGGATACGTCGACGTGTCAACCAAAAGGTCTTTATAAGGTTTGGTCACAGGGAAGACCGTGAGAGCTAACTCAATCCAGGATTTGCATCACTATGAAGACATAGAGGTATCTTCTTCTCTCCCTTCTTCAGCGATCTCTGGTCATGCGCTTAATTTACTGTGGACCACAACTGGGCAGACAGCTTCAGGTCTGTCAGGTTTCCCAAAGCTTAGTTTTCAGGTCGA
Source organism: Arion vulgaris (assembly GCA_020796225.1). Taxonomy (NCBI): domain Eukaryota; kingdom Metazoa; phylum Mollusca; class Gastropoda; order Stylommatophora; family Arionidae; genus Arion; species Arion vulgaris. Next base: position 24,616,956 of record CM036769.1, read on the forward strand.
CTGGGTGTGGCCATATGTTGCTTCTCAGCTCACACAGAACAGGACAGTCTTGCAGGATATGCTCTGGTGTCTGTTCCGCCTGCTGACACTGGCAGAGAGCTGTTTGACTTATTCCTAGTCTATATAAGTGTTTGTTGAGTCTGCAGTGTCCGGTGCGTAGTCGAAATATAATGACCTGGTCTGTTCTGCTTAGGTCTTTGAAGGAGTCTTTTCCATAATCATATCCAGTGTTTGTCTTCCAGTCTACTGCAGATTTTCTCTGTATGAGGGTTTTGACCTCTTAAAAAGACAAGGGTTGGTAAATTTACTCTTTGGCACTGCCCTCTTTAGCTAAGACATCGGTACTCTCATTGCCTGCAATGCCAAACTGAGATGGAATCCACTGCAAGTGAATTTCTGCCTTTTCTGTAAGCTGAGCAAGTTCTCTTTTAGGTTTTGTACTGTGTTGTCAGCGGATTTAGCCTCCAGGGCTTGTATAGCTGACAGTGAGTCTGTAAGAAATACCATCTTGCCTGCAGATGCTTGCAGCTTATTCATGTGCTGTGCTGCCGTCAGAAGGGCTAAGAGTTCTGCTTTGTAATTGGAACATATTCTTCCAGTAGGGGCCGCTAGAGACACAGTAGCAGCATCTGGGTGCCTAATGTACACTCCTGCTCCACCATTAATGGTTGCCTCTATTGCTGCTCCATCTGTGTAAATTCTTATCCAGCTGTCTTCTGGAAACATGTAATGGAGATGTTCCATTGTAGTTGCTTTCTTCACTAGATTAGGCTCGGCGTCTTTGCTTAACAATTTAATGATGGAGGTTGAGAAGTTTAATGCTACTGAGTCTGGTTCCCAATGATCAAAAAGTAATTATTCAGGTATGGAATTATGATTTAGTAGTTCCAAGAATGACTTTCCTATTTCTTTTGCTTTGTGGTTTAGACTTGTACGCTTTAGTCTGTTCTTTGCTCTAGCCGCCATTTTTACATGCAGTGGATGGTGAGGCATCTTTTGATCCTTTCAGTCTGTAGAATCACTTTTCTCCTCCTTCTGTCTACCAATAAAGGTATCTGAAAACAATCATTGAAAAAATCTTGGAACAAATCGATGACTTCTCAAATTATGTAAATTCTAAAGAATATGTCATAAACTATTAGTATTACTGTTTAACCAGGTTAGATTGAGATTACATAACATCTTTTCTAACTATGTACATTTCATGCGTGATCCACGTGGAGTTCAAGGAGACGTAAGACACACTTCATTCTTATCCTTCTCTGTATGATTGATTGACAGGACGATCATCATCGCACTTCAGTGAATAACCATGTGTGCTCCGATCTCTTTTTTACACAGGAGGATCTCAGCGAGGGTCCTGAATGTACTTTCAAAGATAGTGGAAATTTGTGTAGGAAATTTTATGCAAATTTGTGTGGAAATTTTATGCAAATTTGTGTAGGAAATTTTATGCAAATTTGTTTCTTGAATTTTGCCCTGGCTGCGACTTTCAAGCCTACTTATATTTATATATACTTTTACTTACTTAAGGTTTTTTAAATAATACATCTTTTAAGGATAAACCATCTTAGCAAACACACGTTACCTTTACACAAACAATTCACCATCACACAAACATGTTCACACAGATAAATACATCAAAACAAACCAAGCTCACATTCATACAAACATGTCTCCTCCACACAAACATGTCACCTCCACACAAACATGCCACCTCCACACAAACATGTCACCTCCACACAAACATACCACCTCCACACAAACATGCCACCTCCACACAAACATGTCACCTCCACACAAACATACCACCTCCACACAAACATGTTCACACAGATAAATACATCAAAACAAACCAAGCTCACATTCATACAAACATGTCTCCTCCACACAAACATGTCACCTCCACACAAACATGCCACCTCCACACAAACATGTCACCTCCACACAAACATGCCACCTCCACACAAACATGTCACCTCCACACAAACATACCATCTCCATACAAACATGCCACCTCCACACAAACATGTCACCTCCACACAAACATGTCACCTCCACACAAACATGTCACCTCCACACAAACATGTCTCCTCTACACAAACATGTCACCTCCACACAAACATGTCACCTCCATACAAACATGTCACCTCCACACAAACATGTCACCTCCACACAAACATGTCTCCTCTACACAAACATGTCACCTCCATACAAACATGTCACCTCCATACAAACATGTCACCTCCACACAAACATGTCACCTCCACACAAACATGTCTCCTCCACACAAACATGTCTCCTCTACACAAACATGTCACCTCCACACAAACATGTCTCCTCCACACAAACATGTCACCTCCACACAAACATGTCACCTCCATACAAACATGTCACCTCCATACAAACATGTCACCTCCATACAAACATGTCACCTCCATACAAACATGTCACCTCCACACAAACATGTCACCTCCATACAAACATGTCACCTCCATACAAACATGTCACCTCCACACAAACATGTCTCCTCCACACAAACATGTCTCCTCTACACAAACATGTCACCTCCATACAAACATGTCACCTCTACACAAACATGTCACCTCTACACAAACATGTCTCCTCTACACAAACATGTCACCTCCACACAAACATGTCACCTCCATACAAACATGCCACCTCTACACAAACATGTCACCTCCACACAAACATGTCACCTCCATACAAACATGCCACCTCTACACAAACATGTCTCCTCTACACAAACATGTCTCCTCTACACAAACATGTCACCTCCACACAAACATGTCACCTCCACACAAACATACCACCTCCATACAAACATGTCACCTCCATACAAACATGTCTCCTCTACACAAACATACCACCTCCATACACTTGAAGCTGACTTGAAGCTGACTTGAAGCTGACTGTCCAGTTTGTGGTCCTTAGTAAACTAAGCGCATGATTAGATATCACTGAAGCTGACTGTCCAGTTTGTGGTCCTTAGTAAACTAAGCGCATGATTAGATATCACTGAAGCTGACTGCCCAGTTTGTGGTCCTTAGTAAACTAAGCGCATAACTAGATATCACTGAAGCTGACTGCCCAGTTTGTGGTCCTTAGTAAACTAAGCGCATGATTAGATATCACTGAAGCTGACTGTCCAGTTTGTGGTCCTTAGTAAACTAAGCGCATGATTAGATATCACTGAAGCTGACTGTCCAGTTTGTGGTCCTTAGTAAACTAAGCGCATGATTAGATATCACTGAAGCTGACTGCCCAGTTTGTGGTCCTTAGTAAACTAAGCGCATGATTAGATATCACTGAAGCTGACTGTCCAGTTTGTGGTCCTTAGTAAACTAAGCGCATGATTAGATATCACTGAAGCTGACTGCCCAGTTTGTGGTCCTTAGTAAACTAAGCGCATGATTAGATATCACTGAAGCTGACTGTCCAGTTTGTGGTCCTTAGTAAACTAAGCGCATGATTAGATATCACTGAAGCTGACTGCCCAGTTTGTGGTCCTTAGTAAACTAAGCGCATGATTAGATATCACTGAAGCTGACTGCCCAGTTTGTGGTCCTTAGTAAACTAAGCGCATGATTAGATATCACTGAAGCTGACTGCCCAGTTTGTGGTCCTTAGTAAACTAAGCGCATGATTAGATATCACTGAAGCTGACTGTCCAGTTTGTGGTCCTTAGTAAACTAAGCGCATGATTAGATATCACTGAAGCTGACTGTCCAGTTTGTGGTCCTTAGTAAACTAAGCGCATAACTAGATATCACTGAAGCTGACTGTCCAGTTTGTGGTCCTTAGTAAACTAAGCGCATGACCAGAGATCACTGAAAAAGAAGAATGCATTTGAAAATATGTGTCTGCGTAAAACCAACTTACCCCAATCTTGAAACACCCAGCAATTCCAGTAGAGACTCAAAGACAGATTATAAATGCAATCTTCATACCAACACTGTGCTATCAGTGCCAGACATGGGTACTTACAAAAGAACATGAAAGGAAAATTACCACATGCGAAATGAGATGCTTGAGGAAAGCAGTAAATAAAACAAGAAGAGACCATATAAGAAATGAGGAAATTAGAAGAACAGTCGGAACAACACCTGCTATTAGATTTATTGAAAAACAGAGACTCAAATGGTTTGGCCACTTGGTCAGAATGAACCCGAATACACCAGTTGCAAGAGCGTACAACCTGAAAATGGAATCATCAAGAGGAAGGGCAGACCAAGAAAAAATGGGTTGATGGAGTTACAGACATCTTAAAACTCCATAATACCACACCATATCAAGCGACCGAGCGTGCATTATCTCGGAAACCAATCATCAGTTAAACCTGCTACGCCTAGCGGCAAAAAAGCAGAGAAGGACAAAAGAAAGAACGAAAGAAAGAAGAAAGTAAAATGGGACGAATTCTGAAGAAGTGATGAAATTAAAGAAATGTCTGGTCAACCTGTAGTAACATCTGTTATAAGAAGGAGAAAATGGAGATATGTTTGGCATACTCCGATAAGAAATGATCAAAGAATCACTGAAGGAGAAGACGCCCTAGGCAAACCCTGAAACCAACTTTGCTGAAAGAGTCGAGTAGTATCAGACTCAATTCCATAGAACAGAGTGAGCGAGATACTCAGGACAGAGCGGTGTGGATAAATTACTTACAGACCCTATGTAACGGTAACTTATAACAATACTTTTCTTTCTTTCTTGTCTTCATCCTGTTTTGCCTCACAGCATCAGGATAAGAAGAGATTTCTAGCACGAGCCCTTGTGTGCGCTTCATATTTAGTGTCTTTCTGTTATCTCTGAGGTCCATCTTTTGCGTGGCCCTTTGCTTTGTATCCATTGTATCGGAGCAACATCGCTCTTTGAGGTGCACTGTCTGTTGGTAATCTGCGTATGTGACCGAACCATTTACTTGTTGTTTCTTTATGAAGTTTAGTACTGATGTTGTACCCACTTTTTCCCCGATGTCTTCATTTCTCAACCGTTCTCTTCTTGTTACCCCCATTATTCTGCGTAGAGACTTCATCTCTGTCGTGATTAGTTTACTTATATACTTTAAAGATAGAACGATACGAGAGAATACATATATGTTTGTGTTTGATTGAGAGATACATATTTCTGAGTTTGTATTGTAGTGAATAGTCTCCCGTGTGTTGCCAGGGCTCGTCGCAAGGGAAATAAAGAATAGTAACACTGAGATCTACAAGGCTGTCGTAGAAATCGGATGTGCTGGCCTACTTGTAGGCACATAACTGCACAACGTACAATTGCTCGTTAAACTCAGAACGCTTACACATCACAAAAAGTAGTTTAGCAAGTGGTCGATAAGGAGCATTTGAAGAAGAAGAAGAAGTGGATAATAGAGGTTACATATACTGTTCTTTGTATAATTTATGTGATATATATATATCAGTATTTCTCAACCTATATTTAGAACCATGCCCCACCTCAACACCTCAAATATATTTAAGTTAAAGTAGGGGATGTGTTGTTTTTTTCCGATCCAGAAGCACTTGAGCTGAAAGCTCTTTGGCTCGGTGTCATGGACATCGTAACCCTTCGGCTCGGTGCCACAAATACCGTAAATCTGGGGAACCTGTAGCTTTTTGCCAGTCCGCGGAGTTGAACCCGCACTTACAGAGGACTAGTCACCCGTAGTCCAACGCGCTACGAACACGCTGGGCACGCGGGTTAAAGTAGGGGATTAAAACCTCTTTGAGCAGAGACACTGTTCTTTCACGCTAAGGCGAACCTTTTATTGGTTATATCAGAGCATGTAGGCCAACAAACATGAAATGGAATCCGGACGAGAAGATTAGTAGGGGATGTTCGAGAGAGACATGAAGATGAACTATAGACAGAGAAGAGACGGGAATTAACCTTGACTTGTTCAAGACAGATCTTGTTGA